>RJWH01001111.1:0-462847 GCA_004363575.1 Solenodon paradoxus
GTAAGGTAAAACCTCTACTTAGGTTCCTTCTGATCTCAATTAGAATAATAAGTTTCAGCTGTGGCTGCTGTTTGACCTCCCCACACATTTTGGCAATTGAAATTTTGGTACCTATGTGTCTCTGTTTAGTCTTTTTATCTTCTCTGTTTGAATAACTGCTCATTCTCCATTTTACTCTATTCTTCTGTGAAACTTCCCTATTGCCTCTGGGCTGAGTTAGGTCTCCAGTTCACTTTTATTGGTGAACCTCTCATCACCTTGTTTCGTGATCATTTGAACAGTGTTTCTCACTAAAATGGGAGTTCTGGGAAAAGGTATTATTTTATTTATCTCCATCCTCTACACTTAGCACCAAACTTAGCTATTTATTTGTTTTGGTAGACTTTAAGTATTGACGCTAATGATGATAATATTCTTTCCAACTTTGTATGCTAGACTTTTTCTATAATAGAAAGTTTGTTAAAGAGATAAAGTACTCTAATAGACATAGTACCTAGTGCTCAGTGTATTAGTGCAGCGTCACACTGACATGGCATGGGCATTGATCTTGTTTGTGCACCAGTGGGCCACCTGGAAGGTAACTGACAGGCTTTGAACAGCCAAGTGACTCTGCGCTGCATGCTTGGTCCACATGCCTCTGATTCTTGAACAATTTGGCTGACATGTTCAGATGGTGATGGGAGAGGTCTAAGAGAACCCCACTACTGAAGCACCCTGAAAGCCTCTGCTAACATCCTGTTGCTCAAAGTGAGATACTTGGTCAAGCCTAAAGTCAAGGAAATTATGCTGTTTCTATAATATAAATAATATTTCTATAATATAAAGTGTACTATATTTTATAATAATCAAATCTACCTTGTCTATTAAATACTTGCCAGCTTTTAATAAATGTACTTCAAACAAATGGACCATTTTTATATGCATCAAGAACTGAAAAACTCTGAGGCAGCTAAACAGTGCTAGAGATATGCAGCTTTTTTTGTGCGACATCCTTATGTCTGCTTCTGTCTATTTTCTAAAAATCCTGTCTTTCTGTTTCCCCCTAGGGGTCCTGTGTTATCTCATGGCTCTTCACTTTAAATGTTCAATATTTTCTGTGTTTTGTAAAGAACATTTTTGAGAGAAAACCTAGTAGACCATGTTCATTACTTGATACCAGTCACATGATAAATTGCTGACATTTGAATTTAGCACCCACTTTAATTAGAGGAGGTCTGGAAGTCTATGGATAAATATCAGTAGAGACAGCGGCTATCATTCAGTTTTTTTGTTTTGTCTCAGTGCTGATGACAAAGATAGTTATTGGCAACTCTAGACTTTCATCATTCTCCTAGATAGTGATCTCGAAGAAATGACCCTTTTCCCCAACATTGAAATAAATTCTTCCAAGTGACTTGGACCAATTGCTGTGTCCAGGAGAATGGGGCACTTTGGCTAACTGACTTATCACCCCATCCTGTGACATGGAAAATTACAACCCTACCATTTTTACATAGTGTGGGAATGGTAGTTTCCAAAAGGAAGGGATGTAGAGCAGATGAAAAAGTAGCAGTGACCATTACACACTTAGCACACAAGGACTGAATACTTGATTGAAGAATCTGGTTAATGGAATAGTTCACATTCAATTTAAGTTGAAGTAGGGTGCTATATGTTTGAAACTATCAATGCTCAGACAGCATGATTTCTGGAATAGAAATTAATACTTCTTGGTTTTAGACCCAGATCTGTCCTTAACTATTTGTATATGGTGAACAAAGTCTTTGGGCCTCAGTTTCTCCTTTGTAAGTGAGGGAGTTTGACTAGATTTCCTTAAGACCTCTTTCATCTCTGGTTATTTTAAGCAGATTATTTTCCAGGGTTAGTAATTACTTCGTTTTGTATTTTCTAATACTATTATTTTATGTTTTCTTAACAAGGATTTGACTGATTTATTTTTTAACATTTAAAAATATTACATATAGGATAAATGTGCAAAAATATGTACACAAGTGAGAGCGTCAAAGTACTGTACAATATCAAAGAAAACTGAATTTTGCAATGAAAAAAAGAAATCTAAAACACAGGATGTTAGCAATATGAATAGTGTGTGGCCTGGTGGTGCAGGCATTTAGTCTGTGCTGTGGTATAGTCCATGCAAGACCCAAGGACCCAAGTTCAAGATCCAGGACTGGGGGACGCAACCAAAGGGAACAAATAAATAAACGCTTTTTCCTTCTCTCTCTTCCTACTTGCCTGACTATCTATTTGCCTTCATTCCTGCCTGCTTCCTTTAAACAAAACAAATAAAAACAAATCAATATTTAAAGTATGAGCCTTTTAAGAATTATTTATAGTCATTTGTATATGTGTAGATGAATATTTAGTAGTGTGTTCTCCTGGAATGATAGAATTCTGAGTTTTTACTCTTCGGTATTTAAGCTTCTATTACAGTGAACATGGTTATTTTCAAACCATTCGTCATCTAGGTATAGTTTTAATTTTAACATCCTTGAGATTGGGTTATGTCTGTTAGTGGAGTCTCCTTTATCTGCCCTCTATCTTGAGGCCTGGAGAAAGCTAATTCTTCTTTTCTATAAACTCTCTGGAGAAAATCCTAATCTTGGGATTAATTTCTGCCTATTGACTTCCATTGTGTGTTCACCTGCCCATTCTTTGGGGCTTTTTGACTCTCAGAGGGGGAATTATTCCCCCTTTTGGACCTCGGACTTCAGCATCCTGGTGTCAGACCATGGAGCTTGTAAGTTCTCTGCACCTTACGGTGGTTGTTGCAGGAACTGACCATGTTATTGACGAATCCCAAATATAGGCATCTGCAGGCTTTTTGTGGTCCAGTATTCCCAGAAATAAAATCTGCAATCTGTGCTTTGACAGATTTAAGACTGGATGCCTGTGAACTGGATGATAAGTGACGGAAAGGGACACTAATCATAATGAGGAGCAGCGTCTTACATCATGTACGCTCTACTTGCTGTTTTAAACCGGAACTCTGCAGTACATCTTCTAGAAATTTTCCTCCAGGGTTCCACTGTGAGGAGAAAGGGTAGTTGCCTGGTAATATTGATGCAATTAGGAATTTATCTCCTCTTAATTTTAAAAGATTTTCAATCAACATTTCTGTGTTTAACCTTGCTTCTCTCTCTCCTACTGCTATCCTGGCCTTGGTTAATGACTGAGCCTTTCCTGGCCATGTGGCGGGACTTCGTTTTTTCTTGGCTTCCCCACAGCTGGCACTTAGATATCTGTCTGTTCATTCTGCCAAATATTACCATTCGTAATTTACCCTTGGAGTCCCTTTTTCCTTTGAATTTTTGCCTTTTTTTTTTTTTTTAAAGCTCCTTAACTAATATTTTAGGTGATTTGTGGAGGAATGGGAGATAACTGTGTATTCTGTCTTGCTTTTTTTAACCAGTTAGTTAATTATTAACTGAGTGCCTACTCTAAGCCAGACATTTTCCATATAGTATGTCTTGTCTTAATTTTCACAAAAGGTTTGCGGTTAGTCTACAACTATGACATGTTAGGCACTGTATTAGATGCTTTAAAATAGGCATTGTTATTCCTGTCTACAGAGGGAGAGACTGAGTTCAAGGATTATAATAACTATCGAGGGACAGGTTCTCTTAATCAGTTGCTCTTGTTCAGTTTCTGAGAGACACTACTTTTATAAAGTGTTGGTTATTAAGGTTCCTGCACAGTTCGTTCACTTTAATTATTCTGGAGTAAACAAACATTTAAACCTATTAAATGGATCTTTGACTTCTGTTGTATTCAGTTGCATACATTGGTTAGGACTCAATGACTATCTTTTTATTCAGATATTTGATATTTTGACATGAACTTATATAGTGTAACATTAATCTCTGATTATATAGTTCATTGATTCATTAGAATGAGAAAATGCCTTGATTGTGAGTATTTTCCTTGATGCCAGATATTCAATTGAGATATTTAGTCTATACATAGGAGGTTGAAAGGCCATAGTCTAAAAGGGGTAGGGAATAAGATGGGAGATTTTATATGCTTTTAGCTCCCAGCACTACAAATATTGCTGCCGGCCTTAAAATAACAGAATCTTTAAATTAAAAAGAAACACCAAAAATAATTTGACTTGCTTTGCCCTGGTGGTTTAGCGGTTGAGTCTGCCATCTCCAGCTGAGTGTAGTCCACATAAATCCCAAGGACCTGATTTTTGGGTCCTGGTTTCAGGGAGAGCAACCAAGATGAACAACTAAATAAAAATAAATAAAAACTTTTGATGATTCATCTTCTCTTAAAAAAAAAAAAAAGACTTGATATCTGCTATTATTACTTTTATGGAACATGGATACATATTTATTTTAGATATATTGCCTATGACTTTCATCAGCTAAAACCTTGTTGTCATAGTGCAGATCAAGGGATTTACCAAAGCCCATTCTAGTGGTGACTTAATTTTCACCTTAGTGATTTATGGTGCAATTACATTGATAGTAATTTTACAATCATTTTTAACCAGCAAAATTTACAGGAGTATATTTTAAATCTCATGTTATTGCATCTGATTAGTTAAATCAAAATCATGTCTGAAAATCTGATTGCTTTGGATTCTGGGAAATGTGGCTTCTAGCTTTCCAGCTTTATAATATATGAAAGCACGATAGAAGAAAGTTGGAATAGATGTTTGAAGCCAGTCTCCTATTTATCCACAGGCAGAGGAAGTAAGAGTTTAGGTCTATAATCAGAATGCTTGGATTTGAACCCTGGATTTGCCTCTTACTAGTTCTCTGACCTTGAGCAAATTAGCATCCCTTTGCCTCTCACATAGTCTCATATCCCAATAGGGTTCTTTGAAGATTTAATGAAAATTTCAGTGAGGCTTTCATCAATTCTTATGCTGTTTTTGGTGTAATTTGCTGGTGAGCTATCTAAACCTTGTAGTTTCCTTGTAGTAAGGTTTTTTTATTTGTGCATTCCATTTTTAAAATGACTTTTGAGAAGACTTTCTGTTTCTTCCTGTGTCAATTTGTTTATTTTTTCCAGGAACTTTTCCATTTCATCTAATTTGGGGGGGGGGGGTGTGGTTTCATAATACTCCATTGTTATTTTTTAATGTTTGTGTAATCAAGATCTTCCTATTGTCATATTGACCTTCCTTCCTCCATCCCCCCCCCCCCCCCGCCCCCTCCCAGTTGTTCATCTTGGTTGTTCCTTCTGGCCCCAGGTCTCAGGGTCCTTGAGATGTATGTGGACCACTTCTGGTGGCCTTATCCAGTAGGCCACCAGGGCCTACCTATGTCTTTTCTGTCTTTTTTTGTTTTTATTTTGTTAGTTTCATCAGGGATTTATCAGTTTTATTAATATCTTCAAAGAACCAACTTTTGGTGGTGATTCTCCCTGTATATGTTTGTTTTCTAGTTTGTTAGCTTTCTAATATTTTAGGGACTTAATTTGCTTCTTTTCTAATTATTGTAATGGATACTTACAATTTTTTAGCCTTTCTATAAATTTCCATAGGTTTGAATTTAGCTGTACTTCATATGTTCTGAAATGTACTTTTATTATAATTCAGTTTTCTCTCGGCTTCCCCACTGCTGGCACTTAGATATCTGTTTGTCCATTCTGCCAGAAATTACCATTCATTGCTTCTTCATCTTCTCTCTTAAAAAGAAATAAAAAATACTTGATATCTCCAATTATTACTTTTACAGAACATTGATACATATTTATTCTGATTTCCATTGTGTTTTCTTGTTTTTGCTTTTTAGGTTATTTCGAAGTATATTGCTTAATTTCCAAATATATTTGGCTTATTAGTTTTTTTAAAGTTACTTTTTATTTATTTATGTCTATTAGAGTATTTTATCTCTTTAACAAACTTTCTATTATAGGAAAAGTCTAAAATACAAAGTTGGAAAGAATATGATCATCATTAGCGTCAATAATTTTTAATCTTGACCAACTTTGTTTCATCTCTATTTTCTCAGTAAGTCCACAACCCTGATTGTTTTGAAGCAAATCTTAGATGTCTTTTTTATATAAATATTTCAGTATGTACCTATTCAAGATGTCACTTAATATGAATAATTATAATTCCACGGCACACCCAGAATAATTCCTTGATGTCATGAAATATCTAGTCAGTTTCCAAATTTCTGTTTCATAATTTTTCATTATAATTTGATTACTTTGAAATAAGATCCAAATATCCAAACATTTTGTCCAAACATTGTTATTGGTTGATGGTTGATATATTTCTTAAGACTTTTTTTTTTGTAAAGGAAAGGTAGGCAGGAATGATGGCAAGCAGGCAGGCAATTGGAAGAGAAAGGAGGAAGTAATAGTTTATTTTATTTTATTTTATTTAGTTGTTAATTTTGATTATTTCCCCCAGGCCCAGGTCTTGAGTGGGGTAGAGGTGGTAGGGCTGGGGTGGGATGTTGGGATGTGTGTGGACTATGCTCAGTGAACTAAACATCCACCAGGAGGTGCCTTTTAAGGCTTTTTTTAACCTAAAAGTGCCTAAAGGTTAATCTAAAGGCATGCCCTTTTCATGCTTTGCTAATTGTTGAAGAAATGTTTTCCTTTCCTGTAGTTTCCTATAATTTGAATTTTGCTAATTGTACTTGATTTTGTTTCATATGTTCCTCTATCCCTTGTATTTTTTTTTCCTGTAAGTAGGTGGATAAAGCGACTTGCTCAGATTCATATTTAATTTTTTTTGTTTGGTGGAGATAATGATGTGTATTTTCATCAATAATCACAGTGATGTCTTTTTTCTTCTTGATAATGATTAGGCTTATGAATTCATGAGGGGTTTGAAAACTGATGATACTCTAATTCTGTTATTCCTTTTTCATTTACTACTTGGAATACTACTAGAAAGAAACTTTCATCTTCTATTTGAATCTTCTCAGTTCCCTAAGACTGAGACCGATAAATACTTGTCTCTTTCAACTTGTTTGCTCATTTTCTAAATAATAAGTTGGCTCTCTAGCATCCTTCTCTGATCATCAATGAAATATTTTAAAAATACTGTTATGAATTACTATTGTGTTTCAGCTCTGTTATATTTTTTTTCCATGCACATGCACTCCCATCTTTGGCCAAGAGACCCTTTTCAGATTGCTTCCTGAGTCCTTTAGATGTCATCATTTAGTTTTCTTACGGCTTTCTTGTTTTCTTCTCTGTGGGTCTAGGTTCATCTTTTACAGCTCCTCTCACTCCTCCAAGAGGCCTCACGTCATTTTAGTAAAAAATGGTAGAGACAGCAATATGAGTACTAGGTATGCTCATTGCTACTAGCTTGGTCATTTTTCTAGATCTTTCCAGTAATCAGATGTAGTTTTAAGAAATGAAATACATCATTATATTGTGCTTTATTCAGATTCAAAGCTACAGAGTTTTTGCCTAACCTCATTAAACTACCAGATGTGTCTCCTTTCTCTCAGTTCTTTATTTTCAGTAACACCAACAAAATTATTCAATTATCCTGACATATACATACATAAGCACACAGACAGGTTCATGACAACTATTACCACACAGACAAGGGCAGGTTAGTTGTTCTGAACCTGTCTGTGTGGCAAGCTTTTAATTTAATTTTTATTCCCTAACTTTTCAAACTTAAATGTGCTCAGCTCTCTTTTGGAATTGACAAAACTGTAACTGACAAGAACAGAGGTTGCAAAAGCCACACTCACTTCTCTAGATTTATCTCCTTTTTAAGACATTAGACTGGTAAATTGTCACTCTCTTCATTGCTCTCTGACGCTGGCTTTCAAGCAATGTTTTAAGATATTTTGTCCATCTTTTCTAGTTGTCTCCATTAAGAGGTAGATTTGAGTGATCTAATCTGCTATTGGAAATAAAAGCCACCTTACCACTTAAGCTTTGAACACTTGACTCATGTTTATATTTTATGACCATGATACTTGGTTTTATTTCAAAGGTTTTGAAGCAAAAACATCTGGATGATTGTCTGCGGCATATATCTGTAAGAAGATTCGAATCATTTAATCTGTTTTCAGTAACAGAAGCCAAAAAAAGGGAAACTGAAGAAGTTGGTGCCTGGGTCCAATATACAAGTGTCTTCTATCCTGAATACAGTATCTCTTTAAGGTAAACATCATTCTAGTTAGGATTTTTTTAAAGCATTTTCCTCTGAAATCTCATTATTCATTCTATTGAGTTTGCAGGCAATTTTTATCAGAAGTGAGTTTTTGCGACTTTGTGTTAGGAAACGCTGCTGCTTTAACTGGGTCTTGCTGTATTATCAGAACTAAAGAAAAAAAATTCTCAGGAATGTAGCTGCATTTGAGGATAAAGTGGGTTGTGAATCAAAGGATTTATTTAACCATTCTCTCATAGCATTTGATTATGACAAAAAGCCAAGTTCTTTTTGAGGCAAAGAAGGTTGAAAGTAAAAGCAGCATTTTCCCAAACTACTCTTCAAGTAGTAGTTATCTGAAAAATCAAGCTTTGGTATTTTTCCCATTCTTGTTTTGTCACTTTTAGAATAGAATCTTAAGAATAGGAGGGGAAAATTCAACTGAAAACACTGATAGTGTGAGAAAGATACAGATTGTTCTGGCTTTAGAAATCATTAGAAAAGAGACAAGAGACAAGCAAACTGAAGTAACAAGATACCATTTTTACTGAATTAATTTTTTCTCACAGTTATAGTCTAGCATGTTGCAATATTACTGTAGGTGTTTGATTTTATAAAAGCTGCCTTTTTTGACAAGATTTCACATTTTGAAAGGAAAGGAGGAGCACATTTACAGTAACTGTAAGAGGAGCAAAAAACATTTTAAGTGGCAATGTGACTGAATAAGGTTTAGGCGAGGCTAGGAATAATTTTAAGAAAAGTTTTCACAAAAGATATCTATTTTTAGTATGTGTTTCTTGAACTATTTTAGTTCGAAATACCTAAGCTTGAAAAGATACCATAATAGTTAAAAATTTGGGATTTGTATAAAAAGTGACAAGCGTGGGTAGGGAAGAACAATTAAGATGTGGTTCATAATGCTGCCTTATTACAAACTCTAAATAGAAGGTAAAAACTTAGGCATCTGTGAACTTGCCTGTGCATTCTATCTTTTAATTAAAAAATTTATTGAAGGAATATTGCATTATGACATGTAGGTTGATATATAGCATTGTAAGTGAACAAATCACTATGTAGAATACATTAAGTACATCACCAGAAATCCAGTTTTACCTTTCACTATGTAATTGACCCCTTTAACCCTCTTGCCCTCCCCCTCTTCCCTTTTGGTAACCACTGTTTTGGTTCTAAAGACTAAAAGTCTACTTTTTTTTAATTTGGTTCATTTGGTTTTTTTTTTTGGTTTCTCTATATAGCACACAGAATGAAATCATACAGTATTTGTCTTTCTCCTTCTGACTTATTCTTCAAAGCATAACTCCTTCTAGATCCCTCACTTTGTTCCAAGTGGCAGGATTTCATCTTCTTCAAAAGTATTTTAATATAGTTATGGTGGTATTCCTTGTGTACACGATCACATCTTTTTTATCCACTTATATGCTAATGGGCTCTTAGGTTGCTTCCAGCTCTTGGCTATTGTAAATAATGCTGCAATAAGCATTGCAAGGCTGATTTAGACTTGATGAATTTCCTCTTTATTGCTCCTTCAATTCTAAGTGATAACCTAGAAGGGCAGAGTATTCTGGGTTGGAAGTCCTTTTCTTTCAGCACTTTGGATACATCATGCCATTCCCATCTGACCTGTAAAGTTTCTGCTGAGTAATCTCCAGACTGTCCTATGGGGGCTGCCTTGTATGCGACTTATTTTTTCTCTAGCTGCTTTTAAAATTCTCTATCTTGAATTTTTGTCATTTTAATTACTGTGTATCTTGGTGTGTGTCTGTATTTATTTTGTTTGGCACTCTTTGAGTTTCCTTCACCTGGATGTTTTTTTTTCCCCCTATCTTAGGGAAGTTCTCAGCTATTCTTCTATTAAGGTTTCTGTCTTTTATTTCTCTTTCCTCCTTCTGGAAACCTTATAATACAAATGTTGTTCCTCTTGCTGTTATCCCATAATTCTTTTAAGCTATCCTCATTTCTTTTAATTTTACTCTTTGGTCTGTTTGGTCTGCTTTTCATTGCCCTTTCTTCTAGCTTACTTTTTTGTTTGAAAGTTTTTTCTAGTCCACTGTTGAACCCCTCATTTGTGTTCTTAAGTTCAACTATCTGATTCTTTAGCCCTGTGAATTCCATTTGGTATGTTCTCATGTATTTTGTCTTTGTTATAGATCTTATTTTGTTTGTCTTTGTTTTGTTAATTTCAGTAAGCATCATTAAGACTATTGCGTTGAAATCTTCAGGTAGTTTACTTAATTCTGTTACATCAGGATTTTTCTCTGGGCTTTTGTTTTGATCTAGCATTTGGCATAAATTTCTCTACCATTTCACTTTTTTGGGATTGGTACCTGTGTTTATTTCCATAGATTAGGCTAAAAGGCTTTCTTTCCCTATCATTAAAGTGTATAATTCAGTTGTTTCTAGTATTTTAACAGTATTGTACAATCATCACTACTATCTAATTGCAGAAATGTTTTATTACTCCCAAAAGAAACCCTGTTCCCATTAGTAGTAAGTCCCTATCTTACTTCTTCTCCCAGTCCCTGGTAACCACTAATCTGTTTTCTATTTATGGATTTGCCTATTCTGTGCATTTCATATAAATAGAATCATACAATATATGACCTTTTATGTCTGGCCTCTGTCATTTAGCTTAATGTTTTTGATTCACTCATATTATAGCATGTATCAGTGCTTCATTCCTTTTTAATGGCTCAATATTATTCAATTTTATGGATAATACCACTTTTTTATCCATCAGTTGATGGACATTTGGGTTGTTTCCATTTTTGATTATGAATAACGGTACTTTAAACATTCATGTGCAAGTTGGTGTGTGAATGAGTAAGTCTTTATTCTCTTGGGTATGTGTTAGTGAAATTACGTGTCATGTGGTGACTCTGTTTAATTTTTTGAAGAATGACTAAATTGTTTTCCACAGTGACTATATCATTTTACATACTTATCAGGAATACCCCTAAAACCTGATTCTATTTCTCCTGGTGCTTGCTAGCACTTACTCTTTTTCTATTGTTCTTGCTATTATTATGATGATTAATTGCTTAATTATATTCTTTCTATTGGGTATAAAGCAATATTTCTCTGTGGTTTCGATTTGCAGTCCCCTTATGACTAATGATATTGTTGATCTTTTCATGTCTCACTGGTTATGTGTATGACATCTTTGAAGAAATGTCTTAACCATTTTTAATTGTCTTGGTGAATTGCAAGAGTTCTTTATATTTCTGAATATTAGTCTCATATTGGATATGTCATTTGCTTGTATCTTTTCCCTTCCTCTGGGTTATCTTTTCACTCTCTTGATAGTATTTTTTAGTGCAGAATAAATTTTAATTTTGATAAAGTTCAACTCACCTGTATTTTCTTCCATTGGTTGTGCTTTTGGTGTCATATGTAACCCTGCCTTACTGTCCTTTGTTCACTTGAGTCATCTACTTTATTTAAATGTCAACTCTATAGGACCTTTTCTACCCTCATTTTTTCAGTTGTTTATCTTTTTAAAGGAAAGATGCAGACCGGAATGAAGGTGAGTAGGCAGGCAGGCAGGAAGAGAGAGGAAGGAGTGTTTGTTTTTTTTTAAATCTGTATTTAGTTTTTCACACTTGTTGTTCACCCCCAGGCCCCAAGGATGTGAATCTCAGTCCTCAGTACATGGACTGTGCTTGGCTGGAGGTGGTGGATATAATTGCTAGCCTGCCAGGATGTGCCCCAATCACTTATTTTTTGTATTGAGAACTTTTAAGATGTTCATTGGAAACTGAAGGTTTGTGAAGCAAGTTGAAGCTATGGTATTTAGGAGAAAGATGGAGTGAATTTTTTAAATATTCTGATTGTCGACAGAATTACTATTTTTAAATAACATAATACCAGTATAATACTATGACTGAAGTATGATTAAGTCCCTCTTTTTTGTAGGTGTTACTATCTACCTGCATTGTTCAGGCAGGACTTAGATTTATCCTAAGGGAATCATTAGAAATGGATTCAGTGATGTTTCTACAAGGGTCTTCACTGCAGCAGTATGCATAATAGCACAAAGTTGGGCATGATCTAAAAATCCAACATGAAAGATTGATTCAATAAATTATGTTAGTCATTGAATTAGTTGGCAACTATTAAGGTCAAGTTGCAGGAGAATACTTAAGGATGTGGGAAACTTTATAATATGCTAAATGAAAGCACTAATTGCAAAAACTAATATGGACATTGTGTACTCTCTTATTTAATGAAAAGTAATAAAGCATCGAATGAAAATTGAAGGCTATTACCAAACTATTAACTGTGGTTATCTATGCATGATAGGATTATGAGCATTTTTTTTTCTTGAAGCAACCACATTCATATTTAAGAAAAAGTTTTTTGAGTTCTGTACTCTATTGCTGATCATTTAATAGAGTAGCTTTGACATTTTAGATGTTTAATGCTTTGTTTTTTTGCCTCTCACATGTATACTCTAGTTTTCATGTTCATAAATAACCTCTTCTCTAATTAGAATCTTGTATGCACAGAGAAGATACGGAAGCATTGTGTTATAATGATGAAAATCTGATTGGTTTTGGTAACTTTGTTTCCTTAGATTATGATACTGGTGAGCCTAACACCTATTTGACTAGTGATGGCTGCTAATAACTTCTGCAGTCTCACTTGATCACTCTATCAAAGAACGAGGACTGCATGATAGAAATATAATTTTTTTTCCTGGAAGTGGTAATATAATTTACGTGCATTTTTTTACTGTATGTATTAGTTTGCTTGGGCACCCAAAACAGTGCCACAGACTGGATGGCTTCAACAGCAAATTAATTTTCTTATAGTTTTGGGTCTGGAAGTTGCAAGTTTGTTTTCTCCTGAGGTCTCTTTCCTTGACGTCCAGGTGGCTCATTGCCTCTTCATGTGGTTGTCCCTCTGCACATGACCTGTTGTTTCTAAGTGTCCTGATCTCCTTATTAGATTAAGGCCCACCTAGATGACCCCATTGTAAGTTAAATCCCTCATATCATGAAGTAATAGGACAGCATCAACATAAGGATGTTAGAGAAGACATGATGCAGTCCATAGCATTATGTATCATTTAGGGTAAGTTTTTGTGACAAAGTTAAAGTCAATTGATGAAGTAAATTTTTGAATTATTAATGATTATTAGACACTATTATGACATTCTAAACAGCTGTAAGTTACATAGGGGAGAATGTAGAAGATTGTAGATGCATTCGCACCTGTTTTAATCACCGCTGGAAAAGTAACTCAAACTCTGACCTGTTGATGGTTGGGTCCAATTATATATAAATAATAATATCTTTTATACATATGAATAAAATAGTTGTAAAATTACATATTTAAAGGACCCTCACATAAAGAGAGATTAGAATTAAAAGGAATAGAATGAAGGTTAGTGGGCAAAGATGCAGTCATTTGCTCCCTAATATTTAGAACTCCCTGTAAATGTGTAGACCTGAAGTTTGGTTCATTTTTTATGACTCAAATTCTGAATTTGTTGGATTATTAGGGAGGAAATTTATATATTGTTGAGTGTTGTTCTGAAGGTTGGTCATCTATTTTTCTTTTGAGAATCTCAAAGTGTAAGATTTTGTTTTATTGTCTTTTTTTATTTGCCTCACTTTTATATAACTGATCAATTAAAAATAGTCTTTAAAATGCAGATTAATTATCAAGATTATTTTCTTTCTCCCTCTAGTGGGCAGAAAATATTTTAAAAATATAGCGTGGAGGGATTTATTAATATTGGGTATATCACAATGCACAGTCTCAGCTTTTAAAAAAATGAATTATGGTAAAAGTTTCAGAATAACTAAAGAAAATACTTTATTCCTTTCTAGGCATAATAATGGACCTTTGAATGTTGAAGATGTTCTTACCAGCTTTGACAATACTGGGAATGTTTGTAAGTTATATACTCACTGTATAGAAATATTTTTAGTGTTTTAAAAGGTGCATTTATATTTGATAATTTTTTTTCACTAATGCTTATCATACTAATGCATGTGTGTCTGTGCACATATAATAGAGACTCTGGCTATTTGTAACTGCAAAATAATCCTCATATAAGATATATTTACTAAGTGGATTAAGGCTATTTTTATACATTGTGTGTTTTCTTCTAAGCTTCTGATTAAGTTGTGATAGATTTCCCACTGAGAAAATCATTTAAATGATTTTAAACTAAGGCCATGTTAGTTGAAAAAGAAATCAGCCAACAATGTCTTTACATCACTGTGTTAAACAACCTGTGATGATATGTAGTTATGTAGTCCTTCATGTGTGTTGCGTAGGATATTTCTCTCAAGATAATGAATCATCAGTGAAATATGACCATTTTAAATATTAAAAATTGTATTCAAATACTTTTTTTCTCAAAGAATATTTCAGAACTGTAATTACTTACGGTCCGAACTAAATATCCTTTGCTAATAGTAGTGCTTTATCACTTGCTCTCATTTTAGAACTGCATATAATATCCAGTAATACTCAGGCAATCATTTTGTCTTTAGGCACATATCCTGGTAAACCTCTGATTGTTTAGAAAAATATTTTGTCAGTAAGGAATCTATAAATATTCTAAAATTACCCTAAAGTATTAAAAATAGCAGATTTCTTTTTTGTGGATAGTGAAAGTTGTACCTTCTAGTTTCTACATGTTGGCACTTGCTGAATTCTTTCGTACTTAGGCATATCTCATAGTTTCATTGGGGTTTTAGGACAAGGACTGGATGAAGGATGCCAATGGTTGTTAGGACATTATCTCCTTTATTTCTGAAGTTAAATATCATGCTATTTATGCACACATAATTTAGGAACATAACCCTAGAATGTTAAATTTGCAGTGTTTGATTCAGTAATATAAAAGTCAAATGTTGTTTCTAGTGGCTTAGTATGAAATAGAGCCACGAGCTGGCAGCATTATGTAAAATAAGTCTTTTCCTCAAAGTCTGAATATAAGTTGTTATGAATAACTATCTCATCCTTCTCTAACATTTTCTTACCATCAACATGTTCTGCCTACCCTACTTACCCCCTCAAATTGATGTTCCATTGCAATTGGAGAAATTGCATGTTAAAGATATTTTCTTCACTTCATTTTCTGTTTGGTACAAAGGTTTGTGTCTTTGGAATAAGGCCCACTTACATTTGACTTACTTTTGAAATTCATCTTCAGTAATTTATGTCATGTCCATGAGCATCATTTTATTTCATCTCTTAGAACTGGATATAATGTATAGAAAATGTACTTTATTTTGAAGTGCATTGTTCCTCATTGTCAACACTCAATAAATGTAAGCTATTATTTATTATTAGTTATGAGTACCTCTAAAACTTTGTTTTTTAAAAATAAGATAATATTATTAAGGGTTAATCTTGTCTTTTAAAATAAACTATTTTTGATTGAACTAACAAGACAGCAAAAATAGATCAAATCACCAAAAATATACTTTATTTAAATGTCTTGTTATAAACGTGGTCTTAAAAACCTCAATATGTTTCCAGGGGATAAAAGTGGTGACAAAATAAGACTACTAAAGAATGCTGTTTGCTGTAGCTTTTATATCACTTTCTTTTCATTTTAAAAGGAAAATCTATACTGATAACTTAATCATAAATTGGTAAAGTCCTATTCCAATAAAGAAAATATCTATTATGACTTTTATATAATTGTTGTCAAACTTAAAGTGATCCAGAAGTGAAAATTGTTTTTTCACTTGTCCCAAATATTCAATTTTGATTTTAGTGGTATGAGGTTGTGTTTGTGACTTGAAAGTCCAGCAGAGGGCGCCACAATCATAATTCTGTCTCAGAGCCCCATAAAATTCAAATAAATAACTTCAATATCTATAATCTTTTACCATGTACATATATGTTTAAACATTTCTATTGGATTAACTTTTGATATATTTAATATATTTATCAATTCCCTAGTGTGAAAGATAGATTTTCCTGACTGAATTTTGAATTCATTTTGTTTTAAATATTTGATTTTTATACTTTTAGTTTTAAATAAAGGAATGCTTCTGATC
The DNA here is from genome assembly GCA_004363575.1 of Solenodon paradoxus. Lineage (NCBI taxonomy): Eukaryota > Metazoa > Chordata > Mammalia > Eulipotyphla > Solenodontidae > Solenodon > Solenodon paradoxus. The sequence continues at coordinate 16,138 of RJWH01001111.1, forward strand.
TTGTTAATCTTGAGAACAAAAGTTCTGTGTAAGAACTAAATCACCAATCATGATAGTATACTGAAGGATATTTTGGATGAGAACAGTTTCTAATACTGTGAGAAAACCAGTAGATGGAATTATTCATTTATTTAAGAAATTAGTTTCCAGGTTAATATAATTTCCTGCTTTAGAAAAACTAACAAACTACTTTATAGTTATAAAAGCCTGAAGTGGGTATATATAGTAAACTAAATATATTCTTGGTTAAGTAGAACCATTAATCTAAATTTTAAGTTAATTTTTTAAAATCAAGTAATGATTTTACTCATTGTAAATATTCAAAGAGTAGATCACTCTTACTTCCTGAATTTGTTCATGCTCTAACCAAGAGATAAAGAAATCTTTAATTTTGGAAAATAAATGAAAGCTCTAGATTGTTTCTTATTTCCTGATATACTAGAGAAAAATATTATTCATATTTGCCTTTATTATTTAGAATTATCACGTGTTTTTTTAAATGCATGACCTATAAAGTGTTTTTATATTTTGAGATATCCTTTCACTGTTTGAATTCCTTCAACTGTTGTAGGAAGAAATTATAAACAATTGCACAATCATTTCTGCATGGTTTACTGATGTTTAGAATATGACCGGAGTCTTCTTTTTATATATTTATAATTTCAATTGTAGAAAATTTTGTAAGCCTAGTTCCCTTTCACTTACTTTTAACTAGGGATAGGTATACACACTCATCCTTTGGGTTCCATTACTTGGAAATGTACTTATAAAATCTCAAAGCTGCTCCGTGAAGAAGTTTGATCTGCTGTTTAGTTGTCATACCTGGAGAGAGACGCCATCAGCTACCTAGAGAGAAGTATAGAACGACACCCTTCACCTTAGATGAAGTGCTGGTTGCATCTGTTTCTTGTAATATGTCACTCAGTTGCCTTGGGCCACAGGGATTACTCGGCAAGAATGGCAGCAGATCTCTTGCTTCTGTTTTTTTCTCTGGATGGTCTCCTTTCCTGGTTGCCCCTTAAACAAAAAAAAAATCCCATGATGCTATGTCCTTCCAAAACCATTTGTCTTTCTCCAAAGTCATCTCTTTTCCTCTACTGGAATGAATTTCTAAGAATTGTGATTCTCTTCAAGACTTAGTTGATATGAATTTGTGTGTCATAGGATATAATACAACTATTTGATATTTACAAATTTTTCTGTTTTTAATTAGTGGGGGTCATAGAAAGATCTCGGAATATGCAGTTTAGATTTTAGCTCTGCAAGTTACTGGCAGTGTGATTTTAGCTGAGCTATCTTGAACAAATCCCAACTCCTTGTTAAGAATTGGCTTAGAAACAGTAACTACTTACGGAATGCTGATCATGAGATCAGATAATGTGGAAACACTATATAAACTGTAAATAATATTTGTATCCGTTTCTATTTTTGGTATTGATATCATCTATGTCATTTCTTCCTTTTGAATATTTTCACAATCTTCAATATTAGAAAATAACACAAGGTAGGAAATGCTTTTAATATGTGCCATACTATTTAATATATTACATTATTTTGTTATGTGAAAGCAGTGCAAAGCTATGCAATTAAAACATGTGGTATTAGTACAGAAATACACTTATAAATCTGTTTTAGAATTGGACATTCAGAAAAGCATAAATATATGTGATTTCTCTTGTGATGCAAATAGAATTTTTTGAAGGAAAGGATGAATTTTTCAATATAGTGGCACTATTGACAAGGAATTTAAAGAAAATAATAAAACTGAATCTCTTTTTAATACCAAAATAAATTTAAAATGGATTAAATATTCAGTTAAAAATATCTTAACACTCCTAGATATTTCAGGTGAATAATTTTTTATTTTGAAATAAGGAGGGTCTAAGTGTTACCCAAACTACAGGAATAAAGTCACTTTATTCAAAAAGCCTTAAAATGTTGAAAAACAAATGACAAACTGTTAATTATCAGTTTTCACATATATGCAGACAAAGATGTATTCTTTTTATCTTTTTAGAGTCCCCACAAAGCATTAGCAAAACCAGACTATAGCTCTATAAGAAAAAGACAAAACAAAGTTAAAAATTAGAAAGAGATATTTTGCAAGAGAAATACCAATGCTCTATATTAATTTTTTGACTGAAAGCTGTGATAAAATCTCAAATTGCTTAGAGCAGCACTATGTTTTATTTTTTTAAAGGAACAATTCATTTTACCAGTAGAAAAATAGAAAATATTTTGTTTTTAGATTGCACATTTTACTCTGGGGAGCTCACCAGCATGTTAGATGTTAATGCATTAGTCTCCAAATACACTTAAGAGATAAGAAATCGGAGACCAAATCATTTTAGGTCCATCTTAAGTTGGGGGAGTACAAAGAGGTTAAAAAACTCAGTCAGTGGCAGAATATTGAGCTTTTGTATAGATAAAGGATAAGTCTGTTAAAAAATAAATTTTAAGGTTCAGTGGATTATATAGTTAGTATGCCTGGGTAATGTTCAGCAGCCCTGAGACAGGGGCCGCAATGCTCGTTGGAGCTCATGGGATACAGCACCGGCCCTGGGTTTGGATTTTAACTTCACTAGAAGAGTACAACAAACATGTCTTTTGGAAAGACATCTGGAGGGTAGGTTAGAAAAGGTTTCTAGAGGCTAGGTTAGGTTTCTAAATGGGAGTTTTTCTAGCCACTTTGTGTCTCCAGTTGTTTGACTTCCGAGCTCCATCGTGACAGCTGATTTTTTTTTTTGACACATTATTGAGTGCAAATGCCCATAAGCCATGAAGTCCTGTACATTGTTATTACTATGTACCAGGGAAGGGGCATTTAGAATACATTTCTTTTTAATTTGCTTCAGTCTTTTTTATTTCAAACAAAAAAATCACGGAGTCGAAATTGTTCTCTTTGATAATAGGTGTTGCTATTGTGAGGAAAGACCGAAAAACCTATAATCCTTTCTAGATTCATAGTATATGAATGTTTAATTAGTGCAGTAGTACTGGAAGAGGTAGTTCATGGTTTTCGTCATAAATCTTGCTAGTTTTCCTGTCCTTTAAATATTCGAAGGGATGATCCTAATTTGTGCCTCCTAGTTTTAGCAGAAGATATGCCAAACAAATCTCTTCTTTCCTGAGCTAATACTGAATTGTATTTATCTACTTTTACACAGTTGCCATTTCTTTGGCATTTCCGGCAGTACTTAACAGGGATTTTGTGACTATTATTCCCATTTAATTTTAACAACTTAGCATCTTAACAAATTTGCAAAATAAATTAATATTTAGTAAGTGATCGAACAGGAATTTATAACTATTCTCTATTTCTAGAGGTAGCATTTTCCCAAAATGGCAAGAAATGAATTTTCAAAGTTCATAGAAAGTATTAAAACTAAAAGAGGTAACTTGGAGTGCTAGAAAATAACTTTGGCAAATGGAAAAGAATTCTTACCAGTGGATTGTGTCTCAGAGAGTAGACTGATGAAAGGTCACTGGAAAATGGGCTCTCTAGGGTTTCTGAAAGGTAGTTGACGAGCTAATGGAGGGATTTAGGGAGTGAGGATGGGGTAAAAGAATGTATTTTCTTTTCATCATCAAAAAAACCAAATGTGAGGGGTTTTGGCCTTTTTGGAGGAAAAATGCTGCCTTTTGCATAATAATTCAGTAGCAATAATGGTTATTTTTTACTTGGTCCTTCATGAAGGTACAACTTGTTTCTCAAGTTCATGATGATGGTAATATTTAAAAACTGCTTACGTAATGCAGGAAACCTGACTAAAAGGATATTCTTGTCTTTAGCAAAGGTGTCTGGGTTGTGGATAATCTTTCTTTCCACAAAGATTTGCAGCTGTTTGGACATTTGCATTGCCTGTGTGTGATGTACTACTCTATGAGTGCTGGAGAGGAACACAGTATTTAATGACTGAATGAATTTAGTGTTTGTGTATATGTATTTCATCTTTTTAATGTTTTCCCTTCTTACCCATCGCTCTCTCCTCACAGCCCCAAATCTGACTATTCGTGTTATTGCTTGGGGGTGTGGGGACAGTTTTTGGAAGGAATGGGGAAGGAGACATGAATGTATTATGTATGTTTTAGATGCTCCACGTGTTCACAGTCTGCTGTCCAGAGTGCTGGATGAGGTACAGTCTCTGCTCCTGTGGTTGACACATGATTTGTCTGAGACCTTTGCCTGTAGAAGTGGTTGGAGGCAGACTTCTGTCATTGCCTTTCCCCCCTAGTTTTTGATGCAACTGCCTGGTGCAACCCCGAGGTCCAGCTTTAATAAGTATCATCTTTAATTGTGTCATAGTCAAAGGCAAATAGTATTTTGATGCATCCTTGACTTTGGTTTTATTTTAATGTGTGGCCACTTCATCAGAATTTCGTGGGGATTGCTACACTGCTCTGTGTACAGTAAAAAGTGGTGTATATTTGTGAACAGCACAGCTTCGCTGCTGTGCTCGTTCCCTGGATTCTTTTAGGAGAAGTCAGAATAGCAAGAAGAAGCAATTTGATTCATATTGCTCTCTTTGAGCTTTCGCTATTAAGTTCTATGGATTTTAGTTTGTATCCTATACTTTAACACTCAATTTTGTGTCATATTAAATATTTATCTTTTTCTCTCCATTTAAAAGTTAGCGCACCCCCCACCCCCCACCCCCATTGCTGTGATCTCGTTTAATAATTCTGCATAACCTCTCTGGTTCAGTCTCAGGATGATAAAGGTCATGCAATAAAAGTGTATCCAAATAACTTGAGGTTTTTTTTTTAACCTCTCTTGATTAAATGACACAAAGGCAACAGTTTTTAGTAATTCTTCTTCTCTAGTTCCCTTCTCCCTGCACTGCCCCATCCCACGTTGCTGCTGGTTCTACACTTTTTAAGTACAAAACAGACAAAGAACTGTGAGAAAGCCTTTCTAACTCTTGTATCTTTCATCAGATAACTCTCATCTTCCTTTGTAAACCCTTTCCTTCTGAGAAGCCATCTCAGAGGAACTAGTTTGTCAAGGGAGCGTCCTTGACAAAGGATGGAGGATGTGAGCCTGGGGGAGGCAGAAGGGAAGAGACTAACGCAGACCAGTTTCTTTTAGGTAGGGAGGCTGCACTGCCGTGTGTGGGCATGGCCCGGTGTGCATCTGTTATTCTTAGCATCATTATTAACTGTGCCCCATTTTACTCCTCAAAGGTCCTGTTTCAAATGATAAATTATATGCCTATTTTCCAAAAAGAAGGAAAGAAAGATTGTAAATTTATATTAATTATATCCAGCCACGCATTTTCATTCCACCACGGTATTTTGTACAAGTCCTGGCTGAAACGGTGTTTGGTAGCTATGCATTGAGTCTTTAAATCCCTCATCACACTCAGATAAATCCCTATCTTCTACACAAGTGTGTTTGTGTTTGAGATACTGTTCTCCATAGCACAGAGGTCCATCTAAATCTCAGTTTTGGAGGACGTATGCTGCAGGCCCCAGACACTATAGAAATTGAGTTCAGAGCACAAATGTGTTTTGATTAGCCAAAGCAATAATTGAAAAAAAAAGGAATTACTGCTAAGATTTGCAAATAGGAAAATTCACATAAGAACCTAGATTTCTACATTCCTCTTAGAGAAAAATAATGATCCAGTGGGCTTAGTCTGACCTCACATGGCAACCCTCTGGAGCTGAGCTGATTCTCTGCTTTGTACCTTCTCCACTTCACTGTGTCACCTTTGAACTTGGATACCACATACTTGGAGGCATTTCAGGCATGTTTTTCTTTGTATATTTTTCACATTTTTTTATTTATCTACTTAAGAGTCAATTCTGAGTAGTCATTTTGTTTATCAAGGCTGATTAAATACTTGTAAAACTTTCTGGAGGTAGGTCTTTAAATTCAAATTAATGAGTAATCTTTGGAAAATATTTTTACTAAGAATGGTAGCAACTATTAACAAATATTTGTATTGTTCTATTTAATAAAAAATAAAGTGATACTATTTTACTTATTTTTCAACAGCTAGTACATTTAATAAAAACTATTACAGAAACTATCATTTGAACTAAAGTTGTGAAACATTAAAAAAATGAAATTAAAAGCTAACAGTTACAGGAGAGGATGTCAGTATTTGGAGTGTATCTGTGTGTGTGTGTTTGTGTGCGTGTGTGTGTATCTGCATATATAGCTTTGTGTATATATATGTATGAAATCTCCCTTCACTTTCATGCTGGGAATTCTTTTCATTCCTCTGTTTTATTGGATCTCATTTTCCAAATTCTATGGCTTCCTCTGTGTTAATTCCATCATTCTGAAGGATCGTAAACTCCAGTAGCTGACTAAGAAAGGGGAAATAATTTTTTTTGAGACATTGTGATATTTTGGTTGGATGTAAAATGGTAGAATTTGAATCTGTTTCCTCAAAACATTACAGCCATGTGTTGTGGCTTCTAAACTTGCACTTCAGAAATCTAGTGCTATTCTAAATCTTTATCTTTTTAATGAAATTTAAGTTCTCTGGAGTTCAAGAGAGTTCAACAGTTATTCTCAATTTTCTCAATTTTCGTGATATATCTTGGGTGTAGTTCTATTTTCAAATATTGTGTTGGACATTTGGTGGGCATGCTCAGTTTAGAATATCATATTTTTCAATCCTGGGAAATTTTCTTGAATTGTTTCTTTAATGTCCTCTTCCTTTCTGTTTTCTTCTTTGTCATTTTCTGGGCCTCCCATTTTTTCATTTTGGGTATCCTGGACAGGTTCCTCTAAGTAACTTTTCATCTTCTACTCCACATTTTTTAATGTTTTTTGTTGCTCTCAGGAATATTTCTATACTTTATCTTCCAACTTTTCTGTCGTTTTTTATTTCTATTTTTATTCCTTTTAATGTCACAAAGTTCTTTTTGCTTTTCGTTTCTCTACCTCATTTAATTATTTCCATATTTCTTGATTGTTTCTTTTAGATTTTTAAAGGTATTACTGAAACTTCCTTTTTTCTTCTCTGGTATGTTTCCTTAAAGTTACTTTTTCTCTTTGTTTCTTAGGTCTCTGTCTTATATAATAGACGTCTTTTTCAAACACCTGGTGATTTTTAAGAGTGCGAATTATAACTGATAGGATTCTCAGTTATATCCTTTTTGTTGATTATGGGTTTCCATGTGGGATGATCTGGATGGGCTGTTTCTTGGGGAACCCTACACATCTATATATTTAGAGATTTCTTTTGAACTACTCTATTTCCCAGAGAAAACTTGTTTGAATCTACTGCCTCGGGGAGGCCGTGTACCTTAGCCGCTAGCATTTTTGGATTTGGGTAGGAAGAGTCTCAACTTCAGTTACTTAATCTCCCTTGAAATTTATTTTCACCCCATACCCTCCCTCAACTGCACCAATGCACTCTAGACCAAAGACTGTAGGATTTATATCCTTTGGCTTGCAGAAGACATCTGACAGGATTGAGGAGGGTTAGTTACTCAGTTGTTTGGAGTTGGAGATAAGATTTCAACTGCTTTGTAAATAGATTTACAACAAATTCTCTTGAATTTGTCCATTCTTACAACCATTAATAGAGATGTAAATTATTTTCTACAGTCTTGATTTAAGATTCAGCTTTCTGTTTTTATCGTTCTGTGCCTTTATGAACATTTATGTTTTATTTTTAAATCTACTTATTTAGTTTTAGGTGGAGCATCAGGGAGTGGAAGCTGAGCTGTAATACATACATACACACACACACACACACATCCCACATAAACATTCTAAAAACTTAAACTAAACAAAAATTTTTAAACTTCATTTATGTAGTGCCTATATAATTCCTGCCAAATATATGCTAGAAACTTATTTCCAGTTTAAATATATTGAGATGCAACTTCAAGTTATAGAGATTATTTGTCCTCTCATTTTTGAATTCCTCTTTAGGCCTCAAGATTCAACTCAAATTGTCACCGTGATACATCCTTTCCTGACCCTCCTAAGCTGTTGTTTAGTGACTCTTCTGTTTACCTGTAGACTTAAAAAAATTATACGCAAAGCCTATCGTATTGTATTATAAATTGTTTCTAAATCGCTCACCAGTTTGTAAATTCCTAGAAGATAGGAGAGGGGTTTTATTTGTTTATATACAGTATGAGGCATGTAGTGAATAATCAATAAATGCTTTGTGGATTGATGAACTTATTTAGAAAGAGAGATCACATTTAAGTGATCACAAATAAATTAAGGTTATGATTATTTTATAAAATGTCCCTGCACAAAATAATTTACTGAGGATTCCTTTATACAGCCCAAGTCTAGTGCATTTAAAATTTCATCCTGGTGCATGCGGTGGAGCTGCGGTCTGTCAGTCACCTCTGAGGGAGCAAGGCACGGACCCCTGGGTTTAAATCCCGCCCCTGGGTTTAAATTCCAGGTGGGAGTAGAGGTGAAAAACAGTGTGAACAACTAAATACAAATGTAAAATAAAATGTTGCTTCTTCCTCCTCTCTCTTTCTGCCTGCCTGTTCACCTTCATTCCTGCCTATATCTCTCCTTTAAAAAAAAAAAAAATCATTCCATTCTTTTATTTGAGGAGTACATTTGCATCTAGTATTCCTTTTGTATATATGTGTTCATATACACATTCTATATTATTCTTCTTTGGTGGGATGTAAGTCACATTTGAAAAGAAATCAGTGTTATTTTGTTACACATTGGTGATGTTTTTCTCCACAAATATCTTTGACTGGGAGAGCACTAAGTGGCTATTCACCAGCTTTTTGATCAGTGCAATATATTTTAAGCAGCTAGTCCCCAAATACATTCAAGTAGCATGTCCTATTTCTTCTGAATTACTATTTCTTTGCTTAAATTTCCCACTCAGACCACCAGCAATCCCTTAAGTACTTTTCCTACTAGCTAATGCTAGCTTTTAAAAATCTACTTAATGTTACTCCTTTCTTTTTCTTGCCTCTGTCACTTAATATACCTCTATGTCTGCCAGACGTTGTTTCTTTTCAAGGTCTTTTTATGCTTTTAGGATGATCTTTCCTAGTCTCTCTATTTACTGCCTTAGATGCTTTGATATTCTGCCTTCTCCCCATTGGGTAGTGTGGAGAAGGGAGCAAATATTATGCGTGAGTTTTTTTCTTCAGTTGTTATGGACAGTGTTAAAGAGTACAAATGCTGGTGCTTGTTGTAACTAGTGTTCCAAAAAGGATTTTGATAAACCTATAGTCATTGATGGAGACAGAACTATTAAGATGGGATGTGTTTACATTTTATAGATAAGGGAACAAAAAGGAACATTAAAATATGATGAAGTTAAAGTTGAATAATAGGTAAATGGAAGTTTATCATTTTCTATTCTCTTTGTTTATATGCATATTAAATTTTTCTATACTATGTGGTTTTAAAAATTGAAGTATAATTTTCATTCCTTCATGACCCAGTAGTTTCAGTATGTTTGAACATGTGCATAGGGATATTAATTACAGCATTATTTGCATTAGAAAGGAAAATAGCTTAGAAACAATCTGGTGAATTTATTCTTACCATTAATGAAATTGTTGGATAAATTATGATATATCTTAGATTGCTGTAAGGGACCACTGTAGCAATCTAAGATATATCATTAGATTGCTGTAAGGCGATTAATAAGAATGAATTGTGTTATATGCTATATTCTGGAGGAATGTCTAAGATTTATTAAGTGAGTAAGTTATATAATGTGTTTTTTTCCCATGAAAAGCAACTGAAATCATCATGTCAAATTACCAGCATTGGTGGTTTCTGAAAGCGGGACCTGAGGGCATGGATGGAATAGGGAAAAATAACCTTTTCTCTATTCATCTTTGTGTTGTTTGATTTGTTTCAAGTATGTGTTACTTTTGAGGGGAAAATGCAGTAAAGAGTTTTTAAATAAATGTAAATATAAAATGTTTTCAAAGCATTAGTTCATCCATGATAATAAAAACTCATGTTGAAAGTTTTGAAGAGAAGTGGAAAGTGTTATATATAAGAGAACTAGCAATGAATTAAACCATAATTTGCCTTCAGAAAGAAAAATAAGTAAGTCAGTACTTGTGTTTATGGAATGTGTATTAGACTCTTACTCTATTCCCAAACTTCCAGTAGAAATTGGTGAAGATACGGAGACTTTGAACTTCTCATTAATTTACTAGCCTCAAAAACTATTTGCCTAAAATTCGAGTTTTTTTATTGTGGTAATTGAACCAGTATATTTTATGAATAAAAATGTCTCTTTCTTTTTAAAAGAAAGGAAGGGAGGAAGGGAAGAAAGGAGAAAGGACAGACAAAACTTATTTATTCAGTTGTTTAATTTTGGTCTTTCATCTGGCCCCAGTTCTTGAACTTGCGTCCTTGGGCTTTAATGTGGTTTGCATACCAGCATCACCTGAGCTGCCTGAGCCACAAAGGTGTATCCGATGTCCCTTTTATAAGAGCCCACAGTGAAAATGTGATAGAACTGCGATGCGTATTTCTACCAGGTAGTGTTCTTTACTGTAAACATCAGAAACGGATTCTGACTGCCTCCAACAAAAAGAAATTTATTGGAATAATGATAATAATGAAGTGGTAATAGAATTTAAGTTTCACTTGAGAGTTGGCCATTTTGCTTTGTTTTCATATACCTCTAATTATATTTACTGCTTTTATTTATTTTATTTATTTTTTTTTAAGAAAAGGGGTAGGCAGCCAGGAAGAGACAGGAGCAAGAAGTACTTTATTTTTATTATTTTAGTTGTTCACACTGGATGTTTCTCCCTGGACCCAGGACTAAATCCCAGGGGTATATGGCATGCTCCTTTGGAGACAATTGACCTAACTACTGCTGTACCAGAGCACACAATATTTACTGCTTTTAATTAAAGCAATGTACTGAAAGTCATAGCCAAACAGCTTTTGTCATCTTGCTTTTTAAAGATTAAATTTAGTTGTCTTTTTCCAAAAATTAAACACTTCGTTTCTTCCTATAGATGTTATTTTACAATTGTCACCATCGAATTTCTTTTTAATGTTACAATATGTGTGTGTATTTAGCATATTGTTATGCTTGATCTCTTTTGCTTTTTGTTTTTAGTGTAAATTTACCAGGGAGAGTCATTGTAAATGTTTTTTTTAATGTTATAATTTAATACCTATGCTATTTTTTTTTTAAGAGAAGATAGAAGCAAGGAAGGGAGGAAGGGAGGAAAGAAGAGCAAGAAGCATCTTTATTTAGTTGTTTACTTTGATTTCCTCTCACTCCCAGTCCCCCACCTCCCAGTCTTGGGGTCATGAACCTGGGTCCCTGGGCGCTCACGGCCCACACCCTAGCCATCTCAGCCATCTGAGCCGCAGGGCATGCTCTACCTACAGTGTTCTTTATGTCTACTGAAGTGAAGCACACTGATTTTACATTATGATCTTTTAAAATCTATGGAACTCATTTTTCCAGAAGTTTCTCACATGCTCTTTAGAAACAGCACAATAATTTTTTACCAAAGTTTTCCAGTGGTCTGTGTATCACAAGTCTCTTCTAAGAGGCATAATAGTATTTTTACTGTAAATAATAGATTATATATATAACAAAAAGTATATGTGTACATATATGTAATTTATAACAAAGGTCAGCTTAATGTTTATCATTTTGAGAAGTGTAAAATTCTTCCCTCTGTACCAGGTAGAAGGAACACTTGCACTCAATAGTGTACATTGCCTTAAGCAGAATCTGGCACATTTTTCTCCTTCAGGGTCAAGTTTTCGGCTGACAGTAGGAGTTGGGATCTAAGTGGCATATTCAGGCCCCAATTTTCTAACCAGTCTTTCTTCCTTCCCTCTTCTTCATTCTCCTTTGTTGGAGTAAAGGTTTAGACACTCCAATATGGGCAAAGCTTGGAAGTGGGTATAGTGGGTAGGTACATCTGGAGTTGAGTTTTCTGCTTTGCACACGAGAATGTGGTTATATAGCAAAGGGTAGAAATAAGTAAAGACATTGAGAATGATGGGAACTCAGTGTTTCAGTTTTAGCAAAGGTAATTATAACTGTGGAAAAGAGGAAGACTAAGACAAAGCCTGTGAATATTAAATTGGAATTGGAGGGTACCAGTAAAGCTGGGGTTGTGTGTGCACATGTGTGCGTGTGTGTGCCTGTGCACGTGTGTGTTGTGTTTACTAGCTGTGTCTGGGTTTTCCAGATCTTGGTTTCAAAATTTCATTTGCCCCTAAAAAGAGCTAGGGCTCTTGGAAGAAATGGTGACTCTAGGGATGGGCATTTTATGCCAGAGAGTAAGGAAATGCTCAAAGAGTGAGTGAGACATGCCCAAGGACACAGGAGCTGTTTTGAAGGGCGTACTGTTGAGCAAGGTTGAGACAAGGTGAGCATTCAAATAAATGATAGATTCAGGTGCACCCTGGTGGAGGAGCCTGCATTTCTGACTGGCGCTGTCCACATACCTGCCAAGCACCTGCTTTCTCGCCTGGCACAGTGGAAAACAACTAAGACGAACAGTTAAAAATAAGATAAATAAAATCCTTCTTACAACACAAGTGATAGAAACATACTGTAGCCCTTTGAGTAAAATAGTGCTTCATAAATCTCTGCTAATATTAACAAAATATAAGTAAGGGAGAATAGACAATTCTACTTTTTAATGTTTAGTAAATCTAGAATAGACTATATAAATCTAGAACCTGTGTACTAATGATATTTTTTGGAAAGTAGTTATTTGTTGGGGTGTTAAAAGGAAGGTTTTCCTGTGTGTTGTAGGATGTTTGGCATAATCTGTGGCCTCTGCTTACTAGGTAGCACCGTCTCTCTCCACCCCTGGTCTCCAGTTGTGGAAAACAGAAATGACTTCAGACATTGCCAAGTATCCCCTAGGAGGCAAAATGGTGTGTCCTTTCCCTTTTGAGAACCACTCATCTAGAAGGAATGATGGAATTAGAAAATTACCATTTTGTTGCTGCAGTAGTAACTGATTTAGGCATGAATTATCAGTGAGTGCTGAACTTTGGTGGGGAATAGGCTATTAACTGTTCTCAGAGTATCCACAACATAACTACTTTATCACATGCTTATAACTACCTGTACAGTGGGAGGATCCAGCAGATAACACTTTTAACCAAGTAATAAAAGTTAGCATCATTAACAATGGGACAAATCAATACCATGTGCCTTCATATATGATACAACATGAAAACACAACATTGCTTCTGTGGTATTCCTATCCCAAATCATAAATCATGAGAAAAATCACATAATCCCAAACCGGGGGACACATTCTACAAAGTAAATGGACTCTTCGAAAATCCTTAGAACATGGAAGACAAGGAAAGATGGGCAAACTGTTTCATATTGAAAAGATAAGAGGGTCATGATGGTGAAATATAATACATGATCATGGATTGGATGAGTAAAGGATATTAAGAGATGATTGGAGAAATGTGAAGGTTTTCATGGCTAAAATATTAACATTTCCTGATGTTTCAGTTTCTCTTCCATGCATCTAGTTTTTCACATGGACGACTCCTTTTCATCATTTAGTTGTTACAGCGATTATCCTGCCCTATCTAAAGTACCTATTTTCCCCAGATCTCTATCACTTTGTGGTTTATCCATAGCATTTATTGTTACTTTTTTGGATTACCTTCTTATTTCTTTTTTTAATCCGTGGGTCCCTCTATGAAAAGGAAGCTCCTAAGAGCAAAGGCCTTCTCTGCGCGCTATCCTTACTCTCAAACAATATCTGGTACCTGGATGATTTGTGGTAACGCTTTGTTGAATCAGTGACTGCACCTGTAAAATCCGGCCTTCAGTGGTAGTCAGCTGGTCCTGTAACTAATCAGGGCACCGGAAGATGGGCCAGGGGGCGCCTTTTAAACATTGTAGAAGTTAGTATCTACTGAGAAAGAAAACAAGTGGTAGGGGTTTCAGTGCGGGAGTGGAAAGGGGAAGAGGAAGGAAGGAAGGAGACAGCACGATTCATCTTGAGTGCCAACTGGACTAACTTTAAGGCTATATGTGATCAAACCCTTCTAAGGAGGACAGGCCGAACATGTTCCACAGAACTAAAAGATGTAATATTAAGTAATTCTGATATGTTTTCATATCTTATGATCTTTTCAGCTTTTTTTTTTTCCTTAAGGTTCAGGCAGGAATAATGGCGGATAGGCAGGTAGACAGGCAGAGAGAGGAGGAAGAAGCATCTTTATTTTGTTTTTATTTAGTTGTTCATGCTGGTTGCTTTCCCACTGGGCCTGGGACTTGAACCAGTGGTATGTGGCTTGCTCCTTTGGAGGAGACTGACCTAACCACTGCTTCACCAGGGTGTACCCATATCTTATGATCTTAAGGAATACATGTATACCTTTTCCTGTGAATTATTTTAAAATAATCACCCCAAATTGAATATATATGTGTGTGTATGTATATATGTATATATATATATATATATATATATATGTATGTTTGGTATCTACTTAAGGTAGCATTGGCTTACACATTGTGTATGTTTTAGGTATTTGGGTTCCAAATTATTTTTGACATTATAGAACCCGAAACCACTGTGAGTTGAGACTAAAAATGGCTAATAAGCTGAAAATTATTGCCCTATTAGCTGATCAAGAACAAGTAATTTTGTTGTCTCTAGATAGGATTGAGTTATAAGGGCAAGGGAATGCTGTTTACTACCATTAAAAACTTAAAACCTTCAAAACTTTATCAGTTGAAAATATACATTTTTATATTAACATTTTAATGTGCTTTTTCCTGACCATCATTAGTTATATCTACATTATATAGATATAACTTGTAAGATTGCCTAGTAAAAGAGATTCCAGGCATTCAAATTGGAGGAGAGCGGCATGGAATGTGATGCCTGTATTAAAACCTTGTTTTAGGAAGCTATGCGTAGAAAAAGTAGAATTTTCAGTGATATTTGACAGATTGCTTTGTGAAAACCAGTTGAGAGAGAGGCTACTTTCTTTACTGCCCTACATTTTCTGCTCTGTCTGCTATCTCTTCTTTTCTAGCAGTTCAGTGCTAACTATAGGGAAGACGTACAATAAATCCTTTCTTGAATCATTAAGTGCCTGACTTTGTGTTATGCAGGAGAAAAATTAAGACATAATTTCTGCTCTGAATGTGTATATAATTAATACATTGTTTATACAATGTTATTATATACTCTGAATGTTTATATAATTATGTATTTATACGATGTAATACATATAACAACAGCATTTATGATGTGCAGTGTGTAGTGTATAAAAGGATGGATAAGATCTTGTTCTAAAAGGGGCCTTGGGCAAAAACCCTGAGATTATAGAACATTATAATGAATTCCATTAAAAGAGACACACTTTAAATGTTACTGAAGTCTAAGCGAGAGTAGACTACCTTTTAGAAGTGGGAGGTAAATTCAGCAAAGACTTCTAAGAATGATGTAAGAAATAATCTTCAAGGGCAATTGGTGAGACTAACATGACACTGTGTTTAAACTTAAGTGTAAAATTCTGTGATAAAATTTTAAGAGTGCAGTACCCAGGACTGTGATGGGTACATTGGAAAGAGGCAAAAACACAGAAATGAAGCTAAAACATCGGACTGTAAACTATGCTTCTACACAAATCATTTGTATTTCTGGACTAAACGTCACTTGGTTGTCCTTTTCATATATTTCTGGATTTGATTTGTTTATATTTTCTTAAAGAGTTTTGTTTCTGTGTTTCTGGGAGATACTGATTTTTGATTTTAGCTTCCGGATAATGCTGAATCCATGAATTCAAAATTGTTTCCTAGCATTTATGTTGATGTAGTATTGTTTCTAAAAGTTGGATAAAATTCACCATTGAAGTCATATGGGTCTGGAATTTTCTTTGTGGGGATGTCTATAACTCCAAATCCATGTTCTAAAATCTGCTTTAACTGATATTAGTGTAACTATTCTAGTTATTTATCCCACCTTGGCTACTTTTAAGATTTTCTTTTTATCATAGTTTTTCAGCAGTTTGAATATGATTTTCTTTAGTGTGATTTCCTTAGGCTTTACTCTGCTTGGATAGTTGAGTTTATATGTTTACATTTACAGTTTTGGTACATTTGAAAAAAATTCTGTCATATTTTCTTCCTATTCCCTTTGCTACCCTACTTACACTAAATATGCTAAAATGATAATGTTGTCCCACAGGTCACTAATTTTCCCATCGTTTTTCTTTTCCTTTTGGTTAGTTTTTGTTGCTTCAAAATCACTGGTACTTACTTCTGTGGTTTCTAATTTGCTGTTAGTCCCCTTCAGGGTATTTTTCACTTCAGATACTATATTTTTCATTTCTGGAAGTTCCATTTGGGAACTATCTTTGTCTTCCATCTCACTCTACCATACTCATGCTTTCCTCTACTTCTTGACTGAATGGGGCATGTTTACACTAGCTTTGGACAGTTTTTTTTCGCTAGCTCATCATCTCTGTCATTTTTACTTCAGTTTCTATTGGCTGATTTTTTTTCCTCCTGTTTGTAGATCATATTGCCCTGCTTTTTGCATCCTTAATAATATTTGATGAAATACTGTATACTGTGAGTTTACATTAATCTTTGATACTTCAAGTTCTGTTGAATGGGATCCAGAGTAATTTTTCATTCTAGCATTAACTGAACCGATTTTCTAATCCTTCTGAGGGTTCTAGTCATCTCATATAGTACACGTTCTTTTCGTTGTAGTGGTGGGAACAGGAACTACCCGGGTCTGTATGAACTTTGGTGACTGTTCTGTACTCTTTTCTGATGGTGTTCCCCCCTCCTTTGGATAGTTTCTGTTTAATGCATGTATAGATCTCTTCTCAGCCAGAGAAAGAACTGCCTGAGACCTCTCTACAGATTTCTAGATCTTACTCTGTGCAACTCTCCTCTCTGGTATTTTTGTTTCATATATTCTAGTTGCTTTGGGCCTCTCGACATCTCTCTTGGCTCAGAGAGACTGGCTCTTCTCTGTGCTGTGGGGTAGAAAGTTATCTGGGTAGGAAGTTGGTACATTTGTAGGGTTTGTTTTGTTTGTTTCTTTTTTTCTTAAAGATCATAATCCTCTGCTGCCTGTTGCCCAATATCTGCAAATTACTGCCTCATCCATCATTATCTAGTTGTTTAAGGAGGGACTGTAAATTCAGTCCCTGTTATTCCCTGTTAAGTCAGAAGCACAAGTCTTTTGCCTTCATTTAAAAATTTAAAAGACATTTTCAGTGAGTGTGGAATTCTTTGCATTTTCTTTTTCTTTCAATACTTTACAAATGTCGCTCTGTTGATTCCAATATGCATGGCTTCTGATGAAAAGCCTGCTATGATTTTTAATCTTTGTTCTTCTGTATGTATACGTTTCCCTCTGACTACTTTCAGGATTTTGTCTTTCTCTTTGGTTTGCAGCATTTGATTATGATGTGCCTAGATGTTTTTATTTATATTTAGCCTGATAGAAGCTCAATTTTTTGGATTCTGTGGTTTGTTGTATCACTTTGAAAATATCTTGACCATTCTCTCTCTCTCTCAGAGGAAAGGTGCAGGCAGGAATGTAGGTGAGCAGAGACAGGCAGGAAGAGAGACAAGGAAGGAAAGTCATTTTATTTAATTGTTTATCGTAGTCGTTTTCCTTGGCCCTGGGATGCAAACACGGAACTTTGGGATGTATGTGTCTGCACCCAGCCACTGCTCCACCAGGGTGTGCCAGCGTTTATGTCTTCTCATGCCTCTTGTGCGTCTTCCCTTCTCTTCTAGGAATTAATTCCAATTACACGTATGTCAGCACTGCTTAATAGTATTCCATAGCTCTTGAATGCTCACTTCTATTTCACTTTTTTCTCTTTGTTTCATTTTGGGTAATTTCTACTTACCTACCTGTAGTCGAGTTTACTGTCCTTTCTTCTACTGTGTCCATTCTGTTGGTAAACCAGTGAAAGAATTAAAAAAACAACAACTCTGAATCACATCTGTCATTTCTAACATTTTCAGTTGACTCTTTTAAAAGTACTTTTCTTGGCATACCCTGGTTCGAGACCCAAGGCTAGGGGAAACATTTGAGATGATCAACTAAATAAAATAAATAAGTGCTTGCTTCTTCCTTCTCTCTCTTTCTACCTGCTTTTTACCTTCATTTTTACCTGCACTTTTCCTTTAGTCTTTTTCTTCTCACTGCTGACATTCCCCATTGTTCATTATTTTGTTTTGTGTCTTGCAAATGTGTTTTTCTCATAATTTTTGTGCCTCTTGTACTTTGTAATTGAGTATCATACATTATGTGTGAAAGTACATCAGGGACTGAAGTAAAACAATATTCATGTTGGGAAGTGGGAATGCCTTTTGTTCGGCAAAGCTGTTAGTGTGAGGGGTTCAGCCAGTGTAGTCAGTAGTTCAGCTGGGCTTGGGTTTTGTTGCTGGCATAGTTATCTTTCGTGTACCACAGACTTAAAGGTGGTCCAGTGGACTCCATTTACCTTGTGTTTAACTTGAAGCCTGAAATCCTGGAGAGCTTTTTCCCAGTTTTTCTGCTCCACTTATGGCTTTCAACACACTTCCCATACCTAAAGACAGAGAGGGGTTCTCTTTGTGCTCCGAACCTTCCCAGTGGTAGAATGCAGTTGTTTGTTTGGTTCAAGGCTTCTGGTGGGGCTGTAGGCCTCAGTCTTAGGCGCCAGAGCCTGTGCACTGTGCTTCAGGAGAGGGGCTTTTCTTGTATTTCTGCTCCTTGCCAGCTGAGAGCAAATACTTGCTTTGTGTTAGTGTAGGATGCCAGGTATGAGTTGGATTTCTTCCCTTTCACAATAGCAGGTGAGTTTTGCTTAATGTCAGTTCAGGGTGGAGCGGGTTGCCTTGACTAAGCTAACTTTAATGAGCTTCCTCAATAAAAAGATGATTGCTCCCTACCTCACAAGGTGTGGTAGTGACACATTTTAAATACTGTAAACTATTTGGTACTCTACAAATGTTTGTTAAGTAAGTAATGTATAATTGCATAGGTTGAGCCATAACTTGAAAGTATTGGGAAAACTTGGATGGATAGACTGAAGACAAAATGGCATCTTGACTATAGAGAATGATAGTCATTGACATTTTTGTATGAAAGTACTTTTACTTAAATCAGTTCTTCTTTACCTCAAAATGCCATTCAATTGGCCTATACAAAAAGGCTGGAAACGACAAGTATTGGTGAGGAAAAAAGGAATTCTCTTACACTATTGGTAGGAATGTAATTTATACAAGTTTTTGAAAAACATAAAACATAAAGATTGAACTAACATTTGATCCAGCAATCTCAGAAAAGATATTTGTATCCCTAAGTTCATAGCAGTACAATCACATTAACCATGACATGGAAACAACCATCAATAGATGCCTGAATGAAGAAGTTGTATTTATATTCAATAGAATTCTGCTCAGTTGTTAATAAAGATAGAATTGTACCTTTGGCAACAACCTGGTTGAATGTGCAGGGATTTTGCTAAGCAAGATAAGCCAGAAGAAAAAGGAGAAGAACCAGATTGTTTGTTTCACTCATATATGGAATTTAAAGAAACAAAACAATGAACTAGCAAAACACAAAGAAACTCATAGGATATACAACTGATTTTTAGAGTGGAAGGAGTGGAGCAGGGAGAAGGGAACCCAGGGGTCAGGGTAAAATTGGTGATGGTGTTGGGCAATAGAACTGAGATGGTGAGATTGGTCGATGTGCCCATAGAATGAGGTGTGAATGTATTATCCAGAAAATAATATAAACGAAAGAAACAAGAAAAAATGTCATTCATTCATCGTTGCTTGCTGTGCTTTACCAAAATGGTATCTTCAGAAGTATATGGCTTGGTGGTGGTATCAGGAAATATCGAATATATTCCCCAGTACATTGGGAATGAACAGAGAAACCGATGCCTGAGTTAGTTTGGAGACAGAAGACAAAGGTACAGTATCTCCTTCACTCTTTATTGAGATCTTTTTGACCTTCGGACTCCAAGATAATGTCAATGACTAGTTGTAATACAGCTTTGGTCTCTAGAAAGGTTTTCTTTTTTTTTTTTGGTCAGAAATGGACTAGATATTTTGACATTATCTGATCTTTATTAGAGTCTGCGATATGAGAATTATTTTCTACTTATTTACTTACTTCCACAGATGGATAAACTGAGTCTCAGAATTTTAAGTGAGTTGTCCAAGGCTGTTTAACTAAGTTAGAACTTGACGTTAACCAAGGTCAATTTGACTTCCTTTTACATCAGCCAGCCTCCAAAGTCAGAAAGCTAGTAAGGAAGGCAGTTTTCAGAAGCTGCTAACCAAAAAGTTCTATATTTTTGTTTTTAATGTTAATTTCATCTGAGTCTTTTGTTAGTAGTAAAGAACAGCTAGTTCTGGCGTCATTGTATGTATTCTAGAAGTTTTGCGTTTCATCCTCTTGAGCAACTGTGACTTCTTAGTTAAGCCCCGTGTGACATTGTCTTAAGTTCTTGTGGCTCAGAATCATTTAAATTTTCATATCATATATGAAATCATTTGCTTTACAAATTAGATATTGATCCAGTTTTATTATCTCTGGAAATTTCAGTTGAACCTTGGTTTGCTTTTTTTAAGAGAGGAAAGCAGGCAGGCAGGAATGAAAGCAGGCAGGCATGAAAAGAGGAGAAAAGCATTCTTTCTTTATATATTGTTTCATTGTGGTTTTTTGCATCCTAGCCTCAGGTCTCAAATCCCGGTTCTTGGGCTTTCCATGATCCACATGCCAGTGTCTGAGCCACCTGAACCATCAGGTTGTGCCCCTTGGTTTAATTTTAAAAGTAGATATTTACTATCATAAATAAGCAATTGGAATTTTGTCAGGTCTTTGGGTTTTTTCTTTAAATGCCATATAACATTCTAAACCACTTTTTAATACATTCAGCAACTATTAAGATGGCCATCTATTTAAAAGTACAGTAGAAGACTTGTAAAGTTTGTTACAAAAGATTATACAATATTATTTAAGATGATGATATAAAACATTTTATCTTTATTTATGGTCTAGCCATAGACTTTAGAGGTTTTAACAAAGTAATTCATATGTAAAATTACCTGAATTAAAAAAAATTGTTCTCAAAATGCGTAGAAGCAATATGCTGCAGTTGTATATGTAAGGTCTGGATTCGTTCATTCATTCATTGGTTTAACAAATATTTGCTGTGCTAAAATATTCTTTTTGATCCTGCATATAAAGAAAAATAACATTCTCTGTTCTCAGATGGTTTAAAGTTTAATGGGGTAGACAAGTATGAATTGCTACTTTATAATGTTACTATGTTGTAACAGGCATGTGAGAGAATTGTTATGGAGGGCAGAAGAGTTGAGAAATGTGTACTTTTTAATTACTTATTGTATGTAGTTTGTTTTTATATCAATTTTTGTAGAAAAGTTTAAAACTTTTTAGGGAACAAATTTCAACAATTCCTTGTCATGTGCTATCAGAGAAGCAGAATATAAAAAACCAAATATCCAGCAATAAGGTATGTATAATGACAAAACTAAGTATTCATCTTAGCATAATCTATAAATGGAAATGTTTTCAGTTCCATAAACAAGGAGGTACTAGTTAGACGTTATATTTTATAAGCCCTTTTACTTGATATATAAGGATACTTCCAAGTCATTGCAAAACATGCAGGGTCCACTTAAAATTGAGTGCTAACAGAGTTGGGATGTTAGTGGTGATCTCAATGTCATATATACAGATGTTGATTTATAATGACGCTCACCTGAAGCCTACATAATGCTATTGGACATGAGTTAAATAAAACCTAAAAATTAAAATCAAAAGTTTAAAATAATTGAGTTCTGTAGTCAACTGTCTTCTTCAATCAAGTTGAAGTTTCAAGGCCATTCAAAGCCCAGGGTAAGCTTTCTTGACTCTCATTCATCTAAATAGGACATATTCTAATTTATTTGAAGAAATATTTCAGTTGCTTATTCTCTCATATATCAAGAGACTAGTGATTTGGAGAAACAACTTCAATGACAAGTAGAGATTGCTGAGGTAAAGTGTAAATTGCCTGGTACTAATGGGGTTGCAAAATGCCCAGCAATTAAAGAGGGTTTTAAGAGGTTAAAAACAACAGCTATGTTTAAGGATTAGTGCATTTTAGCTCACCTCCAGAAAATGAAGCAATTACTTTTCTTTTGTGAAATGTATCATTATGTATAATATTAATTTAAAAAGAAATGGATAGTTCTAAGTATTAAGGAACTTTTGACAGATATTTTCATGCTGTCCTTTACACCTTAAAGAAGCATACTTACTTTTTTGAATACTTACCTTGAGTAATAAATTCTCAGAAATGGTCTTTACTGTCATGCTCTTTATTTCCTGCTTGTTAAATTTCTAAAAATAGGAATTTGGATTGCTTTGTTTTATAACATGTAATTTATAATCTTTGTAGACAATATTTTGTCCATAAGACTCCTGGACATTCAGTGTGACTAGTTAGATATTGTTATGATTTATATTCTAGACAACAGTTTACTTCATTTTTTTCACTGAGTGAATAATTACAGTGTACCAAGTGCTAGACTAGGCACTGAGATACAAAGGTTAAAAAAAAAAAAAAGACACTACTACAAAAAAACCCCTACATTTTGTTTTCAAAGTTTATGAATACTTCAAATCCAAGGAAATATACATTTTATATGCCTACTAGACATAATTATACTTTTTAGATCATTTTATCTGGAGCATATAATTTTTTCTCTGTCGATTTTAATTTCCTTGTATAAAGTAAGTAAATTTGGATTATATAATCTACATTTCCTTCATGCTTCATGATTTTAAATAAAGGCTAAATTGAAAAAAAATCCTTGGTAACAGACATTTTTTTTCTTAATTGGTATTTGAGTTTGCAAAGGAAAAGAGCCTTCGTATTGGTATTACATATTATATCCATCATCTGAACAACCTTTCCCCAAGTTTTGTACCAAGTTCTCTTTTGTTTTTTAAAATCCATTCACTGGTATGCACTGGTGGTTTAGTACTTAAGTCCCTGACCTTTGTCCGGCACAGTCCACATGCATCCCAAAGACTTGTGTTCTCGATCCAGGGCCAGGGAAACAACCAAGATGAACAACTAAATAAATTAATAAATGCTGCTTCTTCCTCTCTCCTCCTGCTTGCTCACCTTCATTGCTGCCTGTGCCTTTCCTTTAAAAAAAAAAAAATCCATTCAAACTTTAAAAAGGTGGTTTCTGCCAATTTCCATTGTCTTTTTGAATTGTCGTCACTTCAAGGTACTCTTTAATTTTTTTTTTCCATTGGCATACTAACTTCTTCAATTTCAGTGGACTCATTGAACCTCACTTTCATTGTTGATTAGCTGCCCAAAGCACCCTTAACATTAATTTGGCTTTACAAATTTTGGCTTTGAATACAATAGCCAATCGAGACTTACATGGAATTCTTTTTTAATTGTTTTTAACAGACGGTATAGATTTTCACTGAATACTCCATGATTATTATTCTGTCGGGATTCTTTGAGGGTAAAGGCATGTAACTGAAAAACAGACACCAAAAACAACAGTCTATAAATGTAACCACAAGGGGATGGAACTGATTGTCATGATCATTATGTTCCAGCCACTTGAACGGAACAGCTAGAGGTAACCCACAGAGTCTGTCCTTGCATTTATTTCTTGCAGACCTCCTGTAGCTCTGTCATGTAGTGGAAAAACAAATATTTGCTGAATGAATGAATTATCAAAATAATGAATGGCCTAATTTTGTCCAAATTTTTTGACCATAACATTTATTTAAATTATATACTATATGATATAAAACTAAGGGTATGATTAAGTGGGAATTTACATACAAAAAGCTTGCTGTTTTTAAGCTTTTTCATTCTTTATGGTTGGTTAGTCCCCATTTTAGCTTCTTTTATATGAATTAGTGGTGTTTAGTATTCTTTGTTTACTTCTGATTTCAACACTTAGATTATGAATTCTTTCAATTACATAGAAAAGTAGAGAATATGAGAAGCATCCATGTAGCCATCATCCATATATAGCCAGAGTAGACAGAGTATATAGTTACAAATCAAGCTTTCAGTCTTGTTTTAGCTAGTTATTTCCATTATCTGTGGACTATGGTGATAGCGATGCAAATTAAAGAATCTCCTGAATAAATCAATGATAATACTTTCTGACTCTTTTACTTTAGTCTTTCAATTCGTCACTTTACATTATTTGTATGAATTTCTAATGTAAACAGACAACAAATTGTGGGTGGGCATATGTATTTATATATATATATATGGATATACATATATATCCATATATATATATATATATCCATGCACACGTGTGTGTGTGAAATCTATAATGAAATCACAGTTTAAAGAAGGAATTATACGTTTAAAGTCTTCAATTTTATGAAAACGATGATTCTACATTTCTTCTAGTGGCTGCTGTAGAATGGAAATTGAAATCCCTGGGTGGGAAGTGTGCTAGAAATCATAGTATTCTTTTCAAAGTATTTTGTATTCCCTTATATGTATATTCAGTACTTCATTTCTAACCCCTACACACCAAATCATGCTGTGATTCATGATGCTGTGTTATGTTTTAAATTCAAATATTGTTTTTAAAGGGAAATTGCTACTAATGTTGGCAAAGCTGCACATAATAGTTTAGCAAATGGTTGTAGGTTTGATTTTTCTCATGTCAGTCTAGATGTGAGCTAATACTATTCAAAATCCTTTCAAGACACTGAATAATTTATTTCAGTTAAATATCAATTTAAATATGGCTTCATTATTATTTAAAGAAAAAAGTCATAGGTGCATATCTACATAATTAAATGTTAATGGACCTCTTTTGAGTGACCCTGTGTTCAGAGAAAAAGGCAATTAATATCTTAAAGGAACAATTAAATTATAGATCATTGAAAATGTTCAAAAGTAGCATGTAAGACTTAGTTCGCTTTTTTTCATTAATTTTTTTTAAAGGAGCAACTTTGAAACAATTTACATAAATAAAATGTATCTAAGCTAGTAGCTGGGATGTGGACCATGTAAATAGAGCCCAAGGACCTGGGTTTGCATCCAGGACTGGAGTAACAACTTAAAAAGTAAAATAAAAACAAATAAAAGTACTTTCTCCTCCTCTTCTTTCTTTCTTTTCTTAAAATTGCTTCTTCTGGCACACCTTGTTGACCTAGTGGGTACGGTGGCCAGACATAGTCCACAAATAACCTGAGGACTCAAATTTGAGACCCAGGGCCAGCGGGTGGAGTAGGAAGATGTGGTCTGTGGGCAAAGAAGATGAACAATTAAATAAAATAAATGTTTTTTCCTCCTCTCTCTTCCTCCCTGCTTGCCTACTCATCTTCGTTTCTGCCTGTACATTTCCTTAGAAAAAAAAAATGCTTCCACCTCTTCTACCTTATTTCCTGTCACACTTGGTAATAATTTTTTTGAAGTGCAGAGTGTCTCAGTCATCAATGCAATAGATGATGTAATGCTATCATTCCCATTTTAGAAAAAAATTTTTTTTAGAGTTTTTTCCCATCTGAGAAAGACTCATTCAAAGTCACTGATGGTCCAAGTTTAGGTGAAAACTCAAGAGGAGAAATCACACAGTTGTTTTAGGTAAATATATTTATGAACCTGGGTGCAATGAGGTATTTCCAAGATATTACCAGGGTTATTACTAGCCCCTTGAAGGTGATGTGCAGAATTTGGGGCTAAAACACTTAATTACTTTTAAAACAATATTAGTTCATTGAAATTGTGCCCAGGCCTATGATTCAGGGTAGAGTATCATCTATTTTCTACCCTATATTTTGCTGGTAGAAACTTACCACTTTTACCCACCTAGGGTAAATTTTGCTTTGAAAATTATCTAAGAGATTAACTGCCACCTCATTATCTTTGTTAATCACTTCCAGAGCTTTTTGCTATTATCCAGCTCAGTGGTCAAGGGGATCCCAAAGTAAGTACTAAATCTTTATTCATAAAGAAAGTTGATTGTGAGCTACTGCTTATGCTTGCTGTATATTTTTTGCAGGGTAGCAATGGTTATAATTACATATTCCTTGAGAAATGATTCTTAATATTGTGTTTGTGGAAGAAGATATGTTGTCGGAGCAATATTGAATTCAAATAAATGAAACCATACAAACCATTATATATAAAACTAATGTTTCCTCAGAATGGTTTAGAATATTCTCCTATTCTGTAGTTCCTTAAGCAATTTCTGTAAATATTTTAAAGAAAGACTTTTTCTTTGTTTAAAAACTAAATTTTTGACAATGTGAAAAAAATATACATTTTTTTCATTCTTACTAACTTCATTTTATGTGTTCCCCCCTCAGTATTATTGAGCTGTAATTGATATATATATATATATATATATAATTATATAAGTTTAAGGTATACAGAATAATGATTTGATATATGTGTGCATTATAAAATGATTTCCACAATAACATTCATTACCTCACATAATTACACAAAATTTTCCCTTGGATGAAAGCTTTTAAGAACTGTTTTCTTAGCAACTTTCAGATATGCAAAACAGTACTGTTAGCAATGCAATTATGTTGTATTTTGCTTCTCTAGAACTTATTTATCTTATATTTTAATGTTTGTACCTTTGACCACTATCCTCAATTCCTCCCCCACACACCCTGATTAAGCTCCTACCTCCCACCTCTGGCAACCACAGACTGGATCTCTGTTTTCAAGTTTGTGTTTTTAGATTTACATATAAGTGAGATCATATATTTGTCTTTCTTATTCTGACTTATTTAATTTAGCATAATGCCATCAAGGTTAATCCATGTTGACAAATATGGCAGGATTTCCTTCTTCTTATGACAGAATAATATTCTATCACACACACATAAACACATGCATATGTATGTTACCCTGTTATCCATTAATGGATACCTAGATTGATTTCATGTCTTGGCTATTGTAAATAATGCTGTAATGAGCATGTCTGGGATGCAGATCTCTCTTTGGGATGATAATTTCCTTTCATTTGGATATATGCACAGAAGTTGGGGGGATAGCTAGCTAGATCTGTTCTATTTTTAATTTTCTGATGAACCTCTGTACTGTTTTCCATAGAAACTGCACTAATTTATATTCTGGCTAATAGTGTATAAGGGTTCCTTTTTTTCCCCATCCTCAATAGCATTTGTTATCTCTTGTCACTGGTGACAGTCATCCTAACAAGTGTGGGGTGATATCTAATTGCTGTTTTAATTTCTATTTCCCTAATGAACTAGAGATGCTGTGCACCTTTTTTAACCTCCTGTTGACTATTGAACATCTTCTTTGGAAAAATGTCTATTCAGGGCCTGTTTTCTTTTTTAATTGAATAATCTGTATTTTTGCTATTGAGTTATATGAATTCCTTATATATTTTGAATAATCATCTCCTTTTGCTATGCAAGAACTTTTTAGTTTGTTTACTCTTGATTTTGCTGCTTATGATTTAGGTATCATATCCAAAAGATAATTGTCCCTAAGATCCATGTTAAGTTTTTCCCATTTTCTTCTAGGAGTTTTATGGATTTATAGGTCTTATGTTTAAATCTTTAGTCCATTTTGAGTTAATTTTTATGAGTTATGTCAGATCTAGTTTCATTCTTTTATATGTGAATATGTTTGCATATTTGATGAAAACATTATGCACTTTTCTTTAAAAGACGAAAACATGAAAATTGAAGTTATAAAATTAAGTTGCTCTCTCAGTGAAGAATGCCTTGCTAGAAAATGTGGAAATGAAATGAAATGATCCCTTAGTAAATAAACGTATCTTCAAATTTTTGTCAGTAGTGTGTCACTGAAAAAAATGGAAAGATAATACTGATACTCACAATAATAATATAAAATGAAAACAGTTGCAACACAGATCCAAGATATTGAAGACGAATGAAAAATTATCTTTTTATAATTAAAGTTTTCTAGTTTAATAATAGACCTCTTAATTACTCAGGTGAAATACTACTTTGTTTCTAAAGTATTATCTTTTAGTTCCTGAATAAAAAATAGAGAAAATGTAAGGCATTGATATTCATTGTTTTTTTTTTTAAAGACTATAACAATGGGTACCAATATTTTAAAGACTTAAGAATCCTTTCCTCTCTCTGACATTTCATAATTTCCATTCCATACTGAGTTTTGGTTGCATAGTGATAGAAATTGATGCTGACTAGTTTGAGCAGAAGTACACTTTGTTGGATGTTTGGCAGTTTTCAGAATCTGCATGAAGACTGCAACATGGGCCTGCGGAGTGGACAACAAAGCAGGCAGGGCCCAGGAACTCTGTCCAGTCAACCTGCAGGATTAGTCTAGCTAGGATGGGGCTTTCAGACATGCAGCACAGCTACCGCTACTGGATTCTTAATGCCGCTTTTGCTATTGCTGCTGCAAATGATTTGTTAATGGTGTCTGTATTTTGTCTTACTAGTTAATATTCAAAGTATAAGACTGGACAATCCAATTGAGAGTGCCAAGGTGCATGGAGCGAGTGTGAGGCTTCTAATCTTCAGAATTTTGAGGGTCATTAAATCCATTGTGGGAAACCACACTCTTCTTTTCCTTGATTCCCAGACTTATGTATATTGGCTATGGGAGAACAAATACTACACATTTAGTCATTGATGTGGAGCACAAGTTCATCTTATTGGTAGGTTAGTATTTTGCTCTCACAAAATATCTCCTAACTGACCACTGTAATGGAATCTTCTTAATCAATGTTGACTGAACTAGATGGATCCTGTGTTTTCATTTGTTTTTTATCTTCTATATAATCACTATAAATTTAACAATAATAGAGAAGAATTTGTCATAAAAAGTAATTCCCCTGATCCCATCTACCTTAGATTCCCCATACCAGTCCCCCCGACCCCTGCCCCTCTAATCTTCCCCGAGATATTCCATTTATATTCTGGCAGAAATTGTGTACCAAAATACTTCTTCTCTGCATGGGACCACAGCTGAACCAGTTTCCCTTGTAGTTAGGTAAAACAATGAGATTAAATTCTAGTCAATAGAATTTGAGTAAAAGTGATGTGCACTGTATTCTGGATGAAGGATTTTAAGGAATGGGTAGGTCTTCTTTTTTTCCCTTCTATCAGAAGGATGCAGAAAATAGTGAGGACTCTAGGGGATGGTAGAACCTTAAAATAGGATCCTAGATCCTGGTCCCATATATCATGCTTGAAAGAAAGCAATCTGTTTAATAGGAACAGAAATGAATTTTCATTGTACTTGAGCCATTATATACTCTCAGCCTGATGGTGATACCACCTAAATCACCTACTACACATATGCTGTCATTTCTCAGCTTTATTTTTAAAAAATTTGTTGCTATTTGAGTTTTTCTCTTTATTATTTGCCCTTTTTGGCAAATTAATTTATAAGTGCACTCGTGATTTTTTTTTCTTTTCTTTTTTTTTTTTTTTTCCTTTCCATGCATCTAGTTCTCATTTTATATATTCAGCATCTTCTTTAATCTCTCTGGGGCTTTCAGAATGTGTTTTTCAGTTTATTTCCCAAATTACCTCTGTTGTTTCCTAACTAATTTTTATTTCTTTGTTTACCTTAGTCTTTCTCTTTCATATTTCAACTTTTTCTCAGCTGCATTTCTGAACCTTCATTGTCCTGTCATATGCAAGAATTAGACAACAGAAACATACCGCATATATCTGGGTAGGGATTTGCTTTAGAAGAGCATAATGGAGAACTCAGTTTCTAATGACAGTTTCTTTCTTTGTGAGCTGTTCAGTTTCTTTTTCTATTGGCTAGACACCAGGGGGTCACCTACCCTGTTTACAGACTGTCAGTTTCTCTAGTTTTAGCTCTGATTTTGCTTTTTCCCTTAAATCTTGTAATCCCAAACCTGGAAAATTTCTAGAGTTCTGATGGTACATTGATTCCCTTCTTCATTTCTGGGCTCATCTGCCTCATTTTACAAATTGTCACTCTTCCTTTTGCTATCCATCTGCCAAAGGGACTGATGGGACAGTGTTTTTCCTGGTCCTGTAACCTTCTTTTGCTTTGCTGTTGTGGCTTAGTACTTTTTAACTTCTCTGTTATCAATCTCATGGAGCCTCTAGAGGGAGAGGAAATATGTGCTTTCAGTGTTCCAGATTTTTCGGTTGATTCTGCTGCCTGTGTTAACTTTGCAGCTTGTGAATCAGCCAGCTTTACTTAGAGAGCTAGGAGCAGACCAAACAATACCTTCAGGCATGTGGCTTTTACCATACATCATGATGAACATTAAACAAATCCTTTAATTCTATATATAAAAAAGTACCCCTTTTGATAAATAGAAATCACATCCTCCTTTAACTTTTACTCACATATTGAACACATTCAGTAGAATGACTCAAAGTTAAGGGACGAAGTATTTGTTTTCAGGCTGCACAGACACCTTTATAAACTTTGATTCAGAATCTGTTCCTACTTCCATTCCATATTATTATTAGAGAATTGCTAATTTAAAGACGTATTGCATGTTCTAGCCCTTGAGTTAAAGATATAAATATTTTATTGCATCTGATGTGAAAAATTTGGCACATATTTCAAAGGATTCCCCACCCACTGGCCTTGGGCCTTAAACCTGGTTCTCTAGGCTTTACTTGGCCTACACCTTAGCTGCCTTAGCCACCTGCCCCACAAGGGTGCACCTCAAGGGAAATTTTGACCAATAGTTCTAATTAAATGATACAGCATTATAGAGGGTATAGGATATTTGTAGTTTCATTTTTTTAATGAACTCAAGAAAACAATTAGCTATTCATATCTAGTTCTGTCTACTTATCTATCCATCTTCCACTAAATTTGCTTCTGTGCTATAGAATATTTAGAGAAAAAAAAAAAGCCTTATGTGTACAATTGTTTCTTTTGGAATTTTTTCTATGATAATTTACACAGCATTTTTATTTTTAGCTGCCTTCTAGAAACACAAATCCTTTCAAAACAAACATCAAAAAGTAAATTGCTTGAAGGATGCTTTATCCATTCTCAAAGGATTTTAACATCATTCTTTTCTTATATTATAATTTTTTACTTTGATTTGTACTCCTACCTGTTTTCATTTGCTGTCTCTTCTTTAGTCCCCTTTATAAAGTAACAGTCATTATTACCAGCATTATTAGTCAACCAGCATTATTTAGTCCTATTTACCTGGCCTTATAAAAGGAGATTCAATCTAAAGTTGATAAGGAAAGCAATATTTGTATTTTTATAATGACTTAGTTTATTTTAGTTATATAAGTGAAGAATACGTAAAAATAAAGGAAAGCTAACTATAATTAATGTCCAGTTTTTTTTTATGTATATAGCTTACATTTACCAATAACAGCAATATTTCAAACCTATCTGAGACTAGTGATTTGTCTATCTAGTCTCTCTTAACCAATGGTTAAAATACTTATTTTGATGATGATTTAATTTATATTGTGAGAAGAAGAATATCATGACTAGAAAAGAGAACAGTAATTGCAAATTATCATAGAGATATAAAGATGAGATCATTTTAGGTTACTTGATAGTTAATAGAAGCAATCAAAAGCAATGGCAATGACATTTCATATGAACTATTTTGATTACAAAAAGGCTATGATTCATTTTTACATTGATATATCTACAAGAGAATTTTCAGATTTTTAAGACTAAGCCTTCAATTATTCATTTTTGTAACATACAATGAGTAAATGATGTTATATTTTTCAAACTGTTAAATCAAAAGCCATATGGTTAAAATGGAGATTAAAAAAAACAAACAAGGGAATCACTTTGGCAAGTAATTTGCTTTACAAGAATAATTAGAAATTAGGCCAATTCTAAAACATAGTTCAATTAAAAAAATAAGTTCAGTGCTTGTATAAGTAGAATTAGGTAAAGGCAAGACAAGTCAATGTAGTTGGTATAAGGAAAGTATACTTAGTGGAGGGGTTGTTTGGCTCTAAATAAAATAAATATTTGAATTTCAGTACAAATAGAAATTTGCAGTTCTACCATTAAGTATGATTAACCAGCAATTTAAAAAAATCTAAATACTTAGTGACTATATGGCAAACTATTCAAGGTGGAGAAAAATGCTAAGAATTTGTTGGCACAGATAATAATCAAGTATGGATACAAGATCAGCTGTCTGGTGAGGCTGAAAAGTACTTGTAGTACTTTGAGAGTAATCAGATGACCACCAAGCAAATCAAACTGAAATACTTGAGAGAGTTTTGGTTGGTACTTTATTCCAGCCATGTATGATTAGAAAATAAATGAATAATATTTTGGTATAAAAACATTGCTTATACAATATTCAATTTGGCTTCAAATGTAAGGCAACATGGGGCCCAAGATGCCAATGCAGAGCCACTACAAAGTATACTAGATTCATGTTATAACAAATAAATGACCAAGACCTTTTTTTGATGCAAATGTGAAAGGGTTTGTAGGTGTTTATAGGTAATTATTTTAGTAAACACAGTCCAAAATTTTCTGGAAAGAGTGTGTGTGTAGGTGTGTGGCTGTGCCCAGTTTTCTTATGCATCACACCAATTTAGAGGTATGGGGTCAAATTAACTGTAATAACTCAAATCCCACCATTTCCTAGAACTGTCCCGTGGCAGAAGTTCAGCTAATGTGTCCCTGAAATACTTGAGAGTCCCCCAGAATATCATAAATCCTCACACACGAGCTTTTTTCCCCCTGGGCTCTTCTCTAAGCACTGAGGTTTCTTGCCCCCACCCCCTTGCAGTTGACTGATAGTATACTGAGGTCCCGTGGAATTTGGAGGGACTGATGGTGAAGGAGGGGAGCATGCAGTTTTCCCTTTTGTTTTTCTCTTTGTCGAAGGGTGACTAAACAGTGCTCTTCATCTCTCTCTATTTCAGAATCTTCAGTGAAACAGCTCTTCCAATTTTTTTTTTTTTTTCATGAGCCCCATGAAGGATGCCTAACTGCCGGAGTCACTTTTCCTGTCCAGCACATCTTCAGGGCCGCATTTTTGTCTTTTTACTTTTAGGACATCTGACTTCCTAGAAGATTCCTCAGCAACTCAACCCACCCCACTCCCCACGCCATACATGTTGTTTGCTTCATCTTATTAATGTAGCACATTGTGAACAGCCAGCTGAGCTGGAGTTCCTAGTGCAGCCCCTCAGCCACCAGGCCTGTGAGGGTCTAGAAAGAGAACTGAGATGGATTTCTCTTCGCTTCCTACAGGGGAAAATTCTGTTAGCTCACAAAACAGCTGCACCATTACAGTGCATAGTCCTCCCGTTAAAACCCCTTTGATTTTACTTGTGTGTCTTATTTTTTTCCCCTTAAAAAGAATTTCGTGGCTTTAGCTTGTGTAAAGAAGTCAGAAATCTGCTCGCTACAACTCCAGATACAAATTAGTTATGACTGTGTGTCTGTAAAAGTGAGTACGGACTTTCACAGATCTCAGAGTTGGCAGCAGGCATTTATTACTGTGCAGTGACCTCTGCCTGCTGGAGCGACTGACGGAATATGGGTACCATTGCAGCAGGGGGTTATTTTTTCTTTTCCTATCTTTTCTCCGTCCTCTGTAGACTTTAAATACTGCTTTTCATCTAAGAAATGGATTTGAAATATAGACCTGTGAATCTTTGTTCTAGCCATGTTGAATTTAAAGGGTTAAGTCAAAGAGCCTAGCTTTTCTTATAGGGCCCTTTGAACCCTGCCACCAAAATAGGTCTTGTCAGATGGGTTTACCTGGCAGCCAAGAAATGCCTGAATCACACTTCGACTCAGCCTGGCACCTGCCCTCTACACTATGTAGCTGACTTCAAAGCAGTGTGGAATGTGTCAGTTTGGTAGCTCACGTCGTTTTATAAAATAAAACAAATTTTCAACATCTTATTGAGAATTGTCGTATATTGTTAATTCAGATTTCTATTTCTAAATGCCTACTATATTCTAACCTCAGTTTTGGTTGATCGTTCAATCTTAAGTAAACTTTTTTAGTCTACCTTTGCCTCTCTTGGTCTCTACTCTGTCATACTTACTTCCCCATCACCTGCCATACTGGAGCTACTTATTGACCTGCTGGGTTACTCTTCCAAGGCTGAATCTCCTTTGCTCCCTCCCTCCCTTCCTCCTCACCCCCCTGTTCTCTGTTGTCTCTTCCCTTCCATTTAATGGATTAAAAGAGGAATGTATAAGAATGTATAAGAATGTATAAAACCTACCAGACTTAGGTTAATTTATCGTAATTGAGTAGATTCTCATTAAATAGAGTTAAATAGATTATGTGATAGCTGTCTTGTATGATATATATGAGGGGGTGTAAATATATTTAAAAATTACTTAAATAATACAAATACTAAATAATCAAGGAAGAAGCTCTCCATAAAGTGAAAGCATTATTTTGGAAATTGCAGCTAGGCTCAGAGTGAGCTTTCAGCCCTGAATATCTGAGATTCTCTTGTTGGAGGAGCAAGTAAAAGTATTCCCTTTAGAACAAAGATATTCTTGATGGAGCCTTAAAGAATAACCTGACTGCTAGTCTCTAATGTTACAAAAGAACCCACTCAAACGTATGATCTTCATCAAATGTGAAGTTAGGACCTGGAGTCATACCTTTCATTTTCTTTCTTTTTTTCTCCTTTAGCAACCCTGAAGAGTTTTTACCATATTGCAAACTGAGTCAGGTAATAATGTTTGTTTCTGAGCTTTCAGAGGAAGCTGTTTATTTTAGTAGGCAATTTTCATGTATGATGAAGTGAAATGTTGAGAAGGCAGCCTCTCATCAGTGGACAAACAATGCCTAAGAATTTAGCTAATGGCCCCCCTTCAGTGCAGAGAATAGATGGCAACAATCGTACTAGCAGACTAGACCCCGAGCTGCTTGTTTGGCTGCTAGGTGTTAATGCAAATTTGTTCTTCAGTTCATTCAACCCTGGGGCTCCCATCCTTTGATTTAATTAAATGTAATTGGTTACATTGCTCCTCCCAGGCCCCTGAGGTGTTTTTGTTTATTGCTTACTCTTTGCAATAAAGCTTCAATTCATGGCACAAAATGCTGGATAAATAAAGAGTCTTTTTCTCCTATGTTGGATTTGCAAGGAGATTATTCCCTTCAAATAGTTTGGCTTTACTGTCAAAAGAAAATGACCAGTGAAATAAACTCATTGGGTGGCAAATGCAGCATATCCAGAAGCAAGGACTTTAAATTACATGAGATTAAGGAAAAAGTATGAAATCGTAATGTTGAAATTAATAAAGAGTTGTAAGAGTACTGTAAGAGGTATCAACACTGTAAATAAATAAGGCTTTAATAAGAAAATGGTCAATGTTGTAGCACATTACTAAAAAAAGTTATTTTAATGTGCCACCTATGGAATATCTGTAAATTCAGTTTTTAATCATGTAGAATTCTCTCTCATAAATATGCAAGCGGCATTGTTGAGGACAAAAGTGAGAATGATATTAAATTGGGTCAGCACAATTAACCTATTCCTTTTTAGCGAATGATTTGTTTTCCCTTCGTCTAAGTTTTTTTTTAACCTGCAGATATTATAAATAACATTTTTTATAAAATATCTTCCCCTTTAAGTTTTTATTCTAATTTGAGAAATAAATTATCTTTGTATTAACTTCTGAGGAAAAACTGAGAATAAATTATAAAAATACCATCAGCACTCCCCCAAATCGAGTCTAAGTACCAAATCTGTGTATAAAGAAAGGACTTTCCCCCCTCTTTGTCCTTATCAGTTGGATAAAACAGCCTGCCAGATACTGGTATTTATTATTTCATTATTGCTATAGACTTTCTAAATCTTGCTGTGTCACAAGCCAGCCTCATATCTCTTCTGATGGGAAAAATGAAAAATCCATGATAAGAACACAGGTATTCTCCATGCAGTATGAAACTTCAATTTTTCACAATAGGGTTATTGTGCAGGAAGTTTTTTTTCCCTAGGCTCTTCGCATTCAATTGCTGAAGAACTGGACTTTTAGACTTACGTGCTATATCAGAAAGTGAGGCCTTTCTTCTGGTAGATGCCCCTGATGAAAACCAAGTGGTAATTATATCTGAAAACTAGAAAATATTCTTCTTGGGAGGTGAAGAACTGACCTCGGATGTCAGCTCAACGTTAAGTGTTTAGAGAGAAATGGAGTACTGTGTTCACAGCCTGGAAATGAGCTGTCGAAGAGGCTGTGATTCACCGTCAGAGCCCGTTTTCGTTAGCCTCCCTCAACGGTGGTGTAGTGTTGGAAGAAAACCCAACTAGTCCTACATCCAGATACCTGGCGTGGAAAGTACAGGCTTGCTTTCTTTGTCAGCTGGGTTCAGGATGACTTAACTTCTCTCCTTGTCTTCACAAAGGGACCCACGTGTGGTAGTAGATAAGAATGTTTAACATAATGTGGTGGATACTGAGGTTTTTTTTTGGCGGGGGTGGGGGGCTGGGGGGTGGCACGCATTTGTGTGTGTGTGTGTGTGTGTGTGTGTGTGTGTGTGTGTTTTGGTTTTTTTGTAAATGGAAATGTAAAGTCCTAGAAGGAAGAGTTCCAGTGTCTTTTAGATAAAACCAGATACTTTTCTCTTGTACTTGAGTAATTTTCCTCCCAGTGCACTGGTAATAATAAGCCCATTGCCTGTCCCCTGACTGTGACTCTCCTGAATCCACAGCTTTGATTGGAAACTCTCAACCCCTGACGGGCCTCCGGAGCACTGATTACAGAGGCACCCCACACACTTCCCTCGTAAACATTTGGCAGATCAGGAAGTGCTGAAAAGCGATGCCCCTGGCTCTCAGAAGAGGGTACTGGTGGGAGAAGAAATAGAACATTTTCCCTCTTGCAGCTGTCAGAGAGTGATTATGTCAAATGGGTTTTCAAGGAGCCAAAAGTAATTACAGGGTAACTTCTTGACATTATTTTCCAATGTTTGACTCAGCAGATGATGATGGTTAATTGATGTGTATTATTTTATGTCTCTCTGAAACTTTGTTTGATACTTAAGATAGAGGTCAGACTAAGCCTTCATTTAGATGAATCTAGCAAATTTGCCTTAAATTTTAACATGTTAACTCTATAACAGGATTCCATGATCCTAAGCTAACTAGTGTTCTGGTGACTTGTAGAGACAATGTGTAGGCTGCCTTTTTTGTATAGAATTTTTTTTTTAATCAAATCATGTGTTTTTAAAGTAAAATTTTACTTTTTTGTTAAGGTATTGTTGTGGACTCTGGGACTATTATGAGTGTTAAAGGGCTGAATAGCTGGCACATGGTAAATGTTGAGTAAATGTCAGTTATCTTGAAACATGACATAGTGTCATTAAACTTCAAAAAGTTATTTCCTTGTATGCTGTTTCACTAATGTGGTCTAATTAGCAGGCACACCTCAGTGGGTAAGGTGTAGGCCATGTAAAATCCAAGAACTGGGATTTGAGACCTGGAGCTGGGGGTAGGAAACAATAAAATAAAATAGAGAATATTTCATTTAACTTGGAATATATTTTTATTTCATGCTCCAGGGCACATCTTATGTGAGAATGTCTATATTAATTGACCCCAAGCATGTAATTGATTCAGATAGAGCAATAGCTGTACATTTGGGACTAATTCATTGGAAATTAAGAAATATTAGTTAAAATAATACTACAGTGGAGATTTTATTATTTTACTGAGTTTATAAATTTAAATATATCTTTTCAAATCAAAGTTGTCCATTATATGAGAAATATTTAGTGATCTACGACTTTCAAAGCTAATAAACTATAAGACATTCCATAGTTAGAATATTTCTTATTAAAAAAATGGAAGCATCTGATATTCTGATGATTCACAATACTTTATATTCAGTCTTAAGTTTTATTTATGCCTTAGTTTCATATAAAATAGTTTGCTGAGCCTTAACTGGTCACTAAAAAGTAACTACTACAGAAATGAATGTCATATGACTGACTGGTCAACGGCATCAATGCTACTATTTTATCATCTTTTAAATATAGTTATAAAAATAAGTTTTTTTGAGTATATTTTTTAAAGTTTTTTTGGAATCCATATTTCATGCCAAAGTGTTCTTTTCTCATAAATTTTAGGGAAATACCTTAGAATCAAATATCTTGCTATAAGACCCTGCCATGTCCCTTTATATACTGAATGCATGGATTTGTGTCTGTATGTGTTTGTGTTGTAAATAAATGAAGTAGGTGAGCTATTTATTGGCCTTGCTGCCTCTGCCTGCCAACTAGATACAGCATCAACATTCCAGGTACAAAAGATGTTGAACCAGTTCAACTGAATGGCCTTCCTTTGTCTCCACACGTGTGTCACAAAGAAAAGATATTGCTCTCATGGCAACAGAAGGATGGCAGTCCTAAGGTTCGCAGTGCCATCTTTATTATGTGTCTGCTGAATGAGAAGAAACCAAGTAATCAACAGTGACTGCCTGGTTGTATGGGTTTTTGTTTTTTTTGTTTTCTTTTTTTTACTGTTGGTTGTAGTCTCCATTGATAGACTTATTTTAGACTTTATAAAACCATCTGTTTATAGGAAGCACAGAGGGTACACCCGGCTGTTGAGTTTATTATGCATATTGCAAATAACAGGTGGCTCACCAATAGGTTTGCCCTTCTGTAGGAATTTGTTGCTTCTAAAAGTAACAAATCTTTGAGTTTCAATGTTGACACATTTGAGGCCATTTGAGGTTTGTTTTTCTTCTAAAATAATGTTCTCATTGGCAATTTGACTTACACATCTCTTATCAACTGACTAAACCATGCCTGGTTGCTTTGAATCATCAGCTTCTTTGCTCTACCCAAGCTTCACCTTTGATCCTTTGATGTGTTTCATATACATATATATATATATATATACACACACACACACACACACATATATACATATATATATGCACACATATATATATTTAATTCTATTTCGTTCTCTACCAGAATTCTGATCAGGAGACGTCATGTGCCCAGAACTTTGCAAAATCCCAAGGTTATGTATATTTACGCTCTAGTGCTATGATTGCAGTTAGAGCAAATTGACATGAACCACTTATAAAAAAGATTATGACACATAGATAGTTTTATATTATTCTATCTATAACTCAGCTAATAATGTTTCCTGTATTTAAAATTTCTATAGCCCTTGTGCTTCTTTGGTTTGTTGTTTTCTTTCTTGTGAAGTATGCTGTAAGGTCTTTTAGACCGGTGCTCTGCTTCCATACATTTTTTAAAATAAATTATTCTTATTTAAGATGGTGAATAGATGCAAAATAATACTTATAACATATTAAGAGGTAAACAGAGCAGCATATATCCATGATCCATTACACTGTGTGAGTGATTTATCCAAGACAGTAAGAAGTGGGTATATATATATGCATGTGTGTATATATGTAAACATATATACACACATATTTATAGCTATTGAAGGGTAAATAGATGTGTACAACTAAACTGGAACCAGAAAACTCATTCATGAAAACAGATACTAGTTCAAAATCCAGTTAGTAAAGCTGCCATAAGCAACATCTTTTTCCTTTAAACAAAACTTTTGTCCGTAGCAGCCTGGCAGTGGGCTCTCAGCTAAGTGTAGCTAACCAGTGCTTCAAACACTGAACCAATTGCATGCACTTTCTCAGCATTTTGTACCCAGATGAGTGTTCTGTAAACGCTGTCTGTAGTTTGGATAGTGATATTATTAGATATAATAATTAAAATCCCTGTTTCTCTAGCTCTTATTTATATAAACTTTTAAGCTAAATTTTCTAATGTTATATTCTCATCCCTTCAAGTCCTTGTTTCTTCTATCCTATGTATCTTTGCATCCCCCCCACCATTTTTTTTCCTTTGACACTGGAGTCTTGAACCCTGGTCCTTTGACTTTACGTGGTACACAACTCAGCCACTTAGCTGTAGTGGTACACTCCAAAATTTTTAAAGAAAAATCGTTTAATTTTTTTATTTGAATTAGCTATGTTAATTCTAGGCTTGTTTAGAGGTATCTAAAATTCTTACTTTTCTAGCATGTATATTTTTAAGGCCTATAAAATTGACATTTAAGTCTGAATTCAATTTTTTTTTTTTAATTTAAAGTTCTGTGTTTAATAAAAGAAAGTTTTCAAGTTTTTTAAATTCAGTTTTTAACCTTTTTATCTAGTATTGACTGAATACATATGCAAGTTATTAAAATTAAGCTTCTGCATAAAAATACTTAACCAAATTTCAAAGTAGTTTTACTTTGTACAAATTTTGCTTGATTTAATGCAAATGAAATTTGAATTTTTGTTAAGCTGAAAGAAAATACAGCTATCCACTGGCCTAGAGATTTCACCAGATCTCTCCCATTCTCTTCTGTGTTTCCCTGCCCATGTCCTTCCTGCTTCTCAGCTGGTAGAAACTGTCTACTTTTGCTTCATCTGTGGAGCTTGTCCCGTGTCTCCTAGCAGAGTTGATGGCTGCCCAATTCTGTGCCCAGGGCTCCATTTATATTGGAGAGGCAAAAATCTTTTCTTGCCCTTCTAAGTTTTTGTTGTTTTCTTTTTTGGTGGTGGATGGGGGGGGCGGGGCGGGGGGGGCACGTCTAATAAGTAAACTGATGCAAAACAGATTAGCCAGCAATGACAACCACAACAAACAAGTGTGTGATAGCCTCATAGACAGGGACTGAGAAATGACCCAAGTAGTCAGCATAGGTCCAGGGAAGGTAACTTGCTTAGGGGGCACTAAGAGAGGAGGATCAGTGTTCTTTTTGCAGCAGTTGTTTCTCAAGCAACTTTAATTCAAAATAATCAATATGCCACTTTAACATATTTGGGGATTTCCTGCCCTGAACCCCAACAATACCTTAATTGTGATATCTGTCATATTATATATCATAAAAATTATCTGCTTACCTGCCAGTCTCTTTAGTAGAGAGGGCAGTGACTGTCTTATTCATTTTTTTGTCCCCAGGCTCAATAAATACAGGTTTGCTGAATGGCTGAAGTAGGAGCATGAAAAGTGGGTATGGGGGAGAGGGGAGGGGAGAGAGAGAGAGAGAGAGAGAGAGTGAGGGAGGGAGGGAGGGAGGGAGGGGGAGATGGGGAGAGGGGAGAGAGAGACACTATTCAGAGAGATGCTGTTAATTTTCCCCTTTTAAGGATTTGATGAAATTCAGCTATTTTGCGAAAGCTCTCCTCCCCTTTTTAGATAAAGGTTGTTAATAGGTTTCTAACAAAAATAGCAGAAACCTAGACTGCTAATTTGCTATTTACGCTTGCATATATTAAACTAGAACTCCAAATGAAAAAATTAGAGTAGAATGTTAATCACAATTTGAGGTCAAATCAGTTAGAAAGCATTCTAAGTTTATTTCCAACTTCAGACAATTGTATCATGTCATCTGGGGCACAACTGTATTGGAATATGGGCGTCATTAGTTTCTCTTGAACAACTGTGCACCATTCCATGAATTTATTTATATAAATACGACTGATTAGCATTTGTTTATTATTTTGCATTTCACTGCTATTTACTACAGATTTCCAGACAATAGATAATTTTATAACATCAGTTGTATAAAAACCACTAGTATTTTTGGTCCCTAGCAACCATTTAGTATGTAGATTAGGTATTCTCAGGCTTAATGTACTTCATTTTTGTAAAACAAATACATCATTAATCTGATTAAGTTCTTGGATGGAAGTGCTGTCCTCAGATCATTGTGGATCATTTATTGTTGGGCATGCATCCAAAAAAATTTCAAGCATGGCACTTAGAGTCTAGGTGCAGGAGAATTGTTGAAACCTCCTAAATGACATTTTCCAGAAGAATAGAAAAGCGCTGCTTACTTACAATTGCAAGCATTACCTAAAACTTAATGATGTTCTTATCCTTAATTGCAACTCAGTTTGATGATGATTCAGTGCCTGAAATTATGCCATGTTTTGCTTTGATGTTATAAAATGTATAATGAAATAAAGGTGATCCAAGTGAATCAGAAATAGATTCTGACTTTCCGGTAGTGACTAAATCACTCTGTTTCTGAATTCAGGAGTTACTTGACTGTCTCAGCTATTATTTGGTTATGTCTTTAACTTTTAGTCAAGTTTTACTACTTATGAATGGAGAATCTTTAAGTTTATGATGTTTTAATGTATATAGTGAGAATCGTTTTAAGATAATTTTCAGCAAAATTAATTGAATTCTGCCTTCCTAGTTGGGTTTATAAAGTTGGTATCTTCCATTGGGAAGTAATCTTTTCTGATGGCGCATGTTTATAATGGCTTTCATTCGTTACGTGTCTACCCTAGCACCTCATTCACTCTTCTAGAAAGTCTATGAAGTTGTTATGTTTATTCCTGTTTTACAAATGATTAGACAAAGGCCTCTGGAGGTTAAGTTAGGTCCTAAAGCACGCAGATAGCATGTAGTTCATTTAAGACTGAAACAGTTTTCGTTCCAGAGCTTTTCCTTCCTTAACTATGAGAAAGAAAGGCCGTTTGGACAGGGGCTGGCATACTTACTTTGAAGTGTCAAATAGTAAATATTTCAGGTTTTGAAGACCATGCATGTTTGGACTTTATCGTATATTCTTGATATTATTTTTTATAGACCCTTGAAAATGAGAAAACCAGTGTGTCCTGGTGGAGTAGTGATGGGTGCAGCCACTTATGGTGGGGTGTAGTCCACATGCATCTGAAAGATTTGGGTTCATGTGCCAGGCCCAGTGAAAACAACCAGGATGAACAACTAAGTGAAACTTGCTGCTGCTTTCTCCCTACTCCTGCCTGCCTGCCAGCCTGCTTGGCTTTATTCCCGCCTGCACCTTTCCTTCCAAAACAACAACAGCGATTTTTAATTTGAGAGCCATAGGAAAACAGTTTGGGTGATGAATTGGATGAAAAGTGCTCTGTTTGCCCATATCTGACTTAGGACAATGCAAATAAGCCCTACATAGTCCCTCAGGACTGTGTAATAATAGTTAATAATAATAATAATAAAAAATATATATAAAACATTGACTTAGGGATCAAAAAATGGACACATTGTTTTCTTTCAAAGAAGGCATGAAAACTTCTTAGATTTCATAAAAGAAATCAAAATAAAGTTTTAGTATTTATAGTGATATTTTATGTTTCTGGAAGATTCAACTTTTTGAAACTATTCATTTTATAACAAAAAAGAAAGGTTATATTAGAAATGAATTTTGACAGTTATAGAATTTGTAACATACCATTTTAATTTCATCCTTGAATGTTTCATTCCGTTAAAAAAACCCTCACCTCCTTGATATTTAAGTACTTGCTATTTTGTCTCTATATTTTTTGATATTGTAGACTGCTAGTTCCCATTTTTCACGGTATGTATTTTTTTGAGTACTAAAGAATAGCTGAGAAAATGCTTCTTAAAAGAAAAGCATCTTTTAACTGACACTAGATATGTAAGCTTTTTGTGACTGAGCGAATGTTTACCTAAATATGAATGTTTCTTTCTCAGGTTCCTTAATTTATTTGTGTTAAAGTTTCAACCGATTTGAGGGATACAGACTCCAGGCGCTTTGCTAAAGAAGTCCCAAGCAGAGTCACTGATGGAGAGCTGTCCTCCAGCTGGGACATGGGGATGGCAGGAGATTGGGGCTGTCAAAGCCGTAGTTCGGGAGCTTGTTTTTATTCAGATCTCTGTGTCCATGTTTTTCTGATGTCGTTGGTTGTCTTGCTGCCATCAGTAATGTTCCTTTTGAGAAAAAAAGTCAGTATTGTTTTGGTCAAAACTAAGGAAGTAAACAGACAATTGAATCTCTTACCAGACTAGATATATCCTGTATCTTAGGGCATCTAGTCCTTCCTTCTTGAAGGGAAGCTTTTTCAAAGCCATTCTGCCAGCCCTCAGATGGCTGCAAGGACAAAACCAGTCCCATAGAGCCTCATAAATGACTCTGCAAAAGACCTTCTCTTTCCCCTGTCAAGTAAATATTAGTTGTAATACCGAACTATAGAAAGAAGCATTTTGAGTCATTATTTAGGTATTAGGGTGACTTTTGTTCATTCCGCCCTTCCTTTTTAACACAGTACTGTCCAGTGCCCCAGACACACAGTCCTGTATAGTGGGTGTGCTGAATGGTCTGACATGTGCTTCAATCACTAAACCAACTGCCAAAGTCTGATTTACAGGCAGTTTTCAAATGATGTTAATTGAACACTTACTAGGTACCAGGTTCTGTCCACAGGCTTTGCATTCACTGTGGTTTTCACAAACCCTTCAAGAGGATACGGGCTTAGAGAGGTTAAGTTGTTCATAAGTTGAATTTGAACTTAGGCAGCATGACAATAAACACATATTTTTTCTTAAAGGAAAAAATAAGTTTGTATGCTTTAAGAAATGTTTCATCAGCAGTGTAACAGTTCTCATTTGAACAGACTAGAACTGAAAAGAGGACATTGTTGCTT
Organism: Solenodon paradoxus; assembly: GCA_004363575.1. NCBI lineage: Eukaryota > Metazoa > Chordata > Mammalia > Eulipotyphla > Solenodontidae > Solenodon > Solenodon paradoxus. The sequence continues at coordinate 60,524 of RJWH01001111.1, forward strand.
CAAGTGGAGGTTGTTAAAAAAAACAAACAAACCCTCAGACAATGTCTGGGCAATTCTGTGAATAATCCTGAGAATGAAAAAACCAAAATAAACTAAAAAAAGTTTCCTGAGTTTAACTCCCCAACTGATTAGAATTTTATGTGTTATAATGGGACCACCTTTAATTCATATGTGATACTTTTTAAATTTGTTCATGTGAAAACGTAGAAAAATGTATTAATATTTTGCTAAGTGAGAGATAATTAAGCAAATATTTCTTGAGTCCTATTGTATGACGGAAAGTATGTGTCAGTAAGAGACAGCCCTCCCAATGAGTAACTTATTGTCTAGTAAGAGAAATACTCAGGCAGAGAAAGACAAGAGTTGGTGCGCCCTGGTGGAGCAGTGGTTAGCTCAATCACTTCCGAAAGAGCTAGCCACATATCCCTGTGTTTCAGTCCTAGACCCCGGGGGATGCGGAGGAGGCAGCCAGTGTGAAGAACTAAATAAAACTACAATACAGTTGCTGCTTCCTCCTCTCTCTTCCTGCCTACCTGCCTGTACCTTTCCTTTAACAACAACAACAAAAAAAGACAAGAGTTGATTTTGGTATATTAGGAGTATACTGGAGGCTCACTGAGTATGGCTTGGGAGGGTCGGAGAACGCTGTTCAGAAGCAGGAAAGTGTGTACTGTTACCTGGAAGTAGGGGAAGATGTGCTCCAGTCACAGGCAACAGAACAAGACAAGGCTCAGAAATGAAGAAGCAGGGCTTAGTGAGTTGCCAGGACTCACTATTTAGTGAGAACTTTCAGGGGAGGAACCAAGGTGAGGCTGGAGATGGCAGAAACCCGGATCATGAAAGACCGTTTGTACCCTGTGCCAAGGAGAGCGAACTTGATCCCCAAAGCTGTAGGGAGTTAATGGAGACACGATTAAATCTGCCCTGCAGCATGTGGAATGAAGGAGAGTAAGCCAGAAGAACAATAGGAGACTTGGGGATATAGCCATGGGGAGAGAAAAGTGGGTGGATTCCAGAGTAAGAAAGTAAAATTGACAGAATTTAGTGAAGGAATAAACTAACTGTGGAGAAAAGGGAGGAGGGAGAAGTTAAGATGATATCTTGTCAACTTGTTCGAGGTGATAGGACATAGAATTGAAAAAAATTGAAATTAGTAGTAGTTTAATTAAAGATGAGATGTCAGCAAAAGGTCTGTGTAGTATAATAGGATTGTCTCTGCCATTATGCTTTTCTGCCTAAAGCGTTAGCTGTCATTTGTTTCCTGACTTGTATTATATTGCTCATTCACCCAGTCTTTATGGTGTAGAGTCGGGGAAAACAATATTTTAATTTACTGGGGGTATTTGGGGGTGTAAAATTTTTATGAGCCACAAATTCAAGGGACAGACATTGTTAATATACTATTTTAAATACCATTATGTTATCAAATACTTTTTATGGAATAAATTTTCAGTAGTCATTGGAAATTAAAGTTTCGTTTTTAACAACCAAATATATATGTGTGGTACACATATGTACATATGTATTTTTGTGATATTTTAAAACAAAACAGAAATCATATTTACTGGAGATGGTAAGGTAATAATGATGTTTTGAAGTGCTTACTAAAGCAAACCTCTAGAATTTTAGAAGCTCGTTTATTATTCTTTTCTTGTTGTTTCTTTAGGATTTAATAACATGATGGTCAGAAATGTGCAAATCATGGAAGTCCAGTATATGATATAACAAAGACTTGTTTACTTAAAAACTCGGTAGGATTTGTTTGTATGCCAGTGTTAGTACAGTTAGGAAGTATGACCAAGTAGGATTCAGAGAACTAACACTGCCTTTAGATTTTTGGCTTTGTGGACTTCTGTTTTGTTTTTGTTTTTGTTTTTATGTCCTCAGTTTCAAAGAATCCTTATAATGTGTATTCTTTTTTTTTTTTTTTTTTTCACCCACCACCTCTATTGGTTTGATTGAAATTAAAAATAAAGATAACTAAATTTAAATGCTTACTATCACATTCTTTGAAGCTTCTTCCATGTGTTAGTTATCTTGATGGTAACTCAGTGACAGAGGTACTTTAGCTTCCATGAGGAAATTGAGGCACAGACTGGTTTAGTGACTTGTCCAAGATTTCTCGGCTAATAACTGTGAAGCTGGGATTTGAACTCAGGCAACATATAAGTTTATGCTTATAAACCATCTGTATTTCATCTCAAATTAAAGATAACACTAGAGTTACAACTTTCTGTTATTAAATTCAGTTTTGGTAAAGCAACATTATCTTCTCATTACGTTGATGACCTGGATTTAAATGTATTTGTCCTTGAAATTTTGTCTTTAATTTGCAAACTTGTTTTGGTTTCATGATTGTATAAAAGCTCTAAATATAAGGACATTAAACTTACATGTGTACATTTATAATTAAAGTTACAAAAAATGTAAGGGAAATTAAAGCAGGAAAGAATAATTTAAATCAACAATTAGAATAGTTCTAAAATATTTTCCCTTAGCAGCTTTAAAAAAAAAATTGCTTAAGTGTAAGAAGCACTTGCCTGTGACATAAAGTCAAACTTCTAATATGGTTTAGCGACCCTTAAAGATACGCTCTATATCTGTGTCTGAGTTTGACTGTGTACCATTTCCAGTTTTAGCGTCTGCACTTCTGAAACACCCCACTCCACTCAGGGGCACTTTTGCTCCCTTCACCGTTGCCCTTCAGAGAATTTTCTCCTTATTCCCACCCTAGAATCTTGGATCAGACGCCACCCTTTCCAAGAAGGCATCCTTCTGTGACTTCCAGCTTGATTGATACCCTTTTGTTGGTAACCCCACATTGTGTGTACCCTTTTAACATTTTACTCACCAGATTGCTTAATAACTGTTTGTGCCTATTTTCTATTACATGGATAATTCTTTGAGCCAAGGTTTAGGTGCTGGATATAACTAAAGTTCTCGACCTAATTGGCTTCATTTTCCTGAAGCCATCTTTTCTCCCAGCATCCTTTTGAAGCCACAATCTGTTCTCATTAAAGACTCTTACTTTGGGGCAGTTTTCTACACTGTTATTTCTCATATGCCTAGGTCCTTTTTTTTTTTTTTTTTTTTTTTTTTTTTTTTTTTTTTTTTTTTTTTTTTTTTTTTTTTTTTTTTTTTTTTTTTTTTTTTTTTTTTTTTTTTTTTTTTTTTTTTTTTTTTTTTTTTTTTTTTTTTTTTTTTTTTTCTTTTTTCTTCACTGTTCCAGTGCCTTTATTTTGCGATTCATCCTCTCTCCCACATTCTTAATTTTTTGTCTCTCTGGAATATTTTTCATCAACAAACATGTACCTCCCTTGTTAAAACTGATTCTCTCTTAGCCCCATTTCCCTTCTATTTATTGTTCCACTCCCTTGCCACCCATCTCCTTCTTTGGTTCCTTTTCATAGGAAAACTTCTTGGTAGGGTTGGTTCTAGTTGCTTCTCCTCTCTGCTGGTAATGGATTCAAAAGATGCCATATACTGGGAACATCTGGAATCATCTGAAAGCTTTTCCAGGGCTCCTTAAGTGCTTTAAGTCAGGAAATGTCAAGAGATAACACATTTACTGAATGAAATCTCTGAAGGTAAACATTTTGTAATGGGAAGCAAAGGTCTTATTTACAGGCTTGAACTTCCCAGGTTTTCTGATAATGCCTCCATGTCAGGGGTTAGGACTTCTTAGGGTATGGTAGGAGAATGGGAGGTAGCTGGAGGTAGAAGGCACAAAGTGGGAGGGAATGGAAAAGGAGTTTTGAATAATATAGTCTTTATTAAATTATCCTCATCTGAGCTGGGGATGCTGTGTCCACTGCCCGGTCCCAGGAGTCTGGTGCAGCCCATGATTTCCTTGAGGTTTCTGAGATGTGGAAAGTCACACTGGTATGTCCTAGTTTGTGTCATAGGGAAGTCATAGAAAGAGAGGGTGTTAGTAGTAGTACTAGCAAACATAGCATTTTCTCAAATTTTCAGTGAGGAAACTGACATTCAGATTGTCCCAGAGTGCCATGCTGGTACGTGTTAGTGTTGGGATTTGAAACCTGAGTCTGATTTTAAAATGTGCTCTTTTCACTGGTACTGCTGTTAAGGATCCATCATCTTTAAGTCTCTTAACTGCACTGTGCAATATGATAGACACTAACCCCATGGATTTTTAAGTTGGGTTTAATTAAGATAAAATTTAAGTAATAAAATTAAAGTTAAATAAAAAATTCAGTTCTGGCACTCTCTGGTGAAGCAGGAGTTTGGTCAGTTGCCTTCACCGTCTGTCCCCATACATCCCAAGGACCCAGGTTCCTGTCCTGGGGCCCGGGGAGGAACAATAAAATAAATCTAAAATACAGCACTTCCTCCACCACTGTCTTCCTGCCTGCCTGCCTCTGCTCACCTTCATTTGTACCTTCACCTTTCCTTTAAAAAGAAAAAGATTCAGCTGTGCAGTCCACTAGCCACTTTTCAAAGTGTTCAGTGTTACCATATTGGAGAGGGAAACAGAACATTTTTGTTAAAAAGATTTATTAAGACAGCAATGCTTCCAAGGTATTCATTGTCCACAGAAGAACCCACACCCTCTCAATTCTATACTATTGATATGAATCCTAATTGTAGAGCCTTGGTTCTCTTTATTTTTTCTCATTATCCGGTTTTAATATCACAGTATTTTTCACAGAATTCCTCTTTTGTTTGGGATAGTCAGAGTTCTCCATTCCTTTTCTCTCTCACTCTTGTTCTTTTCTCAAAATGGCTTGTTTTATATTAGCCTCACCACTTCCACTATTCGAATTCCACATGAGCTGAATGTTAGCTATATTCTTTGTGCTCACCTGGTTAAGGAATCCATCTATGAGGTCATGCTTCCCCCTTTTGACATACTCCTTCTGGTCTGCTCTCCTCACAGCATCCCCCTCTCACTTACTTGTTCATTGTTATGTATCAGAACAGGTTTCTTATGTTTCAATACATGTTTATATTCAGGTCTCTTTTTTTAGTCTGAAGTTTCTGGATGTGTGAAATTCATGCCTTTTGATTTGACTTGATGGAAAGTAAAGAGTAATTCTTTCTCTATGTCGTGAGTTTTCAGGATAGGAAGTTTTTTGACTTTTAACTTATGAATAACCATTTACTTAAATCAGTGTAGTGGGATGAATAGATCCAGGCTAAATCACAATGGTCACTGAGGTGTTAATCCTCAGTCTGTGTTATCAACTTTGCTTATAGAGAAGCCTTGAGGACTAAGACTCTTTGTCCGCCCTCCCATGTTCTATGTCATAATATCAAGTATATCACCTTGTGTGTTCAAGAAATACAAGTGATTAACTGTATTAAAAAAAAATTCAAGTTGTGTGGTTAATCATCTCTTGCTTCTTACCCCTTTTCTCCCCTTTATTCTAACATGGAATTGGTAGTATAATGCCTTTATATACCTTTTGAATTTGATGAATAGATATAGACATAGTTGTTAAAGTACTACGTCTTCTGCCTTATAACTCTATAGATATATATTCTCTAGCACCTTGTTTTTCAGTAGAAGATGATTTGGGAATTTTGAGCTGCAAATCATTCTTGTCTTTTTATATCTATTCTACATTAAGCCACAGGGATGTGTGTGTGTGTGTGTGTGTGTGTGTGTGTGTGTGTGTGTGTTTGTGGACATGGGAGTTTTTAGACTTGAAATGATATAAAAGCAAGGAAAAGATCCTCTTTATCTAGATTTTTAAGACTCAAGCTATTTTTCCTTGTTTTTCTTTCATCACTTGCTTCGTGCAACTATGTGCATGATGGATGGGGAGCGAAAGGTTTCCCTTCAGCACCTTAAAGAAAAGATGTTGGTCTGGCTTTCAGGTTGACTCTTGAGAAGCAGGCAGAGCCCTTGCTGGTGAGTGGATGTGTTGGAGCAGATTGGGAATAAAGAACATCAGCAGAGTCTGGCTGCAATATTCATCTCCACTTCGGAGACTGCAGTCTAAGAGAAGGAGGAACTTTGTAGAGCAGGTGAATGAGAAAAGGTGTGTGTGACCTAGCTCTTCAAAATGCCTTGTGAAAGCATCAGTGGTCCTAGTAGAGGGCAGAGCAGAAGCCCAGAGACATTGCTTATAATTTCCCACAGAGCTGTGAGTGTGCCTGTGTGCATATATATACATACATATATATACACATGTGTTTGTGTTTCATATATGTTGAATATACTTATTAAATGTTTTGTACAAATGTAAAATCCCTCATAGCCATATTTATATAAAATAAATATATGTAACTATATATATATATAACAATTATGTACATTATATGTACAAATATATAACATACACAAAGAATTATATAGCAACTATATTACATAGTTTTAACTATATAGCTATATTATTATATGTATGGTATACTATACAACACATGTATATGTTATATATTGGCTTAATGTTAAATGTGTACTCTCATTTGGTACTTTATTCACTTGTGTGGTAATCTAATGGCAGATCCATTGTTATCACTGAACTATATTATTTTACTCTCAGGGGTTTCCATCTGGCAAAAGAAAGTTTTTTGACAATGAAACATATGTATATAGCAAGGAGGTTATTCATACATAGTGCATATATATACAAACTATATATGGTTATATGAGTCCCATTTTATTTTTATTAAATAATCAAGTGACTAGGTTATCCTGATTGAGTCTGTTTCACAGGACTGAAAACTCATGATTTCTAGGCATAGTGACTGTCATCTCTTATCTGTAAACCATGTTGTATTTCTCCCCAGTCCTTGAACTAGTCAAACTTTTTGACAACAATTTGCGTTTTAACATTGTTACCTCTACCTTGAAGATTCTCCCCATTATTCTTTGACAGACTTTTATCCATCTTCCTAGATACATCTGAAATGCTGTTTTCTTCTTAAAATCTTGCCCCATTCCTTGAGGCTCGTGGTTCCTTCTCTGTGCTCTCAGAGTACTTGGTTTGTTCTTCTGTGATACATTCGACTCATATTGAAATGACCACTGTGTATCAGTCATCCCTCCATTTGGTGAGCTTCTGGAGTGGGAGTCGTGTTTATATACCTAAGGTCTAGCACAGACCTAGACTTACAATAGGTGCTCAGTAAATGAATGACTAAAAGAATAAATGAATGAATAAAACATACCACCTCACCTTTGAAATGTTGCATGAATTCTTTCAACTGCCTTTTCTTTTGTGTGGCTTTTCTTTATCTTCTTCCCTGCCACATGTTCTCCTGTCCTACCTTGTAGATTTGAGAGCCTAGGAAATATGTGTTTGAAGATTTAAAATAGAGTTCCCTGAACTCCTTAGAGGAAAAGTCTATGAATAAATAATTAGACTCATTTCACATCAAAATCTAAAGTGTGAAAAAATGTTCGCTATCATTTGGTACTTTATTCACTTGTATGGTAATCTAATGGCATATCCATTGTTATCACTGAACTATACTGAAATATTTTACTCTCGGGGCTTTTCATCTGACAAAAGGAAGCTTTTTGAAAATGAAAAAGCATAGTTCCTGTCCCTGGTATACCAAGGGGCAATTTATTAGCTTTGTAATGCACGGGTTAATATTACCATGTTTTGCACTGAACATTACTTGAAAAAATGACTATTAATATCACTGCAGCATATATGTATATAAGTCCTGTCATCTTTGGGGTATGTAAATCAGGATGTTGCCGAAGAACTGCTTAGCATTTTCTTGGGGGTGAAGTGCTTAGTTTTGGAATTTAATTGTAGGTTTTACATTTAAGCTGTTCAGTATTACTCTTATAAAGGTTCTATAAATTTCTGGCTTTGTAGTTTAACAGGTTTAGTCACCACAGTTGAAAGGCATCATCCTCATAATGAAGCCAGAAAAGAATAAAGGTTGATCATGCAGGGCTGGCTGACTGTGACATCGAACAATAGAGCTTGACTTCTTCACGTCTGTTAAATTAGACTACGCGGTGTGCTTATCTTGCTGCCATGATATTGAATTGTAACAAGAAAATGTTATGTTGTGCAGCTCTGCAAAGGGGGTGTACATCTGTTCTCACTTCACATGGATGGGAAAAGCTTTAAAACACGGTCGAAGCTGCCTTAGTGCTTAAAATCTAATGGCGCAAAGTGGGTATTATACTGAAACAAAAATAATACAAAGGTGCAAAGTCTTTTACATACCCTGGAAGGTCTTATCCGTTGCAGTCTTTCTTTAAAGGACTTAAGGCAGTTTGGGAAGAGTATCCTGGAACAATTAAATTTTGAAGAGAGCTTTGAAGGAAATGAATGATATGGCCCTAGGGAAAAATAAGAGGGTATTGTATTTCATAGGTGACAGATTATTCTAAACTTTTCTACATTTGTCCTTGATACCGTTCAACTCAGTTCTTTAAATATTCATGGAATATGTTGTTTTGGATACCAGAGGTTTGGAAAATTTAATTCACTTCTGCCCTGATGAATTTAGTATCTTTTTTGAGTAGATGAAATTAACTCCATGAAATAACTTCTTAGAATTGTTGAGTGTATGAATGACAGTATTCTAAGCTGTCAAGATCATTTAAAATTTTGATTCTGTTATTATAAGTATCATTCCCAGATGTGTCACACGAGCATTTGATAGGCATCCTTCTTATGTCTTAAGTCACTGCTAAAAATATTGAAAAGTAAAGGCCAGAGGTAGGAGCGACAAAGACCGGTAGTCTTCCCACACTCGTACTTTGTGGTCTCTCCAACACTGCGATATCTTTTAAATGTGTGTGATCTGCCTAGTTAATACTCTGTTACACAGTGTTGTGGGCATTAAATTATTGTTCAGGTTTTTAATATGTGCTCATTTCCCTTTTATTGCAAATCAAAACACATTTTCCATATTGCTGATTCTTTTTCTCCCATTCTTCATGATTCCTTCAGGTGCTTATTGACAGAGGATTACAGACATGAGTTTTAAAATTTGGTTAGCACAGTAGAATGCAGATTGCCCTGCCTGGAGATTCAAACTCTCTTAAAGCACTGCTAGATCTTTGCTTCCTTGTTTACTATAGACTATTTTTCCTTATTTATATTTTCTTTCTCTTTTTTTCTGAAGATCATTTTTCTCTCCAGAGAAGATTGAAGTACAAGATGAAAATCTGCATACCTGATGTCCATTTCCTTGCCTCCTTCCTTAGTATCAGAACCAGAACTCAGGTTTTGTTTAAAGCTGGTGAAAATACTATGTGGATGCCCCTGTATCTTTGAGGACCTTATGACATATTTCAGCCAGCGAGATGTAAGAGGAATTTTCTGGGTGGATTGTGTTAATTATCTGATGCTGCTTAATAAATTGTCCCAAACCTTAGTGACTTAAAACAGCAATAAACATTTATTATATCATAATTTGCGGGGGTTGGGGGTGGTGTCAATAGCTCAAGAGAGCTAATCTGTGTGATTTTGGTTTAGGATCTGTCATGAAATTATAGTCAAGATGTCAACTGTGCCTGCCATCATCTCTGAAAGTTAGACTTGAAAGGTCTTTTATCTTATTGTCTTTCTGATAATGATAGTGATGATGATACTGTTGATGATAATGATTTCTTCTTTAGGAAGGTAAAGCTAAAATTATAGAGCACTCTTCTAGGCCAAATGCTACCAAGAACTTCAGGATGTTGATTAAAATTGAATTCATATTAATAGTTCTGTTTACTGATTTCTGTACCTATTAAAGTATGCAGTTACTTTGAAGTCTCTCTCAGACCTCTAATTTGCTTTCTTTTTGTAAGACTTTTGCAATCTGACTGAGAAAGATAGCCTTGATCTCCGTCTGACTGTATAGTCATTGCCTACTCTCACAGTTTGACCTAAAACAACTAAAAAATAGTACAGGATAATACTATTGCAGAATGTTTTATTGATGATCAGCAAAGTCAAATCTTCCAAATAAATACTCTATACATCAGTAATGAGATCAATCAATAATGGCTCCAAGTGGGGAGGGATACATGATTGTGTACTGTGTATGGGAAAACTGATTGAAGCATGATTAACCCCCAAGTAAGAGATATATGGAGGATAATAAAGAGACTAAAGAAATAGTTGATAAGACAATGTCCATTATTATATGTATGTTGCTGAACTATAAATAAGAGCTTAAGGTACTTAAATTTCTCTTCCACTAAGCAATGTTTCTTTCATATTCACAAATAACTAAACATATAAAAGTATCAAGAAGTTGCTGAGCCTGGCATATAACCAACATAATAGTTACAGGGCAGGAGTAGAGGCGATAGTATGCACGGGAGCATTATGAGTTACCTGAGGTCTTCACTGATATTAAGGAGCCCTTAGCACATATTGTCTTTGCCTCTTGTGGTCGAAAACCATCTGAAACAGTTTGGGAAATCTTAATCTCACAGGAGATGACGTTTACCAGAAGAGAGAGAATCTTGATTATATGTTTGATCATTAAATTGCCCTTTGTGTTTTGAGAACATTTTAAATGAAAGACTACAGGATCTGTATTCAGTCAACAAATAGGTGTTGAATGCCATTTATGTGTCAAGTTCAATGGATTTCTTGGACTTGTTCTTTCCCTTATGTTCCCCTTTGCTTTAGTAACAAGTTCAGACTCAGTGTCCTCCTTCCACCCCCCTCTTCCACCACTTGTCTGCCGTGTATGCTGCCAGAGGCTTGTGATATCAAATTCATGTATCTTGGTCCAGATCAAGTTCTTTCATCCATCACAGTCTTAGCCCTTACTGTTAATCTTTTTTCATTCCTCATTACCACCACAGGAGTTACAACTACTCCTTTACCTTTATTGTCATACATAGTGAGGAGTCCCACACTTGAGCTTTTTCTTACTACTTTTTCACTTTTGCATTTATGAAGGCAGTCTATATTTGATTACACAGGGGTTCTTTCTTTAATGTAACTCACATTCCTGACAAATGGACAACATTGCACCTCTCTGAATCATTGAAGACAAGAGTAAATGATTTTAATTGATTTTTGTTTAAACTTATATTTTTATTAGTGCATATGATCCCTCTAAATATTACTTTGCTGTAGAAACATGGAGCCTCAAAATCAGATGAGCCTTAGAGCTTAGAATATACTCTCCTTCATTAGTTTTTATATCTGGAAATAGATTCAGAGTGGCTCTGATATTTGACTTAGAGTAATTGACTAGTAACTGGGAAGATCAGGATTAAAACTCGTATTTCATGCTTCATCACTGGGTATGCTTTCCATTAGAGTAAATGAGTCCTCTTATTCTCCTGTTTTCTATATCTCTTTTATAGTCTCACTCAAGGTAAGAGGTACATTTTCTGCTTCCAAGCTCCCATATCCATAAAATTAGCATCCTACAGTAGTTTGGGATAAATAAACTTGGAGGAGATTTATTACCACGATGGATGTGACTGTGTCAGGCACAGGGGGATGGGTTATGCTGCAACACCATCAGCTTGCTCCCTAAACTCAGTGGCTTGCAACCCAAGGTTTGTGATTCTGTTCTGCTATCCTCAATCTGGAACCCAGGATGATGAAGCAACTTTTGAAACAATTATAAGAGATTGAAAAGAAACAGTGAATTATGCACTGGGTCTCACACACTTTTATTTTTATATTTTGTTGGCTAGAGCAATTTTCATGGCAAGGTAGTTGCTAATAGGGTTAAAAAGTGTTACCCTTCTTCAGATTGGGGCAGCAAATATTTTTGAAATATAATACCAAAAAAATCTACTGTGCCTTTAGATACAGAATGTTCAGTATCTTATGCTTTTCAGTTTGTAACATACTATGATCACTGGTCCCCCTGCATTGCCACTTTAAAAATGTTCTTTTTTTTTTTTTTTTGGTTTTAATTTGTTCTTATGGTTCAGGGTATGTGTTTTAAGTAATAAGGGATAATATGCTAGAGATCATATTCTGTTTCTTAATTTTTTTCATTCAGTGTTATAAGATTTACCCACATTTGCAGCATTTTCCTCCAGTTTATTGTATCTGGAGAATACATAGTTATTTCATTAGAAATATTCACCCCACACTTACCCTATCCTAGAATGTCTTCAGCTTTCTACCACACTAAATAATGCTGTGTGAGAATTCCTTTTGGGTATATATATCCAGAAACAGGATTGCTAGGTTATAGAGCATATATTTAATTTAAGGGTAGCGTTGTGGATCTTTTGATTAACTTTTCAGTATTATGAATTCTTGGTGTTATTAGAATATACAATTTTAAGTATTATATCTTATGAATCATTGTTACCAATTCTGTAAATATAACTAAGACCACACATATAAAATTATGTGATTTTAATTTGCGTTTGTAAGAAGATTTTTTTACTAATGATTATCTATAAGCATATGTTATGAACTGTTGTTCTCAGGTATAACTCAGTTGGTAAACAGATAAAATGTAATGTATTTCATGGAATATTTTTCAGCAATAAAAAGGAACAAACTACTGATGTGTGCATAATCTAGATGGACCTCAAGTGTGTAAGAAGTCAGTCATAAAAACCCATGTGTTTTGTGATAGATACTATTTATATGAACTGTCCACAATAGCCAAATCTGTAGAGACAAAAAGTGGATTGCTGATCACCTCTGTTAAAGGACTGGGAAGTGACTACTAAATGTTGCCAAGTCTCTTTGGGGAATGATGAAAATGTTCTAATGTTCTAAAACGGATTGTGGTGATGGCTGCACAGCTCTGTGCATCTAGAAACATTGATGAGGTGTGTGCTTTAGACAGGCGAGCTTTCATGACTTGTAATTTATATCCTAATAAAAGCTGTTGAAAGCAAAACAAAACAAAGCAAACCCTCAATAGGATCACTTCCTAAGAAGTAGGTTGGAAATGAGTTCAAGGCTAACCCCTTAATTTCCTTCTTCCCTTGCGGAAAGAGTTGGAAAACAGAGTCTTTTCTTGTAGGAAACTGAAGGGGAAGAATTAGCAAAGTTTTGTCTCGAAGCTCTGTCCTCAAGTTATCTGAAAATAAACCCTTATGTGTTATTTCAATCTCTTTGCTGACACATCTCCCAGCCTTGGTCTTTTATTTAGTTGTTTACAGTTATGTTCAGGACATTTTTACTTGTGTGACTCACTACTCTTGCTCTTCTCAAATATCCCATTTTTCTGTATATTTCAATATTTAAGGAAACTTGGACATTCCCCCCCTTTTTTCCATTTATAAAGTCAACCTTTTATTGGTTATATGTTGTCTAAAAATTACTTCTCCTATGTGTCTTCCTTTATTCATTAGATTTTAGCTGACTCAAAAGGAGAAAATAATTTCTTCAAAATTTTAGAAAAAATAGAATTGGCAGGTTTATGCTAATTATAATTACTTAAAATACAAGGAAATTTCTTCCTTTAGTAGTATTAACAAATATCTAACAAAACACTTTTGTGAATAAAGCTGAAAAATGTAGTTCAGGATTTTACTTTGTTTTACATAAGAGTTCCTTAGTCACCATAACTTTTGTGTTTGTCAAATAAGTTAAACTATGGTAGTTTTTAAGTAAAGTATCAAAATCCATGATAACTAAGGGGTGTTCTAGTGACTTGAATGCTTCAACTTGAAATGGGTCAGCTTTCAGGGTCAAGTTGTGAAGAGAAAGCCATCACACACACTTGATCAACACTGTGGAATGAGAGACCAGTGCATTTACTGAGCAGTGGATTTCCAGTGAGCATCTAAACTAATTGGTGGGTGAACATGCCCCAGGAGCAGTGATTTTAAGGTCATAGCAAGCTCAGTGAATAATGCTGACTTACACTGCATCTCCCTGATAGCTGATCTTACCAATGAGCAGTTTAGAGGCATTCAAGCCTAAACCCTCTTCCATGTGCCTTGAATGGCATGTCAGCGGTCACAGTTTTTGACATCCTTTATATTTGTCCAGTCAGCTTTAAATCTTTAGGTTGGGCTTCAGAGTACTCAGGAAGGAAAAGAGAAGCAATTATTTTCAGTCATTGAGTTTTGAAGATCTTAGCGTTAATTATGCCAAACACTGTTGGTTCATCAACAAATAAAAACGTTAAAAGGCAGTACGGAGCATTCCACATTTGCTGAAACATAGTTCATGGTGATTAAGAATATCTTGTATACAGTAACATATTTTTTAGGTGCACTTTCACCCATGCCATTTAATGGGTAGTGTCAAAACCAAATATTCAAATTAAAGTGATTTCAACTTTGGAGAATAAGCATTGAATAGCTTATTCACATCTAATTAACTAGCATGCACTTTTACAAAATCATTTGAAAAAAAGAAGAAATGTAGAATTCACTATTTCAGTGTGGAACCTGGAATCATTTAGGGTATTAAAAATATTTCAATAAAAACAAAAGCACAGTGTTCTAGCTTCTAAATAGCTGTTAAAACTTATTTTAATCATAGTTGGCTTTGGGATTTAGGGATTTTTTCCCCCACTTAGATCTTTAATTTATAAAAGACTATTTGAGCATTAAAAATGTGCTTTACCTATTGTTTTCCAATGCCTGTGTTCTCTGACCTCTTAAAGGTTTTGCAGGAAGTGCCCAAAGGATTTGAGGAAGCCATACTGAACATTCCTTGCATGTGTTCATCTGAGAGAATGGAAGTTAGAGGCAAAGCTGGTGTTCTTATTTATGACTCAGATTTTAAAGTTTATTTCCCACATAAATAAAATAAGTGAAAGCAGAAAGGTGTAAAGTCTTCAAAAATGCCAGAACCTTTTGTGTGTTAATAAAAAAGTAATTTTGTTGTTGCAAAAGAAACACATTTAGTTCCTAGAGCGTACCATGGGTGGTGGTCTTTTGTTGAAGTAGAATAGTTGTTTTTCATTGCATCCATGTATGGTACTTGGCAGTGCTGAATTAGAATATTTTTACTTTCTGATACATTAGTGATTAGAAAAAAACATTACTCTATTTCTCTTTTTACAAATCAAAAACATGCTAAAAAGATTTGATGAAATATGTTACCTCACTACTGTCATACCTTACCTTTCTTATTAAGATATAATATTCATGAGAATCTAATATACAGAATTAATTTATATTCACTTTTCTCTATCTCAACAATTTCCTAGTTTTTTTTAATCAAGGTGTTCATTTATGAGAATATGGTTGTTCATTATTCAGTAAAGCTGTCTATTTTTACTAGTTTAATTTATTCTTAGAAAATGTTTATATGTTATGAGAAATTTCTTTCTCACGTAGAGACATAGCACAAACATGGTAAAATATTAATATAGCATTAGCATTTAGGTGGTGATTTTATGTTCCTGTTCTGTTAAAATTCTTTTACATTTGCTATATATTCTGATTTTTTTGAAATAAAAATTTTGGGAAAAAACTTTGTTTTCATTGAATGTTATTGCCAAACAGCCAAAATAACTTACTCCACTCTTGAAAAATATATAAGTATTTCTTCTTTTACTTATTTAAGCATAGTAGTACCTGTGTATGTATGCCTATCTGATTATAATATAATTCATATATTAGCAATATCACATGTTTATTAACAAGTTAGCAAAACACAAAGCTGATTCTTAATTGTAGATCTGTTTACTATTCCCCATTTATATTTTGTTTGCTTGTTGGAAAAGCCAATTTGAACATTTTTAATTAAATCAATGAAATTACATCAAAAGTAACCCGAGTCATTTTCCACTTTATTAAAGTGACATGAAGAAATGAAGTGTTTGAGGAGTTTTTAGGGATAAAATGTGCATGTGTATTAAAACTCAAGTTAGTTTAAAATAAAATATATTTTTCACCTTGAAATGTTAAGAGCATTGATAAATAATGCTTATTAAGCTTTAACTAAGTATAGTTCTGATTATCTCAGATTTTAGAGAGAATATTTTGTCCTTAAAGTAAGTAAATAAAGTAGATGCATCATTTGGACCTTTTTCTGGCTTTTCATTCAGCTGCCACATGTGTGCCTGGTATATTTATTGATGACTCATAGAAGCAAGGATGAAATGTAAGGGGTCTCTGCCAATTCTTCCTGCTTTTTAAAATATAGTGTAAGTCATCGTAGGTTGATATTGCATAGTTGGAATTCAGAGATTATTTTTTTCAGCGTAAATTATATCTTTAATATCACTGAGTATTAATAATCTCTTCTCACATGACTCTACTAGTAGCCCCTGTTTATTAATGCAAATAAAGACTTGTGAAAAAAATCATAACCTCATCCTTGCATTCATTAGATATATTTGCAAGTCATTGGAGATCAGTTTACTTGCCATCTCTTTGATATCCTGTAGCAATTATTGCTTTTCTTGTGGGTCATGCTGTGAAGACCTGTTCAGCTTCAGGTTTTGTGTGCTTTCTTGTAGTTGTTCATGATATCCCATGCTCAATTATATGGTGAATTATTGTATGTTAGCTAGTTAAAAGTATGTCTAATTGATTCACTGTGCTAAAATATCAATGACTATATTCTACAGGAGTGATACTTCCAGTTAACAACCTATCAAGTATTCATGGAGATGACAATGCCCGCTCACATATTGCTAGTATTGTCTAATTTGGTATGTCCTGTGTGGTAATTCAATCATCTCTTATTAAAAATAGATACAACCATAGGGCGCAAAACCACATACAAATCCATACACATAGATATGTACATATTTACTTATGTTCATATATGTATTCAGTGACTTTTTTTGTCTTACCTGATTTAATGCTTGCATCAGTGAGTCATAAGTGGAAAATATGTATTAGCTTTAAGTTAAAATAAAATAGATTTTAGTTTAAGTAAACCATCTCATTTAAAATTAGCCTGGGGTTTTCGTAATCTAAACACAATAATGCGTGTTGCCCAGTTGCCTCTGCATATAATACAGGTTCATTGCTATAGTGCTTTGACAGCCCGCTACTGCATGTGATGAACAGTTCATTTTAAACAGAATAAATTCAAGTTGACAGCTTGGCAGTGGAATTCAGCTAGTGGGATAATTTTTGTCATCTTTATTATAGAGCATGGGTTCAGTTTGGTTTAACGAAATTTATATCATATAGTTTATAGAGCACACTTTTTTTATTAAAAGATAATCTTGTCCATTTTGGGGG
This sequence comes from Solenodon paradoxus, assembly GCA_004363575.1. NCBI lineage: Eukaryota > Metazoa > Chordata > Mammalia > Eulipotyphla > Solenodontidae > Solenodon > Solenodon paradoxus. The sequence continues at coordinate 77,562 of RJWH01001111.1, forward strand.
ACAGATGTTACTGTTAAAGTATGGGATCAGCTTTTAACACATATTTTAATGAATTACTGAGACCTCATCTCTGGAAGGTAGGTATAAAATCAAATTTCCTCCTTTTCTTTCCCATAAGTGCTGAAGTATTCAGTCTGGTAAAACGACTACAAGAGTGATTATAAAAGGCATTTTTCAATGCTTCCTTTTAGTCTTTCAGTGTTTAAAAGAAATAGCTTTTTAGAAATAAGCAAGCCTTTAGAAAGGGACATAAACTTGAGGTTGTTATCTTAATGGAAGTAAGAAGTAGAGTAGCATGAGGGTGGAGACAAAAATGTCATCCTGACTGTATTTTGGAGACATTCTTTTTACCAGGGATAAGAAGATGGTAACATCTGACCGGCATTTCTTAGGAGAATATGCTGGAGAAACTTGTTTTGTGATTCATAAATAAAATACATGTAACTGTAAAACTCATACCATAAAAAGGAGGGTGAATAATATCATTTTTTTCTGCTTCAGTAAAAATTGCCTGAGAAATTTAATCTGTTTCTTCTATGTACAGCTAATTTTAGGGATTTTCAGATAGAAAGCTTTGTCTCAACACTGAAGATTTGTGTTAAATGCTGTCTGAAAAAAGGAATGATACATTATTTAATTAAATTTGGATGAGTTAAATAAGTAAATCGAGTTCTTTATATACTATTCGGTAATGTTTCTAGCCCATCGTATAAAAGAAACTAAATTTATAATGGTGGTGAAATTTGAAAATTATAAGTCATCCTCTTCCAAACACATTGCCAGAAATCTTTATTCATGGGTCTTCATCATCCTTCCAAGCTTCTAGGCCACCTCTGGACCTCCAAGGGGGTGGCATCTGATTGCTAACTTAATGTATTGACTATGCCTTAAATCAGGAAAATCAAACGGTTGTCTTTAATATCCAGAAGATTTTTTTATTCCTGATCTATTTCTCTGTTTTTCTGATCTCTTGAAAGATATAGTGACCCCAAAGGTAGCAATAAGTCTGTGTTCAAGTCAAGCATTTTTGGAGAGGCTTTTCTTTTGGATCACTGCTGTGCTATTTAGAATTACGTTATATCAGTTAATCAAAAGAATTTCTTGACAGGAATGAATTGGTAACCGCAAACATTTTATTTAAACCTAGAGAAGACGCTGTTCATCAAATAGGATACTAGCTTATTTGCAGCAACTGTGCCATCAATTTGTAGCCTGAATTTTGAACTCTTAATTATGTTGTGAAGTTATGCTCTTGAATTCTTGGTTTATCTCTGGATACAGGAACTTATATGAGGCAGAAAGGTATTATCCCTTTGTCTTTTGGATGCTAATTCAAGTATCTGGAGGACATTTTCACTTTTTTGATCACCAAATAATCTAAGAAGGAACACATGGTACCCACGTGTTAGATTAATAGAAACAGTTTGTTACATCTGGTGATGTTGTTACAGGGAGGAAGCCAGTGGCAAAGTGAAAAGCCAAATCCAAGTGTGTAGAGATGTATTTTTTAGCAGTAGAGTTGGTCCTGAAGAGGTCTGGATGCAGGAAGTCACCAGTAATTCCAAGGATGCTTTTGTTATTTAACCTGGCTTCATTTTCTGTCTACTTGTCCTCTGAACTATACTTTTAGATCTGAGCAGTGCAAGAAAAGTGAAGAAGAAATTGTGTTGCCATGTGCACTGTGGAGGGCTTGAGGAAAGTGTGATATGGTAATGGTTTGTAAGATATTGAAAAAGTTTCCAACCCAATTATCATTCCACTGCGGTTGAAAGAACTTCATGGGATATGGTCCAATGAAACACACTCTTTGAAAAGTTCTTAAAGTAAACTCTAGTGTCTTGACAGTCAATATTGTATTGTGGTTAAGAAACCTCCTAGTTGTGGAGTCTTACTGCCTGACCTTGAGCCTCATCACTTAACTAACTTTATGACTTTGAACAAGATATTTAATATTTTGTGTCAGTTTCCTTATCTGTAAAATGACAAAGATGACTTACAGGGGTTAGTATAAGGATCAAATAAACATTTAAAGTTCTTAGAACAATGCTTGACCTTTAGTACAGGCTTAAGACAACAATGTATTGCTTTTGTTTCCAAATTCATTTTCTACTTATACTTACAGTTTTATATATTTAAAGTTAAATTCAGAATCTCTTCTAGCTAGAATGCTCTGTGTTAAAGACCTGGGTCTTTAATTGAAGGTGAAAGTTATTAAGAGTCCTAACTTTGAAAAAAGTAAGTTAATGTAGGAACTCAGTTTAGTTTGATTAACATTTATAAATCATTGATAATACCTATCAAGAGGTGGAAGTTTTAAAATGTTGAAATAATGACTTTGATCCTTCTAGTAAACTCCTTGAGAGTACAGGGCATGCTGCATGCTGCCTGTCTTGATAATCTAAGTTTTTCCTTATATAGTCAAATGTTTATTCATTGCAAGTCAAGTCAACATGAATCCTAATACATTGCTAGAACATATTAGATACTTGATAGGTGCAACATGGGTGAAAGAATATTTATGTCTGAGTGTGTGTAGAAATAATTGTTCATTATTTTCACTAGTGACTTAAATTATAATAGGAAAGTTTTAGGTTTGATATAATTAAAAGCATCTGGGTGATATGATTGGATATATTCTAGCTGGGAAAATATTCTAGTCCTTTACTAAGAAATAACAGGATCTAAATAATTATAATGAATAGTTTATTGATATTTAATTTTTTATTTGCCCATGGAAGAATATTTAGATCTTTCTGAGAAACCATCAAGCCCTCGTACCTGCTAATTCTCAAATAAGTTACATAAATTTGTACATTCTTAAGACAGAAGAAGCAAAAAAAGACCTCAGAATGAAAAGATTTAAGTATAACCACGTTTACCTTTTCTATGTGCTATTCCTCTTCTTTCATTTTGAGAAAATGAAAGAAATTACTTACAATAACTCTCCCCACCCCACCTTCCCCCCTGCTTTAATGATAAATATGCTCAGGGAGATGAGACTCAGAAGAAAAAAATATTTGGTGGAGACAGTCTACCTTTCCTCGTCTTCATGATTTTGACTACCTTTGAAGCAGAAATCCTCATGCTACATGTTTTTCTTTTCCTTCTTTTCTGGGAGATTAGCCACCAGTTTTCCTACTTTCTATTTTAAGACTTGGCTTTTTTCAGCTCAAGAATGTTTTATACAAAGCTGGTGTCTAGGATATTAAATCTAACTCATTTGAGCAAGTGTCTATGCTGTATTATTAGAATAAATTCTGTTTAAAATCTTTAAGTACAAAATTCATAAGAGTAGATTTAGATTATAGCTGCATTAACACTGATCAACATTCTTCATAAATATAATTGAATGTCAGTTATTTGTATTTTATGTATGCATGTATGTTTAGAATAGGTAGTACTCATATGATTCAAAGTTCAAATTGTTGAAAAGAATATACATTATGAAGAGAGTCCTTCCCATTCTTAGCCTTTATTCAGTTCCCCTCCTTGAAGGCAGCCACAGTGAGCAATATCTTTGTATCCGTCTAGTCATTTTGTGTACTTCTGCAACAAAAACATAACCTCAGGTCTTGAAGCAGTCTTCCCAACATATGCTAAAGTGACGTAATGATGATTTTGAATTAAAGAAACTGTGAATGACTGATACCCTAAATCTCCCTTTCTCCTAAAAGCAGAAAATAAATCTCCTAGTTGAAGGGTACACTCTCTGTGCCAGGAAAGAAGGCATTTTACTACCAGAGGAGGGATTCAGACCTGTTTTTTTCTATGTAAACTTTGCTAAATCTCTTACTAAATTGGATCTAAATAAAAAATTTCTTGATATTATAAACTCCACAGACTTATGGTCACTCTGTCTGATATATATGGAAGCAGGTTGCTCTGTTCATTCCTCTAGGCCCCATATTTACATGGTACTTCCATGTACATGAATTAAATTGGCCTTTTCCTCTTTTTATTATGTCTTTCGTTACTTTAATTACTAGATAAGCCAAGAGCTTTTTCTGAGAGTACTAACTTGCCTTCAGTCATATTCCTTAAGTGTCTAGTTTATAAGAAATTTTGAAAATAGAGATGAATAAGGAGAGAAAACAATGGTGGACTAGAACATCTCATTATTTTCCTCTTGAAAGTTCTTGAGAGAAGTTTCCGAGTTACAAAGTTGAGATATAGCTAGTTTCCTCCATAACTTGCGGGAGATAACATGGTGTCTCCAGAAACTCATAGTGGACCCCAGGATTCTCTTGAAAGCATGGAATGGCTTGTGAAATGGTAGAAAGAAGAACCTGCCTCATTTTGGAATGAGATTTTTCTGGGTGTAGAGTCCAGCATGAGAATGAATCAGGTTGGTGACCTTTAGCCTGAGTCACCTCCTGAGACTATAAGCTGGAAGTAATCACACCACACCTTGGGGTGTGTTTTAGAGCAGTAGATGAGATAATATAAGTGATGGCAGTGTCTGATACAAAGTAGGTACTCAATAAATGTTAGCTTTTTTATTTTTACCGGCCCACCATTAAGTTTAAGATGAAAAGGTTTGCTTTCAGGGAATTCTGGTGTTCAGTTTTAATTATCTTCTTAGGATTGAAAACAATATTTAAAACAACAGTTTTAGGTGATCATCTTGTAAGTATCAGATTTTTTTTAATCCAACAGCTAACTTTTGGATAGTACTTTTAACCGTTTGCAAAAGTTAACTTTCTATTCCCTCTCTCATATCCCTTTGAGGGAAATGAGAGAAATGGATGAGAGGTGGGAACATCTCTAGCAATAGTTGATGGATTGATTATTTAAAGTGTTCTTTCCTTATCTTTCCAGTTGGAGTAGTATGAGGGCTCTGAAGCTATAGTGATGGATTTAAACAAGGAGAATAGTTAGATTACAGTGTCTCTCAGAATCAGTGTTAACTTCCCAAGTGAACAGTAAGAAACAGGCAAAATTATCACTGACTATTTAGGTGACAGGTAATTTACCACCAACATTTTGAGTTTTATTTATACTGGCTCACTGGTTTCTGGGCTAGTCACTTCCCCTTTCTATCCCTTCGATTCCCTCTAAGTGTTAAAAAAAAAAACAAAAAAAAAAAAACAAGAAAAATGTTTGAGAATAGTACCCTTTTCAGATTCCTTCAGAATTATAGCTGTAAGCACTATGTAAATTCATAAAAAATCATTTTGAAGACCAGCTTTAGAATTTCAATAGTTATTGTATATTCAAAACAGCTACAGAAGCACTTTATTTTCATTTTAAAGATTTACAATTAAAGTGATTTTATGTATACCTCAAATGCCTGATTATATACAAACCCATTACAGGGTTTATGCACACATTAAATCCCTTCTTATTATGGGGTTTTGTGCACATTAAATGCCTGGTTGTTATAGATTGTTGTTTTTCTTGTTACCATTAAATGTAACATTTCCCTAGGTGATGAAATATATTATTATTTAGTGTGTGTTCTGTATTTTAAAAGAGAAAGGTATTTAAGCAGCAAAGACGTAGCTGTTATGAAATTTACTTTTTAAAAATAACTTTCAGCAGAAATCAGAGCAGTGCCTTAAAATTACAGGTAAAAAAAATCATTTAATCATCACACTCCTTGTCGACTAATAGGGTGCTAAGTGACTCCCCCAACCCCCCTGCAATAGACTATTCTCCATATGCTCACTAAGTGATCCTGAGAGTACTGGTATATTTCATGTTAGCAAGCGTGATCGCAAAGTGCTGAAAGTTCAGAGGGCACTTGTCTCCTTTCTCACAAATTCATTTAAGTACCAGTCTTGCTGGAGCTTTAACTGGGCCAGACAGCCATACAAATGACTTGAGATAAAATGAAAATAATGGACTGAGCTGAGTTCTGGGCATGGTAGTTATGCTGAGCACACATCAATAAGCTTTGAGTGTGATTCTATGTTAATGCACGCCTGATGGATCAGCTTTCTCTTTTAGCCTAGAGGACCATTAAGCTTGGGTAGCTGGGTCAAACTGATAGAGTCTGCAAATATAACCCGTCGGTTAGCAGCAGTAGTTAACTGACTGTGATTCCGAATGTGCGAAACTAGCATTGCTCAGAAACCCTCTGTGATCTAGGACCTAGATCAGGAAGAAGATAATAAATTCTGTTTTAATTTGCATAATCAAAGCTTCTCATTTTTCCACCTATAGATAGCATAAGAGGGGGGAAAAAAATCCCAGCTGTGATTACCTCCATTATGTTGTTAATCTTGAATCACAGCAAATAATTTCCATAAAAATGTAAATAAGTTGTTTCAAAAGAAAAGAGCATAATTGAAAGATTTTCTGTTATTTCTTTGGAATTAAACTAAAGGCACAGCTATGCAGGTTAGATAATGAGGGTCTTGGGGCTATGAAATGTGAAAAGGTTTTGTAAAAAAATTACGAATTTTTTTTTAGCAATGTGATTCAAACATGAAAACTTTGCTGCCTGTGTTAAGTCAGACTTTTTTTAAAGTATGAGCTTTGAAATAGATGTAAATTAATATTATGACCAAAATGAAAAGAACCTTGATCATTTCTTTTTTTCCTGGAAGAGAAAATGAACTCATTTGTTTCATAGCTACAGTTAAAATCAACGAGACTGTAATGGAAAGAATCCAGAAACACAGCTTACATTTAAGGAGCACAAATGCTCTAAGACTCTCGTATAAAGAGGGTCTTCTACTCACACCTCTCTGATGCCTTTGAATCTGAATAGACAACTATGGAGAACAGTCCGTTTTTGACTAATGATGATTTTCAGGTGTATCATTTTAAATTCTGTACTTTTTACCTGAGGATCTTGGCTTTGAAAAATTTCAAGACATTTATTTCACATTCAATTAGTTTCACAGTTTTTGGTGATTGCGCCCTCTGTCATTCATTTGAAAAGCATTTATTGAGCACTCATTTATTTCAGGTACTCTCGGGCACTGGCAGTGTGGTCTTCCTCTTGGACCTTATTTAAAAAGAGAAAAACAGGAGAAACACTAAAAAAGTAAGCAAAGACATAATTTCAGGTTCTTTCCCGCTGACCATATTTCTGCCAAATTTAGATTCAACAAGTAAGTTGTTTTTAATCAAGTTTCCAGACTGTCTCAAAAATTTCTGAATGTAAAGAAAGTAAGTATATTTTCTGAAACCACTCATTTATTTGCAAATATGAACAGTTTTCTTCTGAAAATAAATTTGCTAATAAGTAGAATGTAATCTGGCTTCCAAAATGTTTTTTTGCATAACAGAGTAAGCCGAAGCTTGCCTGTTACCACTTCCAATTTTGTTGCTTTTCTTTCTGTATCTATGGAAAAGACAATAGCATTCTTCCGTAGGTACCAAAATGATAATTAAATGATTGAATGAATGGAAGATGTCTCATATTTCATGATTTCTTTTAGAAGGTAAAAATAAAACAAAAATGATTAGAAAATATAATACTCAGACATTCATGTGGAATTTTGATCAATAAAGGATAAATAATAAACAATCATATTCTAATCACTCAAAATAGTCATATTCTCATTATTTCAAGCTCTTGATTCTCTGTTGACATCTTGGTAATTATTCTTCCAGATGAATCTGTATGTACATATAGGGACTTAGTGTTATTTTAAGTGAGTGAGTTTTTTGTATTTTTTTGTATATTATTGGTTAACCTGCATTTATTATTATAATCTCTGACTCGATCTAAATTCCTTCCTTTTATTAAGGCTGTTGTAAAGTTTAGTGAATACACACACGCACACATGCACACATATACACGTATTGTGGATCAATCTATTTTATTTTGTGTGTCATTTTGTAATTTTATGTATTATTTAAGATTGTACAAAGCCATAGCAAAATCCTTGTATTATTGCTTAGGGAGCACCTATACAGGACAAACGTTGAGTGAATGAATATAAATATAGTTTATTTTAGAAAAATACTTAAGGCTTTTAATGTATAGGTTTCTTCTATCCCCTTTTGATTTTTTTCCCCTTGCAATTTGTTGTTTGTAAAAGGAGTTATTTGTTCTGTAGATTTTCTTGAAAGTCTGGATTTAACCAATTGCATTCTCATGTTGTCAAATATATAACAGGAGTCTATGCCTTCTGTATTTCCTGTAAATTGATAGATCTATAGGCTTGAATTGATTCAATTTAACCCCCTTTCATGTTTTGTCCTGCCTGCTCCTCTTCCTTCCTTCTTCAAAGTCACTTCCTAGGGGTTGTTCTTTTCTTCCAAGAATCACACAGTGTCTGGTAGAATGTTTTATTGTAGTATTCAGAAACATTGTTGATCAATGCCACCAGTCTCTTTGCTAATGTTTTTGCAGTCATTTGAATTGTTACTCTATTTCCTGGATTTGCATAAGAAACTTAAGAAAAAAAAATAACAGAGTAGCCATCACTCTAAGAAGCCCCATACCTTGGTCCTCATAGAGAGACACTCAACACAATTGATGGCCCAGAAAGCCTTTATAAGAACACCAGAAACCAACTAGGCAATGGTAGTACCCAAGCAAACTCAAAACCTAGAATAAGCCATATCGAAATGGGCAAGGAAAGCTGTTGCTTTCCTTTTCTTTTTTAAAGGAAAGGTGCAGACAGGAATTTAGCTGTTTATCTTGGTTGTTCTGCCCACCCCGGGATGTGAACCTGGGTCCTTGGGATGTGTGTGTGTGTGTGTGTGTGTGTGTGTGTGTGTGTATGTGAACTATGCCTGGCTAGAGTTGGCAGACCCACCCTGTACTCCACCAGTGTGCCCCAAAAGCTGTTTCCCTTCCAGATGTCAGCCTCTGCTCTAAGCTGAGCAGCTCCTGATAGCGGGGAAAAGCTTACTTTGTAGCTTTGCTGAGAAAGAAAAGAGGGGAATGTAGGTCCAGCGTTCTGGGTTTCAGGGTACTGCTTCAGTGACTGAATACCTATTTCTGGCTGACTTTGAGTCCTTACTAAATTGGCATAACTCGGATGCCTGGGGCCACGGAGAACAAAAGAACTCAAGAGGCTCCTTGTGGAACCAGAGAACCTGCAGTGCCACAGACAGACACCAGAGGGAGGAAGAGACTACAAGCTATTTAAAAAGAAACTGGCAAACCTCTCTAATTAGGAAGTTACAAGAATTCCACCGGAAAGACACATTCTCATAAAAGGTTTGAAAGGCCCCCAGAATCGCTAGGTGAGATGATTGATGATGGTCTTTCCTACACAAAAGCAGTTCTTAAATCCTGGCAGAGTCGAGGTGTGCACGGTGACACAGGCAGCTGGAACCCTATAAATGCGGGAACCATATAAAGCCTGAGGACCCAGGTTTGATCTGGGGTTCAGGTGAAAAAACGAAATCAACACCTAAAAAAATAAGGATGCTTCTTCCTCTTCTTCCTTCAATGGTGCTGCTCCCTCCTCTCCTTCTCTTCCCCCCATTCTTCCCCCGACACCGGCCTTCCTCTCATAAAAGAAAAACAAAACAAAACTTGAAGAGTTGACTTTTTATTCAAATGCGTAAGTCAAAACGAAAAATAACAAAGCACGTGAAAAAAATCAGGGAAACATGACCCACCTGGCCCAAATCAAAGGAACAAAAAAGTTCTGGAAATCAAAGGCCTATGAATCTAAAGAAACAGAGATGAATTACCTAACAAAAGAATTTAAAATAATCCTCTTAAATAAGTTTGTATTACAAGAAAACACAAATAGACAACTAAATGAAGAAAACTGTCACAGTCTTGTGGCTTAGGCAACCGAGAAAAGTGACCTGTCACATAAAAGAGAATTCCTGAATTCCTGTGTGATTATCAACAGATTTCTCAGCAAAAATCTTAAAAGACAGGAAGGGTATAGGATAACACGTTCAAAGTACTGACAGAAAATAACTATCCCCCAATAATACTATATCTGGTGAAACTGTTTTTTTGAAAAGATGGAGAAATAAAGATTTTCCCAGATAAACAAAAGCTGAGATTGTTTATTACGACCAGACTTACCTTGAAGAATTGCCGAAGGAAGTATTTCAAGAGAAAACAAAATGACTCTAGACAACACAAAAGCATATTACCGTAAATGCTCTCTGGTAAAGGTAAATTTATAGACATATATACAAATTCCTATAATACTATAATGGAGTAGATAAATAATGTTTAAGTCAGAATTAAAAAAGAAATAACTATCGAATTTAGTTAATGGATACAGAATGTGGAAAGATATCATTTGTAACATTGATAGCAAAGTGGGTGGGAAAAGAAAGATTCATAGTGTCTTTTTGTGTGTGATGTAAATTGTTATGATCAGTTAAAATAGTTTTATGTACGCCTCATGGTAGCAAAAAGAAAATATGCATAAAGGAAAAATACAAAGAAAGGTAGCAAGAGAGTAAAAGCGGGACAAAAAAACTACAAGAATTGGAGAAAGTGAAGAACAAAATGGCAATAGTAAGGCCTTCCTTATCAATAATTACTTTAACTGTGAATGGGTGAAGCTCCTCAATCAAAAGACAGTGGCTGAATGGGTAGAAAATAAGATCCAACTATATACTCTATAAGAGACTCACTCTAGATATATTTGCATAGCCTAAAAATGAAAGGCTGGCAAAAGATAATCCATGTGAAAAGCAACCAAGAAGAAAGGTGGCTATGTAAATTTTCAGGAAAAGCAAAGGAAGAAATTACATAATGATAAAAGTTTCACCAGAAAGATATAACAATTTTAAATATATATGCACCTAACCGCTGAGCTGAGGATTTGTTTTGTGGGAACTGAAGGGAGAAATAAGCAGTAATACAATAATAAATAACACAATAATAAAAACACAGTAACATAATAACACAATAACACAACACCCCATTTTTGGTAAGGGTTGTATCAACAGAAGATCAATAAGAAGGGGACTTGAACAACACTGCAGACCAACTTGTCTTAAGATATAAACAGAACATTCCACCCAGCAACAGCAAAATACACATTTTTTCTACAGCATGTTCTAGCATAGATCACATATTTAGCCACAAAACAAATCCTAACAAATTTAGGAAAATTGAAGTCATGCCATGTATCTTCCAAACCCAATGGTATTAAACTAGAAATAAGTACAAAAAGTACTATAAGTATGTGCAAGCGTGTGGAGATTAAGCAATGTTATTTTGAACAACTAACGGATCCAAGAAGAAATCACAAGAGAAAATTGGGAAATTATCTTGAGACACATAGAAGCACATAACAAAATTTATGGGTGCAGCATAAGTAGTGCTAAGAGGGAAGCTTTTAATACTAAGTACCACACTATAAAAGAAAAACAATCTTAAATCATCACCCTAACTTTACACTTAAGAACTGGAGAAAGAAAAACAAACTAAACCCCAAATTAATAGAATGAAGGAAATAAAAATGATTAGAGCAGAAACAAATGAAATAGAGAATAGAAAATCAAATGAAAATCAATGAAACCAAGAGACTGTGTTGGCTGGACATAATTTATTTAGCTTGTTCTGAAATATTAGATTTCCTGTTTATGGGTGTGTCTTTCTGTCTAGCTTTTATTATCTAGTGATCATTTTTTTCATTATTTGTTTCTAGTAGTAATTTTTCGTGAGATTCAACTGCAACCTTTCTCATGGTTCATTTTATATGAAACCAATTATTCTGAATGTTTAGGTAGAAAGGTTACCTATAGCACTTCTGGGTTTACAACTCTAGAATTCTCGATTCTGTTTTAAAAAATACAGCCTCATACTTTATATTTCTTGTTTCTTCTCCTCCATTTTTATTTAGATCTTCTTTTTCTTGTTGTCCTATTACCCCATTCTGTTCAACTTAGCCCCCACTTCTAGCCATTTGTCTTTCGTGAGGGCAGCCTCAGGCCCTTTGCGCTCACTCTCATCTGCATTTTAGGGTGGGGAATTCTCATTCATGGAAATACTTTGTGTACTAGCTTTGCTGTAGATGTGTCCTTGGATTTTGTAGGGTTTTTTTTTAAGTATAATATTGTCTTGATTTAAGAAACAATATTGAATTTTGTTATATATTATTAAAATAATATCCAGAAATGTGATTTCTTTTTATGTAGTATTGTATGTTTTCCCCCCTTTCCCAGCAATCTTACATTTTAACTCTCTTTGAACTGCCAATTGGCAAAAAATAAAACCTCACTGAATTTTTATGTACATTTTATTGATTGCTGGTGGAGTTAACCTCTTTTCATGTGTTTATGGTCCTCTTGGTTTTTTTTTGTTTGTTTGTTCATTTGTTCTATTGTAAATTGTTTATTCTTTTTTTCCATTTCCTATTGCTATGTTTCTCTTATTGATTTCTAAGATCTTTCTAAGGTTTTCTTAAGGAGAGGTGCAGGTGGGAATAAACATGGGTAGGCAGGCAGGTGGGAAGGGAGGATGAAGAAGCACTTTATTTCGTTGTTCATCTTGATTGCTTCCCCTGGCCTCAGTCTTGAACCAGGGACCGTAGGATGTATGTGGACTACACCTTGTGTAATAAACTACCCCAGGGCATACTGATTTCTGAGATCTTTTTAAATATTAATAATTTGTCATGTTTTGTCAGTTTCTTCTCCAAATGCTTATGCTTCAGATATTTTTAAAAATTATTTTAAAATTGTGTGTATTTAAATGTATCAGATTTTTCTATTATAATTTATCATCCCATGAAATGGTAATATTATTAAATAATTTAAATTATATACGGGATGCTTTCAATTGGTAAAATTCAAAGATTAACTAACACTTTGGTCTTGGAAATTCCTGAACTATGAGACTTTGAAAAGTATTAAGAAAATCAAGGGCAAAGGCATAGCTAGATTTGAAGACATACATGTACATATGTATATATAAAATATATGTGTACTATATATTTTTATGTGTATGTGAAATCTAATAAATAGAAGATGAGAAGAATATGGATTTAAATAAATATGGGATATAGGTACATATATCTATGTATATATATATATATGTGTGTTTTTAATGTGGGTATTTAGATACTTGTTGAGTATTATAATCTTCAAATCAAGGGTATCAGTTGGGTGAAGGAGAAAGCATATGTATAAATGCCCCAGGTAGCACTGTGTTTTCACATTTTTTGTTAAAGTAAGCTTTACAACAACGTGTGTGATAAGTGTTATTATCTCCTTTTGTAGGCACTGAGAAGTTAAATTAGCATATTAGAAAGAACATGGACTTTGTAGTTAGGTAGTTAGATGGAGTAAACTTAATTACTGACTAGCTGTGTGACTTTGGTCAAATCACCACTGAGTTTTGGCTTTGTCATAATGTAAAGAGGAGATTAAAACTAGTACTTGACTTCATCAGATTGTTGTGAGGATTTTCAGGGAATTTTTAATGATTTTCCCCCAAAGATTAAAATGAACAATTCTAATCAGTACATGAATTCACTTTTGAAGTTTATTTGAAGGATTATTGTTTCTTGTTGTGATGACTAAATAAGATAATGTATATAAAGTAGATACCATACTAGCCATTTAATAAATGGTGGCTATCACTGCTAGTGTTGTGAGACTCAGGCTAATAAATTATCCAAGGTTGAACTTCAAAACCCTCTTTGTACTAAAATGCACTACCTAAAATAATAATATAAATGTTCCATTATCTCTTCTTTGATTTTAACAAATATTTTAGATGATGCAATGTAAGCTGGGCCCTGAAAATAGAAAAAGTAAGGCATGGTTTTTGTCATAGAGGAACCACAGTTGTTAGAAAAGGAAGTCAGGTATAGGAAAGAAGATTGTGCTCTTAAGTTATGAAGTCCAGAAAACAGCATTTTGGAACTTGGTTTTTAGCAGACTTCAATTCTTCAGACAGCAAACAAAAGGTGCATGTTGATATTAAGTGTTCAAGTAAAATAATAAAATAATACTTTTTGTTTTAACCCCTGGTCCGGGTTCCCAAACCCAGGTCCTTGGACTTCACATAATCTGCATGCACTTTACCCTCCTCAGCCACCTGAGCCACAAGGGCCTGCCCTCAGAATACTTAACTATGTGCATTTAATACCTCTTTATATAATTGTCCCCAATTGTATTGAAATGTATTCGTTTTACTTCCTACTTCTCTTGAGAATAATAATTGACCAACCCATTTCAGTCACCATCTTGAGGAATAAGCCAGAAGAGAGTAAAGATATATAAGAAACAGAGGATTTACTTTTCAAAACAATACATCTAGGTGCATAGCTCCACCTGATGTTTCTTTTCAGTTCTTAGATTTGGGGCAGAAGAAATGTTTCTATTGACAAAATAGTGATTGAATGGCCCATGGTACATTCTCCTGTCAAATATCACGAGAAAGAAAGCCAGGGACATGGATTGTTATCGTCAAAATTGTTTTTTGTGGGTATTTCCTTTCTGTTTCACTTTGTGAAAAATGTATAGGCTTCATATTATGAAAGAAAGAAAAAATATATTATTGGAGTATCATTAGTAGATTTTACATTTTATTTACCAAAATGCTAATAACTTATGTTTCAAAAAGTTACACATTCAATGACTATAAAAACTAATCTAAATAAATAATTTCATTGTTGGCCAAGGATCATAGTAGTAGGCTATATTGCAGAGCTTTTCTTTTTAAAGAATACTGTATTTATTACATTTTTTAAATAATTCCATAAGACAGTTTACATTTTTTAATGTGGATGTATAGAAATGAGAGAAAATGTAAGCATCATAAAATAAATTCCATTGACTAGAGTGGAAGATGGAAGCACCACTTGCTGGACAATGAAGCATTTCCATCCCCTGACTTTACCTCTTTGTAAAACTTTTTCGAATATATTCTGAGGTAGCAAGATATTTTTATATGGAATAAAGAAAACCATGTGGTAGAATCCCAAATGACAGTGCTTTATGAAGAGAAGCCCCACCTCCCTAAGGAGGTGGTAGGCTTGCTAGGATCATCCTCCCCTGTTGTTGATTTTTGGGTTTTGCTTGGTACCCAGTGTTTATCTGTTCCCTTTTATGGCCGCCTTTTCAACTAGCAAGCTGGAACCATTTATTCTGTTTAGAGATTATCCATGAGACATTCAAACGGAATGCTGTGAAACAGCAGATATATGAGTTCTAGTACGGGTTTCTTCTGCCTACTTGCAGCACACTGCAAAAAGATCTATTTGGAACTCCATTCATTTCATCACATGTACATAGTTTTTGAGCATTGTAATAAGCTTCGTATCTCTTTAGGATTGTAAAAAATCTTTCATGGACTTCACAGAAATTTAGTAGATGAAGATAAGCATTTAGAGAGAAAAAAAGAAAAAGTGAATCATGCTAGAATTGTTGTAAGAAAACAAAACAAAACAAAATAGGTCAACATGGAAATCATTATTACCATTTAGTTCCTATATGTCTGTCAACCCAACTAGATCTCAAATCTCGAAGGCAGCGACTGCTTCAGAATCAAATTCTGCAAACAACTGTGCTGGATTTCTTTCCTGATCTTCCTCACCTTGTTAGACCAAGGGCTTCTCCTCTTACTCCAAACAGCATGTCTGTTGTCTCTGTCAATTGCATTTATATCATGGTAGATGCATTGAAACATTTTTTTTTTTTTTTTTTTTTAAGGAAAGATACTGGCAGGAATGAAGGCAAGTAGGCAGGAAGGCAGAAAGAGATAGGAGGAAGAAGGATTCTCATTTTTCGTATTTATTTTCATATAGTTGTTCACACTGACTGTTCTCCCTGCTGTGCCCACCTCCCCCCTCCCCCCCAAAACATCCTTCAACCTAAGGGTATGTGGCTTGCATCCTTCAGAGGCAATTGATAACCTCTGCTGCACCAGAGTGTACCGAAATGTTATATTTCTGTTTACTGTCATCTATTGATAACATACTAGCTCCTCAAATTTTGCCTTTTTCAGTACCTGGTACTTGGAAGACTCAATATATTTAATAAACTGAGCATTTATAAACAACCACATAGACACTGACTTAGAAAGGCTCATGAGACACATGAGACCTGAGATAAGGTGATCTGTGTCGTTCAAGAATATTATTATTATTTGAATAAACTTAATTCTAGCATTTACCAAAATATTATAATTGAAAAGAACCCAAATGTAATCTTTCTGTGTCATGTGTTATTAGGTTACTATCCATCATATTTCTTTTGCAGTCTCTTGAGCATTTAATATATTTTACAACATCGGTATGCATTTCAAGGATGGCCTCTAAAGGGAAGAAGATTATGGGAATGCTCGCTATTAAAGGAAAATTTCATTCAAAAAGCCTCAGGCATCATCTCATTTTCATTTTGATTTACTAGAGGCATATAGGAGGTGGACATATCAACAGTAGCCTCCAAATCAAAATGCTACATAATTTAGTTCTGATGGCGAAATGGGCTGTGCCTGCACTCTCTCAGAATCATCTGCTCACCTACCTATGTTCCTTAGAACTGAGGCTTTAGGATACCTCTCAAAACCTGTTCTTTTGTTTCTTATTATAAAATGTTTGCTGACTGAAATATCATTGCTTTTGATTTTTGTCTAAAATTGGATTAACACTTAAAAAGAATGTGATTACTCAATGATTTAAAGGAAAAGCCATCTTGATATATTTAAGACACCTAAAATACCTTTGTCCTCAGGGTAGCAGTGCCATTCTTTGGTGCTTGAGTCGATATTACAATTTAATACTCCACCTACAAAGAAAATTATAGTTTTTAAACTGTTTATTCCAAGTGCTTTCAAAATGAAGACACTACAAAAGTCGTAAGAGTACATTGTTGAAGAGAAAATGAGGTAGGAGATTTTTAATTCCTTAAAGGTCAAGAATATTGGAAATTCAAGCACGCCTTGTTGGCCTAGTGGGTAAGTCCAGCGCGTCAGTTGGTGCAATCCACATACATCCCAAGGACCTGGATTTGTGACCCGGGGCCAGGGGGAGTAACCCAGATGAACACTAAATAATATAAAATGCTTCCTCCTCCTCTCTCTTCCTGCCTGCCTGCCTGCTTGCCTTCTTTCTTGCCTGAACCACTCATTTAAGGGAAAAAAAATATTGCAAATTCAAATGATCACACAAACTTTCAGTAAGAGGTTCCTTTACATATTTGCATATATTCTTAAAAGGCATAGATAATGATTTTGTAGCATCAACTATTTACACTTTCTACCTACTGAATTTTTTTTGCTACAGAGTGTGTTCATTTTATTGCATCATAATGTAAATCAAGAAAAAAAGTGAAATTTTAAGTCTTATCACATTCACATTTTTATAGTACTTTATGTAATTTAAAGAACTTTAAGTGACCCAATTTGGTAAAATAAGTTGTGGAAATGCCTTTTTTTTAAGGAAGGAAGGAAGAGGAAGAAGCATTTTAAAATTGATTTTTAATTTATTTTGGCTTTTCCCCAGGGCCATTCAGGAGTAAGGGTCCATGGGCTTTACATGGTCCACACCCCAGCCATCTCAGTCACCTGAGCCAAAGAGTGTGCCTGTAAAAAAAAAAAAAAAAAAGCTTTAATATTATATCGTCCATATAGCAGTTGCTCAATATATATATTTTTGAGTTGAATTAAATTATATCCACAGTTGCTTAATGGAAAGAACATTTAATTTGTAATCAATCCATAGGTATAATAACCTTGGACAAGCCATATAATTTCCCTGTCCTTCAGTTTCTTCATCTGTAAAATGGGGATAGTATCACACAGGGTTGATCAAAGGATCAATACTTATGAATAAAAGGTCCTTAGCATGTGACAAATGGAGGGTACACACTTTATCATAGGTATTATTATCCAAGTGACTTATTACTGAAGTAATAAAATTTTTATGTAATTATTTCAAAGATAATTCTGGGTCATAGACTCTGAGAAAGCATTGCAGTGAGGATATAAGGAATTTGGGGGAAAAAAGCAAAAATTGAAAAACACTGAAAATGTAACCACAAGCAGTTATATTTGTCTGTCTGCATATTTAGTCACTGTCTTTTAAAATACACAATAAGGTGCAACCCTATGACTCAGGCAGCTAAGGTGCAGGCCGTAGAAAACCCAAGGACCTGGGTTTGAGACCCAGGTGGTGGGAGTTGCGGGGTGGTCATCAGTAAAAGCCTAGTTTGAGGTAGTTCAGTATTGAGTTCATAGGAACTCGGCCATTTTACCGAATAAAGCACCCACACTTCAGAGTAGAATGAATCCATTATGCAAGATCAAGCTTGTGGAACCCAAGGATTAAGGTTTACACATTTATACACCCCAGGAACCAATTAATATTGACAGGGCTGCTGTATCAGTTTTAGTACAATGATATTGTTTACATGCAAATTTATAGCAAATAAATTTGCTAATTCTATTACAAATAAAACACAGTTTTTAACTGCATTTCCCAACCTGGTTTAGAAATTGGAAAGAAAAAATTGAAAAACCTAAACTGTAGCTACTTAATAAACTGATGAAAAGTAACTCTTGTAGGTAGCTGAAACACATGTCAACATTTGAAAAATAGACATTTAAAGCCCAGTAATCTAGAATTCTTAGGTGTTACTGCATTTTAACTTCTTCTGTTCCTCCCCTTGGCCTAGTTGCTGCTTCTCAACTATGAAAGGGACTGGAAGTCCACTCGAGCTTCAGTTAATAGTACAGAATAGTTATTTGAAGACATTGGCAGGACAGACATATCAAAACACATAAAGAAGAAGTTAAAGTGACAGTTCTAAATTCGGGACTATCAGCATATCACCCCAGTAGAGAGGTATGTGCGAAGCCTTAACCCAGGACACACAGTCGTGTGAGAACTCGTGTGATTAACAAGCTGCCTCGCACGAAGGGAGGGATGCTGCTCCTGGACATGCTCAGTGACCTTCAGAATACTTGTGTGCACCAGAGATTTCATGTGTCAAAGTAACAGCCTTGTATATTAAATATTTCTAAACATTTGTGACTTTGTGACTAAAGATCTGAATGATACTCAACACAAATCTGAAGTTGTTTTTTTTTTCTCTAGAGAAACATGGCAAACATCTGGATAGTTGTCTGTTTTCCAGTATTTACCGGATATTTCAGGAATAGTTAATGAATGCATTTCAATAACAATTTGCTTTTTCATAACTTTGGATGGGGTATTATTTTATTTCCTTGTTTAGCCCTAACTCGACATTTTTTCTTGACTTGTATTTGCAGATAGAGGTTTAGAGTTTAGAATTGCAATATGTTGATGTTGAATTCAAATTGTCACTTAATGGCATGGCTACAGCAGGGAAGTAGACAATATTTATTTTCTAGCACGAGTGCTGCTTGACTCTGACGGAATAGTTTTCTGTTACAAGGTTTCCTTTGGTTTGCAAGTCTACTTTGCCTTGGCTTCTGAGCGTGCTCAGATCCTTTACTTTTTGCCCTTGGTTATAACATCTTTTATTTTTGAACATTTAAAATGCTCTCAAATCTTTAACAACAATAAGTTCATTGACTATTTTAATTGATTAGCAGGGATAAAGTGAAAACAAAGGTCAACTCTTTGTTCAGTTATTTGATGGTTACAAATAAAAACAGGGAAATCAATTAATTTTCTTTTCCAAGAAAAATTAGACTGGCATCTTTGGTACTTATAAACATTTGAGTTTTTGTATCAACAGTAAACATTTTTTTTTTTTAAAGGAAAAGTGCAGGAAGGAACGGAGGTGAGCAGAGACAGGCAGGAAGAGAGCAGAGGAAGCACTTTATTTATTTTATTTAGTTGTTCATCTTGGTTGTTCCTGCCAGTCCTGGGACGCCAACCCCAGGCCTTGGGATGTATGTGGACTGCGCCCAGCCTCTATTCCACCAGGGTGTGCCAACAGTTAGCATCTTTTAAAAATGGTATAACTTGCTTAAAATAATCACAAAGAATGCCACCAGAAACTGTCAGTTTTATAGTTATGTCGTTGTAGAGTAAAATTAATTCTAGGAAGAGAGGAGTGGTTGTGGTGACTGGCGTTCTACACTCTGTAAATGCTTTTCTAAAATTTGTCCCTTTACTGTGAATCTCAGCAGAAATGTCTCTTTTGTGTCCTTGTTGGTGTGGCACGGCACAAACTGACATCAGATTAGCAACTGGGGAACAACTTTGTGAAACTGTTCATGAAAGTGAATTTGTTGAGTTTGAGATTGTGTTTTTTCTATCTCAAATCACTTAGCAACTTTAGATTCAGGAGGAAGTTGGGAGTTTATTTTACAAAACACGAAAAAGCTTTTAAACCAACATCTTTGAGGAAAATCTGTAGCAAAAGTGAGGCCACCTGCTGTTAAGAAAAGTGCTTACACATTCAGCACATTTCTGTCCCCAATAGAGGGTACTGCTGAGTGAAATGCTGCCATTATTGTTCAAATCCTATAGGTGGCAGCAGTTCCCACAGTTTCAGAGCATAACAATGGGTTGATTTGTGGGTCTAAGAATACAGCTGTCACGAACTCATGGATCTTCATACTGTAAGGGCTCTTCCTTGAAATGTGATACATGAGAAAATTACCATAGTTTTTAGCCTCCCTTTTAAGATTTATGTAGCTTATCTTTCTTTTAAGTTCATTTAATATTTTAAAGCATGTCCCCAAACAAATGTTCACAGCCCATAATTTTATGGGACTATATTATGAAATGGAAATCTTTAGGTAATCCAAGAGAAAGACATGATAGAGACTCTTTTCCCCCTTTCTCTCCCCCGAACCCTCATTTACAAGAATAATTCATTCTTAATTTTTACTGTCACTGCAGTCTTGGGAAGGAAATCCTAGTTGCTGTAGAACAAACATCATTACTTTCCTCATGTTCAGGAGCTAAAGTGGCTAATGGTTTAACATGACTTTCAACATCTAGGAAGCTTTGAACTGAATTGTAGCACCTATAAAAGTATGATTTTGTAGCTATCTTTAATAAAAAGGCATTTTGAATAATACTGTGGTTTCTCTTTGGTTAGTGGACTCAGAACTGAGGAAGTGAGTACTCTCAGATTGATTCCCTCACCCTGGCCTCAGAAGCAGCAGTCGTTTTCAGTGTGACTGGTTACATGCATGCGCACGCGCACGCGCGCACACACACACACACACACACACACACACACACACCCCTCCATCAATCCCAAATAACTCTACAGTTATGCATAAAAATTGTTATTCATTCCATTTTAATGGTCAAAATGATTACTTAAAATTGTTTCCCTGCAAATATTTTCAATTCAGAGTTGTAAAATCCTAAAGGAAACTAATATTTTGGCTAAAGTTAATAGTTAAGTCTATTTCTGAAATGTGTATTCAGAAACTAAGCAACCTTTATCTTATTCAAATTAATTATCTAGAATGTTTGAATAATAATAGGTTCAAATTAATATTAAAATCTGAGAATATTATCCTTTTTTTAAATTTAAGAAAGACTAGATTCTCCTTATTTGAGATAAGAGTAGGAACTTAACATGTGCGTATCCTAATATATTTTGGGGAGAGAAGTAAAGCTATTATCCTTGAACTGATCTATTTTTATAAACTAGATGCGCTTTTAATTCTATTGAATCTTACGTTTTGGAATGAATTTGTTTCCGTTAAGTAAAAACATTATCGAATTCTAATATTAAAGCATACGTATTATATGTATTATACATATCATACTTAGACAAAGGCATTTCTTGTAGATAAAGAAAACATAGCTTTATGAAGTATCACGCATTTGAATCATACAAATGAGGAGATATAGGCCTATCGTTATCATCCATATATCAAAATATTTATTCACCAGTATGTTCAAAATGGTGTTTTTCACTAAAAGATGACGTGTGTTTCATATACCTCCGTATCCCATTTGATGAGTATGAAAGAAAACAGAATTATAAAAGCAAAAGTGTTTGCCAGGAACCTTTATGCTCTTAACAGTTATATTGTGTTTGTATTGTCTGCTACTTAACAAACCTATGTTGCTTTTAAAGTGATTGCTAGGAACAAAAATGTGGAACAACATTTTTTAATGCTTTTGCTGTTATATGTTCATGTAAAAATCTATTTTGATGGCATTGCAATAATTAATTATATGCAAATAGATTTCTTTTGTCCTTGCTATTGGTTTTAGCATATATAAAATAGCTAGCTGCATAGCAAAAATTCATCGCGTAAGGCCAGGCTTTTTAGGAAGCGTGGGAATATTGTGCCCTCTCATTAAAAATATTTTAGCCAGATGTATACCAAGACACTACAAAATAAATGCCCCGTTTTGTTTTTGCAATTTTCGTTCTCACTTAATCCCAATTTATGTTAGTCTCTTTTGTAATTTTTGAACTTGTAAGGGTGATCACTTTGCTTTAGTTTGTACATTTTATAAAGAAAGTATTTTAGTACGTGCCCTGGTGAAGCTGCAGTTGGGTCAGTCGCCTCTGAAGGATGTCAGCCACATGCCCCTGGGTTCGAGTCCTGGTCTGGGAGAAAACAACCAGTGTAAATAACTAAATGGAAATAAATAAAATGAAAGTGAGTCTTCCTTCTCTCTCTCTGCCTTCCTGCCTACTTGCCTTCATTCCTGCCTGTACCTTTTTTTTAAAAAAAAAAGAAAAGAAAAGACAGTGTTTTGACAAAATAGCTATGGTCTTCATTGCCTTTTTTTTTTTTTTTTTCTCAAGGAAAGGTACAGCAGGAATGAAGGTAAGAGGAGTTAGGCAATCAGGAAGAGAAAAGAGGAAGAAGCACTCCATTTTATTTAGTAGTTAACCTTGCCCGTTCCCCCCCCAGGATGCGAACCAGGACCCCTGGGATGTATGTGAACTTTGCTAAACCCCTACTCCATCAGGGCGTGCCTCTCCCATGACTTTCTAGAGCTATTTAATGAGATAATAGTAGAATTGTTTTTACTTTTTTTAAGTAAAATTATTTTGATGAATGAAAAAGCTTTTGATATGAATGATTAGTGTTTTCAGCAATTGAAATATATATATAGGTTTAAAAATAAACTAATAAAATTATTATTCAAAAACAGTAAAATATATTTGACTTTTTGCCTCAGGCAATTTAAATGCTGTTGTGTGGACCACATATAGTCCAAGGACACAGGTTCAAGACCCAGGGCCATGGTGAAAAGCCAAAATGAACAACGCAATAAATAAAGCATTTTCTTCTTGCTCTTTCTTCCTTAAATTCTTCTTCCTCCTCTCCTTTCCTTTCCTTCTCGTACTTTTTTCCTCCCTCCCTCTCTCCCTCTACCCCTTCCTTTCTCTTAAAAAAAAAATATATGTATAC
This sequence comes from Solenodon paradoxus, assembly GCA_004363575.1. NCBI lineage: Eukaryota > Metazoa > Chordata > Mammalia > Eulipotyphla > Solenodontidae > Solenodon > Solenodon paradoxus. The sequence continues at coordinate 100,744 of RJWH01001111.1, forward strand.
GTATATATATTTGAGACATAATAAATGTAGAAACAGAAAATGAGCTATCTGATTAAGCTTTATGGTGTAGATTCATTTAAGTTTTAGTATTTCTTTTTAATTCCTTATAATTAGGAATTTTGCTGATTGAATTGAAATGATTCTGCATTTTGTTTCCCTATACTCAATAATAGCACATTTTAATATTAGTAAAATATGACTTAAAGATGTTCATAGACACTACTTACATGTTTGAAAGGATGGGATAGGATTGACTTTCATATTTTGAGGGAAGTTTTAAGCATTAGAGACTCGTGGAGAGTGAAAAACTTTGAAGAGAGGAAGCACAGTGGCTAATATGCATGAATTTGAGAAAGCAATGGATATAATAAACCCTTGATTTTTGTAATGGCTGGTGAATATAATTTCTTATCAACCAAAATGCTCTGTTTAATTGGTTATCCATATGTGTGTATATAGGTATGTGTTTATATATATACATATAAATATATGTATGTATGTATATAAATGTATATATATATATAAACACACACGTATATACTGTACATATGGCCAGTTTTGTAAGTATTAGGTAAGATAAACTTTAACATATACTAAAAAGATTTGCTTCTGAAAAAAAACTATTCAGCAGACCTATTGGGATCTTTAGTCTGAATGAGTGCCGTCATGAGCATTTATTGCTCTTTTAGAGTCCTGTCTTTTGGGGGAAAGAATTTGATGATGATGGAGCGTCCTGCTTGCTAGGGTTCCAGATAAGTGAGCATTTGTTAATGGAAATTATGTGAATTAAGTAAGCATATTTACTAATAAGTCTTTAGCAAAAATATTATTATAGAAGCATAGTTCTTTCTAAATAGTGTAACTTAAGATAGCAGAATCTCAAGCAACTTTTCTTCTGAGTGTTTTCCTACTATGTTCTTATTATTCACCCTAGGAGAGCCCTGCTTTTTTCGTAGCTCTGAAATTCTGTGGAATCTACCACGACTATTTAATGAGTCTATCTCTCTCTATATAGGGAAGAATGATGATTACAATGGTCGGTATCATAAATATGCTAAATATTCCAATATATCTTGTCTTCTTCTGTATCTGGCCCCATGAGCCACAAAACAGACCTTCTGAGTCACGGTTATATAAAAGCAGACTCTGCTTCGCATTAACATTGCAAAAGACACCAACTGAATCATAAATAATTCTGATACCAGTGCTGTAGAGCTTTGAGTGCTCTCAAGTCAAATCAACAAGTGTGCTGGTACACAGGTTGTGGGCAAGACATCCGTTAACACTACATAGAAATACAATGAAGACTCCTGCAACTGATGATTTCTCCTTCAGGCCTGAAGGGCCAGCCTTACTTATTCTCTTGCCTAGATGGGTATGTTGCCCTCAGTCAGTATGAGAACAAAACCCAATATGAAATTTAGCCTCCCTACTTAACATTTAAAATCAGCTTCCTATTAAGTATTTTGTCTTAGTCTCTATGCCATTTCAGAAAAACAATGATGTGATAAAATAATTACTCATAATTCAAACACAGTTTTGAGCTTTACTATTTTAAGGTGTAGGACTTCAAAGTCCCGTAGAGAAGTCCTATGATCTAATGGACTGTACTACCCTCAAAATCATCTCCCAAATAATGCAATAGATAGAATAGCCTATTGAGAAAAATAGATGATCCTGTACTTCAATTGATATACCAGTATCAATTCCAAGTGGGTTACAGAGCTAAGTGTGAAACATAAAAGAGTAAACTCAGAATATGAAGATGTAAGAATATTTTCATGGCCCTGGGGTAGGCAAAGATTTCTTAATTGGGATAAAAGCCATACAAGAAAAAAAAATGGTAATAATGATCTGGTAAATACAACTATCTTATCTACCTTATGATTAGGAACTGCTGTTACTGAAGGACCCTGTAGGAAAGGGCAAACTGCAGAGCAGAAGATATTTGTAAGGCACGTGACACACTAAGGACTTGTTTCCAAAATATGTGTGTCGTGCAAATCAATGAAAAAAATTATGTAATTTCACAAGTGCAAAAGACATGGTCAGGTACTTTATAAACAAGACATTAAAATGATCAATAAAATAGAGAAAGATACTAAACCTATATAACCACAAGAGAAGTGCAAGTTAAAACCATATTGAGATACCAGTGAGACACTAAACCCATATAGTCACCAGCCAAATGAGAAACCGCCCAACAGAATGCTAAAGTTAAAAAAACTGACAAGACCGAGTGTTGATAAGGATGTGGAGCAAATGAATCTCATATCCACTGCTGGTGGAAGTGGTAAAACCACTCGGAAAACTGTTCAGTAGTATCTACTAACGCTAAACGTATACATTTTCTGTTGCCTGATGTTTATTATTAACTACTGTAGACCTTACAGAAATGTGTGTGATATGTAACTGCTGTGATTGCTAACGATTGTGATTCTTATGCTTTGAAAACTTTGTAATAGAATGGAATAAATAATTATACCATATCAGAAAAAAAAGATTATTATATAAAGAATAAGGAAATTCAATTTATAATGAATTTTAAAAGACTTTCAATGAGACAGTATTTTTATGTCTTATGATATATACATCTATTGTAAGGATAGTGTTTCATAGTTTCAAAGTTTTCAAAGCATAAGAATCACAATTGCTAACAATTGCAGCAATTATTTTATAAAGTTTATTTTTTTCTGTCAATTTTGATCCAAGTATTAGAATTCACTGCTGTTTCATGAATTCATATTAGAGTTCTGCCATGACATCATAACATGATGAGTGTTCTGTTGACCCGGTGTCACATCCTGTTATAGTCGTGTTGTTAATGCAGATACATAAAAATCCTTTCCCATACACGCACATGCATGCTGTATGGAAAGGAAGAACACAGATTATTTTACACGAGTTAGGTGCTCTTGAACCAGCAGACTGTTCCAAAAGCATTTAATTTTCACTGCTTACTTCTTATTTTTCTAGCAAGTTAAAAGCTCTATTTACTTTCATATTGAAGTGTTTGGGATTTTATGTCCATGAGTATTATAACTGATGTCCTGAGAGCACTATTTTACTAGGTAAGCAGTATTTTAGTTTAATTTCTTCTCCATTTTAGTCTAATAATTCATTAAGATCTAAATTCAGTGTTATTCTCTCCTTTGTAAAATGCATAAAATTGAACAAACAAGAGAAAAATGAAGAGAAGGGAACAGTGATATAATCCCTTAAGAATGATAAATATTAGTCTAGAGAGACAAATTAGTGGTTACCAAAAGGAAGAAGGGAAAAGGTGGGCAAATTGGGTAAAAGGGATCAATACATGGTGAGGAATAGAACTGGACAGTAGGTGGTAAACTTGATTATATACAGATGCTGATTTACAGTGATGCTCACCGTAACCCTATATGTGTTATGATACATGATTCCTTCAGAAAAAGTTTTTAAATTTCTAAAAAGATGGTGAATAAATGCAGAGTATGCTAGAGATTATGAGGTTTTAGCTATTTCCATTTTCTGAAGTATCAGCGGGGTATGACAAGGGCTGGTAGAAGCAGCCCTTGTCTAGGGCAATAGGGGACATTAGAGAATTTTTGAAGTAGTAAAATCAGAAGTCGATCGTTTAATTATATCTATGTGCCAGCAGTTTGTTTTTAATGCGAGTTACAAAATATTTCTCTAATGGAGGAGACCACTGCTGCCACATCCTACCACGTGTATGCTGTCTTTGCCCAGTGTATTAAAGAACAAAATGCCAGAACAAGATTGCAAAAGTTGTGGAATATTTTAAACATCCTACTTTATTAAACTAATTCTTTTAATATAAAATTAATTTGAGTTATTCATAGAGTATTTGCATAATTTATAAAAATATTAACTTACCTGCACTTGGATGATCGACTTGTCCTTCAAGCCTTTAGTGCGTCCCTCGTGACATACATGACCTGTTTTGATGTTCTTTGTGACTATGAGACCTTGACCATACACCTTCTGTTGCTGTTCTTTACACATTGCACCCCCCTAACTGGTTACTGATTGCCTTGAAGAACCTTGAGAATAAATATTATTTGAAAATTTCAACAAATTTATGACAAAATCTTGGAGAACATGAAATTCAGAAAATGTTTTCCTTCTTTCTTTTTTAAATATAATGAGGAACCAGACTTAATTCTACTAACATTGTTGATCATTCTCACCATCCTGCCCTCCACCCAGGTTGATTGAAATATAATTGACATAAAATTGATTCATCTTAAATTCAGATTTCAGCTCACCAACATCTTGAAATGTGATGCACTAGTTAGTAGTTTGAGAAATACAAATGTGAAGGTATTATAATCTAGATCTTAACAATGATTTTATTGCTCATTCGATTTTGAAGATCAGAGGGGAAAAAGGCAAAGATTAAACATAAACCTCAGTTTATGAGACTGTCGTGAATTACGGCTCATAGAGCATTTGATTCTTATATACAGAATGCTGACATGAGAATAAGTTTATTCACTAAAATCATCTAACGCATTTTTTAAATGTTAACAGAAGCAGATAGTACTTGGAACTGAAGCTTATTATATGATTATGAGTTTTTTCCTCTTAAAGTTATTACTAGCTTTGAGGGCATGCCCTGGTAGCCTAGCAGTTTAGTACACCCTGGTAGCAGTCCCACATACATCGCAAGGTCATGGGTTCAACAGGGAGAGCAACCAATGTGAACAACAAATAAAGATAAATTAAATGCTTTTTCTTCCTCTCTCTTCCTGCCTGCCTTCCTACTCAACTTTCATTCCTGCCTGCACCTTTCCTTTAAAAAAAAAATTACTAACTTTCATAAACTTAAATTGTATTTTTAAAACTTCCATTTTTTTGATGATCAATACTTCTGTCCAACATGAGTATCACTAAAATGTAAAGTTTACAAAATGCTTAAGTTTTTCAGCTCCTCTTATTTCTAGATAAGGATAAAAATATTTAAGAAATATTAGGACGTGCTCATGGTAAGTAATCTAGTAAGATATTTTTGTACCTGGAAGTGTAGTTGGTAAACATAAACAAAGGCAAAAGCAGTGGTTGACTATTGTCAGAACATCTCTTGACACATCTTCCTTGGACCCAACCTCATTGATGGTCTTGGTTTGTGGGTTACCTTTGCTTCACCTCAGAGTTCATCTTCATTGCTAACTAATGTGATGATGCAATGCATGATGGAATATTTTATATTTACTATTTCTCAGTGTTCAAAATGGGATTTAGTTCTTTTTTTCCTTTCCTTTTTTATTTATTTTAATTTTATTAAGAGAACATTGCATCTTTACATAGTTGAAGGTGTACATCATCAGAAAATCAATATATTGGTATAGTACACTAAGTTTTCCATCAACTGTCCAATTCTAGGAACACAGTTCTTTATACAGAGTATAGTTGACTTCTTTATCTGTAGATTTCAAATACTCACATACTCAACCATTGCAGATAGAAATTATAGTCTATGATAACTGGATCTGTACTGAACATGTGGAGACTTTATTTTTCTTGTCATTATTCCCTAAACAATACAATGTAACAACTATTTACATAGTATTTACATTGTGTTAGGTATTCTAAGTAATCTGGAGATGATTTAAAGTATAAATGTGTGTTGATTATATGCAAATAAGAATACTACACCACAAGGGATTTGAGCATTCCCAAATTTGGGTATGAGGAGGTGAAGGGTATTTATCCTGGAACCAGTTCCCTATAGATACCTTTATATATGCATATAAAGATTAAGATATGTTATAAATACATGTATGAAATATTCACATTGAATACATCAATATACTGCATAAATTGAAAATTAGTACTAAGTTATAATTCCCTAGAAAATTTTTTAAAATACATATTTTTGAAAAGCTAAGAAAATATTCTCTACATCTTTGATCGTCAATGAATATGATAAAATGGTGAAATGTGATATTTTGGTGGGAAAATAGTCAACTATCATTTTTTGCCATATATAATGAGCACTTTTTTGCCCAAATTTGTGAGGGGAAAAGTAAGGATGCATATTATACGTGAGTAGTACTAATTCCATATCTATAGAAATGTTTTAAATTCTTTTATTTATGCTTATGAATTAAAAGCATAACTAGAAATCAGTAATGATATCTGTATGCAAAATAATGCCCTGGAATATGATAATCGGTTTTGTTGAACTTATGGCAAACTTACAAAGAAAGCACTTTTGGTCAACAATTCAGTGAAATGAAATGAAATGAAGAGCAATGTATTGTTGTCCAATGAGTAAGTAACTATGACTTGACAAGACAACATGATGCCGACTTTATTGCCTTATGGTGAGCAGCGCAATATGATGTTGAAGACAGTTGTAGGGAGAGCAGCCACTTTAAACCTGTACTACGTAGCTTTATGCTTATGTTTTAGTCAACCATTGCAGGCTATTGTCTCTGATCATATATTTTAATATTTTCACCAAGTGAATTTTATTTGTACTTTTTGAAGTATTGAAAATTATGAGTGAAAGTCTAGTATAGAAAATAAATATGTACATGAACTCCAAATCAGGTGTAATTCTAATACATAGTACACGTTTTTCATATTCATTTCAACCCAAGATGTCCTCCCTATGAATGAAACATGGAAAGATTAATTCTAAATGGGCTATAACCATCCAAAAGTATCAGAAAACAGACTCCACTCAGTACTGTTGTACCAGAGCCTTTCATGTGATACTCCTGCAAAATCCACATGGTTCCAAAGCACAGAAACCACAGACACATTTCAGAACCTCATGTTCACTCAAGTAGAAGATCTGGGACACCCCGAGTAAGAAGAATTTAATCAGTCTTCACCGGGCTTGTCAGAAGACAAGCATAGTGAATTCCCATTTTGTTGTAAGGACATGAGATAATGTGTGATCTCTGTGATCCACAATAAGTAGTTAAAAGATATACAATAAAATTATAAAGACAGATGCTCATTTTTTAAGAATTATACTGATTTCTTAGTCTGTCCTTTACGCTAGAGGAGAACAATTACATAGTAAGTTTGATATGAATACACTTGACTATATTGAAAGCTTCAATTAATTTTAAGTGATCAAACAACTGCACTGTCAAGAGACAAGAAACCATAGGTCTTTTACATGATCCTACAAAGTAACAGGCAGAAAGAGGTCATTCTCCACGGTCAGCGTGTGCACCACGAGATACATTCAGGAAAAGAACTTCCCTTAAATGGCTCAGGCAGGTCTGAAGACAGTCCTTGTTAGCATAATTACTCAAATAGAGCTTACACGTTTCTCCTTACATCTGCCCTTCTTCAGCATAAATGACGGATTAGACATTTTCTTTTCTTACACACATCAAATAACTCAATTTAAAAAATAGATTGAACTTAGGTCATTAATCTTATAACTGCAACTGGCCTTAAGTAACAAGATAACTTAGAATCCAGGAGATTTTGTAAATATTACATAGTTACCTAATTTTTGCACCTTCCCACCCCAAAGTACCTTCACTATGCCACCCCAATGGGAGATTTCTGATTTTATACTTGAAAGAAATTCATTCCCCACCCCCAACATCACCACTTAAATTCAAGATTTAAAAAGTCCTTAGGATAATTCGGTTATTTCCAACAATCAAAAGAGACCAATCTCATATGGGAATATTGGCCAATAATTAAGGAGATATCAGTTGCCTTAGCAACACATTTCTTCCCAAATAAGCACTGTTTTCATTCAGCAGGCTTTAGCCAAAAGGGGAATTAAATCACTGAAATCAACAATTCCTTTGTTTAGCAAACAGAACAGCTTTCCAGGTCTCAAGAAAACAGACCTCTCACAGTGGGTCCAGCATTGCCCAAGGTAGCAGTTTGGATAATCAGTTGAATAAGCCAACCTCTTGAATTACAGGATTTTATCATCAGAACCACTGCTAACAGAACTGCCAGCTTTTGCCAAAGAACATGACAAAAGCGGGAGCATCTCCTAAGAAATACTAATAAATATATATTAACTTTATAGAGCTTAACCTTACATAATGTTTATGTTTCTGTATGTTGGTATGTGTGTACCTGTACACATATAGAGACTTTCAGTGGTCTACCTTAGCAAAGGACTAACCAGCCCACTAATTGCTAGTAAATGGCACCTTATATGTCAATTTCTAGGTGTAAGGGCCTATCTTTGTATTAGATAATTTAAAAAATTATGTGAATTATCACCAAAACTGAGAAAATAGCTACATTTAAAAATGTTGATACAACATGGTTAGCTCTTTAATCTGAATCCACGTCACTGTACTGAATGCCTAGAGAGCTTAGCATTGCTCATTTTCTAATACATTTGAAAAAATTAATGAAAGCTCACTATGACTCATCTGTCTCAATAGAGACACATACTTGAATTCCCAAGGACTCCCCAGGTCAAAACTCTTCCACAAATATCCTAACAACCCCTCATGGTCACTGATTGCTTATTTCAAGTGTCCCCATAACAAATCAACTTAACCTTTCTAAACTTAGTCTACCAGAACTTTCTCCCTTCCCCACAGAGACCCCACTTCTTTACCACTGGTCTGGGCTTCAAATTTCTCCTCTGGCAAGAAGACTCCATCCTGCCCCCACAGCCAGCAAGTGCCTGAAGTGTTCTATGTCAGGATCCAGTTCTGATGCCTCAAGTCTTCACCTTTCTCACCCTCCCATGACTTCAACAGACCTTCATGCTCTCTCTCTCTGTCTCCATTTCTCTCTTTTAAGCTGTTTATTTATTTATTTTTTAATTATAGGAATAGCATGCCCCTCAAAAAAATTCAAATAATAAGTTACGTTAAAATAAACATAGAAAAAGTCCTTTGGTTAGAGATTTATTCCCCAAAGGGAGTCATTGTAAGTAATTTTAGTGTGCAGCACACCCTTATGACTTAGGCACCTTAGGTAGCTAATGTGCTGGCCATGGAAAGCCCAAGAATCTGGACTTAAGACCCAGGGCTGGGGAGGAAAAAAAATTTTAGTGTGCAACTTTCAAGTCTGTTTTTTCTACATCTATACGAGTATGTTTGGTTAGGTTTATCCACCCCCGCCCCCAAACTTCTCTCTTTAAGTCAGGTCTACACAGAGAATATAAAATTTAAAAAAATATATGAAGAGTTCCCTAAATTCATTCCATCCCACCCATTAAGTTGTACAAATCCACGTTTTATTTCTTATCTCAAGTACTTTGTTCTATACTTGCTCAAGACAATAGTATTTCTATTCCTGAAAAGTCAACAGTGTGCAATCCTATATTATTTATTTTTATAATTTTGGAAGAAGAGGCAAAGATTTTCTAGTGAAATAGAAATGTCCAGTTATTTGTCAGCATCCCTAATATTAACTGAAGCGAAATACCCAATCAGCTAATAAAATTTAAATCCGTAATTTTTTGAGATGTACAAAAACAGCTTTCTAATTTTTTTGGAGCTGTGAAAACTGTATTTTATTTTACTTCATATTTTGTCTCAGAAGAATCATAACTAATATACTACAGCTACAAATAATAAATGAACGTATTCTCCCTTTTCTAATTACAAAATATTAACCCTGAAAATGGTTAAGGTTTTTTGACTAGCAAATAATTCCAGCCAAAATCTGATACTTAACCTCTAAATCTACTGTTGCACTAATAATGCAATAAATGATGCCAGCAAATAACACTGCCAGGAGCACCAGAGGTTCTCACTTGCAAGGGAATGACTATATCAGAGTCCCCAGATGCCTACACGCTAGATTTCAATGACTGGTAAAACCAAGCATTTTCACCACTGTGGGTTACCATAGTTATTTAAATGTTATTACCTCCCAAGTCTAAAACTGGGACAACTCCTTTTGTGACTTTACACATTTATTTATGACAGAGAGGTCATTTAAAGTCATATTCCCTTAGGAATGTAGAAGACCATCAGATACAGATATTAATTCGACCTAGAAGACTTGGTTATTTCATGTGCATAACCAAAAGGCAAAGATATTCTTCTCTCATTGTTAGCTAATATTTATCGTGTACCTGCAGGGCCTGTGGCAATGTGTAAGTGTCTTATAAGGTTTGACTCTACAGGCTGTGTTAGTCTGAAGTGGAAAATGCTGCTATTACTCTATGAAATATACATGAACTCTAACTATATTTTCTACTGAACTCTACTTACACATACATAATAAAGTAGGGTGCCTGTGTTTCTTTGAATCAGTGGGGAATATTTACCTTTAACCTTCACTCACTAGACAACAGCTGTTCTTCTCTTTAAATATTGAAAATGCTGTACAGTAGTGTCTGAAAAATATGACTGCTGAATAGTCTTTATTGTTACAGGACAGTAAGGGATCAATTCATTTAAAGAGCTTTGATTTATTCTAGAGGAAATGTATAATAATGCTGGTTAAATTAATAGTCAAGGCTTTAGATCTGTCAATATAAAAAGATAGTGTAAAATTGTACTAAGAACTTTTACAGCAGAAATCTGAAAAATTTCAGTGCTTTGACAATAAAAAAAAATTCTCATCTTGGTTATGGCCCAGTGCAACTATGGCCTTACTCTGAATATTAAAGGAATAAAAACTTTGCTAAATTTAAAGAGTAGGATTATTGCTTTTTCTTTGTTTTGAGTTACTAGATGTTAGATTTCATAAGAACTAAGAGATTCTGTCAAAAGCATATGATTACATATGGAACAAATTTACTATAATGAATAATAATGAACAGTAGCCTAATTGAATGAGTGAAACTTCTGGCTGGCTCTGTTCATCAGTGACTTTCTTTTTGGTCTATATGGTTGGGGGCCAAGAAAAGCGTACAGCACTGCTTGAACTACAATGTGAAAGGCTAACCAAGTAGGTTCTGATCAGATCGTTCGGCCTGCGCCCAAATCTGCCTTGCTTATGTAACTGAGCAACACGAGTATTAGTGATTAAATCTGTTTCCAACCAACGTCCTTGGCCAACGATAAAGGAGAGTGTAGAAATTAATTCTACAAAAGCACTCAAAAACCCCAAAACAAAGGCAAGTTACCAGAACTGAGTGACAGCGTATTTGGCAATATGTCTTTTTTACATGTTATAAAATTGTTAATATATGTACTTTTGTGTAGTCAGTCCTCAAAAACTATATTTAGTCATATGGAAAATTGCAGAGGCATTTGTTTCTTAATGAAAAAGTAGTGGGAGTATTTTCAAGCCTGAGCAATACCACTCATTTTGATTTTGTACATGAATGTGGACAAAATTAGGGTCTGTCCGTTGTCATGTACACCTGGCAGTCATTCAACAGGCATTTCTGGAGCAATTACCTTGCAAATGGACTCAGTCAAGTAAGATACAGTCTCTGCCTTCCAGGAACTATCCAGCTAGTGTTGATGTTAGTCTTGATGCCTGTCTCATGCAGTGAGAACACACACAGGGTATTGCTTATTAGGACTTCACCAAGGGCACCTAATTCAGCAGAGGCAGGAGGTGAGACAGGTCAGAGAAAGCTTCTTAGGGATGTTTTCATGTTTTCTAATTTACTAATTATACATTTTATCCTAAACTTATCTGCCATGAGAGCCTCTTTCCTACACTAGTTAGATTATTTTAGGTAACTAGTTCATGTCCTTTAAAAGAAGCCACATTCTAGTACAATGTAAAACCCTAAAGGACAAGAACCTTAAAAGATTTCTATATTTTTTACAAAAATTGATCCTTTGTGACCTCTCAGTACACAAATGTCTTAGAGCCACAAGGAGGTCCAGAAGAGTCATTTTCCAGCGTTCCTCCACATCTTACCCTGCGACGCTCTTTACTCATTGGAAATATAGCAGAGAGACAAGTAAGCACTGTAGAGAATAAATGCAACCTGGCCACGCAAAACACCTCACATCCTTTACAGACAATGGCTTGTCATATAATCTACTACAGAACACTAGAAAAAATTCAGGCCACTCTCAAACAAACTTTCTAAATCATAGAAAAAATACGGAAACCGCTATAAAAGAAAATGGAGTAGAATACCCATCAGTATAACAGCTGTGCTGTTTTTCTTTGAGAAAAATGGTAACACCTTGTGTTGATTACTAAATTGAATAGTTGCTGTTTACAAGGATGAAAGGAAAGATGGACATTCATAATATCAATTATTTTTAACCCCCACTTAACCACTTATTGTTAGGCTACCCAAAAAAGTCAGTGCTTTTTAATGCCTCCCACACCCCCCCCACCCCCACCACCCTGAGATTACTGTACCATCCTGGAGTGCCTGTGCATCTTCTTGTCATCTCAGTGCTTACACTTTTGCAGTTAGAGAGAAACTGAGCTCTGGTAGCTTATAAAATAAAATGACTTGTATCTATATCCATTAATTCCTTTATTCTGCAGAATTCTCAGCCAAAAAAACTGTCCCCCAAAAGTAAGAACAAGAAGACAGCAAAATCTGTTTGACTGTGTATTTTTCTAATAACTGGTTTCACATCATTAAATTAAAAACAGTTGACATTAAACTGCATCTTAATATTGAAAAAGTTTCCATTTTCATGTCTTTTTTTTTTTAAGAGGAATGGAGGGAGTGAGGGAAGGAAGGGAAAAAGGAAGGCAGGGAGAGGGAGCACTTTTTAAAATTTATGTATGCATGTATGTATGTGTATGTGTGTATGTATGTATGTATGTGTGTATGCCTGTATGTATGTACGTACGTTTCCTTCAGCCCGGGATTGAGAACCTGGGTTCTTGGGCTTTTCATGGTTCATACCCCAACTGCTGACTTAACGCTTTCACGTTAACATTTCACTTTTATTTTTCATGCAGTGTTCTTTTGACAAGGCAGATTTTTTTGAAATTTGGACCAAATTCTGGAGAATGAGAGTCTCTTTTTTTTATATATCCCCGGAGAGAAGGGAAAAAACAGGCAGTGAGATGGTTTCTCCCTCTTGCCCACCTAAACATAAAAGAAATATATTAAAATATCACTCACAGAATTTCAAGAGGACACAATTCAAAGGATGCTAATAAATGCAAGTCCCTGTGAGTTGACATTTCCATGACCTAAGCTTGTATCCGCACCTTCTGCTCCCGTCTGCTGACACCCAGGAGTAAACTCTAAGGGAGTTGTCTGGAGTGAGGGTTTCTGTAAGTCTCTTTGAATAGGAATACAAAGTGACAGAAAAATAACTCAAAATTGCTGTAAAATGAATGGTATTTCCAAATGCGCAAGCAAACAACATGCACTTTAATGTAACACATTTCTTCTTATTTGGCAGTAAGTTAAAACATATGTTGTTTGAAGTTTATATAAAATGGATGAAAAGGTGTTATTTGTGTAAAAAATGAAACCAAATTACTAAGTGGTTTAAAATCCATGGCTTTTATTATCCAAATGTAGCCAGTTAAAAGTAATGTCACTTGAAGAGTAAAAATAAATTAGGGTTAACAGTTACTGGTTTGCCTGAGTTTTTTTGTTTGTTTTGTTTTTTGATGAAGGAAATAAAGTAAAAACCTTCAAAAATAATGCACTTAGTCATTAGAATTTCACAATTTTCTTTAACACAATTCCAAAAAACAAACAAAGAAATTTAGTTACCCCTTAAAATCAAGTACAAATGTATTTTTTTTTCCCTAAGGCTTTTTCTTCGATGAATTACCAAAGAAAGAACTGTTAGGAGCTTAGCCTCACTTCAAAAAGGAAAAGTCAATGGCGGCGGGAAAAGTCAGCTGGTCAAAATGCCCTCCTCAGCTTGCCCCAGGAAAAATCTCATCCAGAAGAGCAGCAGCAAAAGGCAAAAATCATTATTATCAAGGACATTTTTTTTAACCATCAATAGTTTGATCAGTGCTTTGCAAAAACAATAAAAACACATTCTTGAGTTGTTTTAATGCAAAAGAATAAGACAGGCTTTTAAACAGGATTGGAAGACTAGAAGATCAGAAACGTAAAAATAAGAAAAGAAGTTTTGCTACTTGGCTTTTGAAGACACAGTATATCCATAGAGATTTGTTTCTTAGATCTAAGTTCACTGAAGTAGGTGCCTCCCTTCTAAACCCTTATCTATAATTTACTTAGGACTCAAAGTATAATGTCCTCACTTAATATTTTTCATCGTTTCTTGGAAACTTTGTCTTTAAGTGAAAGAACATATATGAGTGTAGGTTTCATTCTATGTTGACCAGGATTGATTTTTTTTTTTCTCTTCAGTAGTATAAGGAAATTACATTGAAAAAACAAAAACAACGTTATTGAGGACTTGCTCTGTTTTTTTTGTTGTTGTTGTTGACTTGTGAAAAAAAAAAAAAAAGCGAAAAACAGGACAAAAAAGACATCATATATCTCCCTCCACAGCCCATATCCAGTAACTTAGCCCTAATAAATACAATCAAAGAAGAATGCTACACCAAAACCATGTAGAAGATACAAGTGCCTTAAGGGAAAGCCTGTATCTTTATGTCCAGTCTTCCATCAGTGTCCTTGGGGGACTGGTCCCTGCACCAGTCCTTTATATAAAATGACATAGCATTTGCATATAACCTAAGTACATCCTCCCATATACCTTAGATGATCTTTAGATTACTTTTACTATCTAATGCACATAAGTGCTATGTAAATAGTTATTATTTTAGTTGTTTAGAGAATTATGAGAAAAAAAGTCTATAGACACAATCACTGCAGAGGTAGCTATATAGCCATGTTTTCCATCTGTTGTTGGTTGAATTCTTGAATGGGGAACCCTTGAATACTGATGATTGACTATAAATGATAATATTTCTTTTTCTTTCTTCAAAGGCAGATTTATTTTCTTTTTCAGTCTAGGTTAATTCTGTGGACTACAGTTTATTTCTCTTTGTTTATAACCATGTGTGATATCTTTCTTTTGAAAAAACATCGACACTATTACTGCTAGTAGCCACTTTCATGGGGTGACATAGAAGTATTAACTCTGTTATGCATGTGTGTGGACCAGAGAATGTTAAAAAAATGAAGAAATGCTCTGTCATAATTTGGAAGAGTCTATTAAAAGAGGTACATATTAGAACTGCAAGGAAAGATACTTGTAAAATTTAAGTTATTTCCTACAGTATGTCATGTCCTATTCCATCTTTCTTGATACTTTGTCTCCTTCATAGAATAATTTCTACCTGTTAGTTCAACCAAGACTTGGGACCAATTCGCACACTGAGTCTACTCATGAATTATCTTTAAGGCACAGTTTGCATGTCTGATGATCCTACTTTGGAAAATGTAAAGGTTCTATAAAGCTTGCCTCTGGCAAAAAACATCAAATAATGAACATTTATTTTTGAGGACTCACAACCGACTAGCCTTACCCCATCATTCAAATTGTTCTTTTCCACTCTTAAATCCTGCCCAGTTCTCTCTGATGCTTAGGAGCCTTTTCTCCATCACTCCCCTGGTCAGCTCTCTTTCTCTTAGTCCCTTTATTGCACTCTAGACTTTTCTCTTCTCCCAATCCTTTGCACCCTTCCACTTCCTTTAAAAATTGCAGTCCTTCCTTTTAGTTCTATGTGTTCCATTTTCCTAGAAGCTAATCTGACCATAATCACTGTTATTGATAATGGTGGATAATGTGTTACCCGTTTCCAATTTGCCATATGAAGTCGAATTTTGAATTCAGCCTTTTGGTGAAAAGCGTTTGATCCTACCACCTTGATGGTGGGAATTTGAAGGTTTGGGGACTGTTTCAAGATGGTTCCTTCAGTATTTATTTAAAAGGAATAAAGAACACCAACAGCTCAGATGCATACCCACTTTCAAGATTTAATCATTTAGGTAAGCGATTTTTGACTGTCCCTTAAGGAAAGACAAACCCAGGGAGAGGAATCCCAAGAGGGAAGAGAGTTAGAGGAGACTATTGTCATAGTAGCCAGGAACACTCATCAAGGTACAGTGCAGCTAAGGTACAGTGACAAAAACCAGAAATAAGAAACAATTTATTTCAGTGGCTAAATAGAAAGGTTTATTTCTTCTCATACAATGTCCTATGCAGATGTGCTAATCACCTCCGTTCCTTAACTGCACCTTCTGGAACTTGTGGGCTTTGAGTTTGCCATGGCAGCATTGGCAGGAGAAGTATGAGAAGAAGGTGGGACACCAGTTCTGTGCTGCCTTGGTCTGAACTATGCAGACTAGAACTCATTATAAGTTCCCAAACTGATAAGGGACACATGAAAGTGCAGAGGACTCTAGGGGCACTAACAATTTTTGTCTTATCTGGAAAAGAATGTTTCATGAAGCAGTGAGCAGTCAATAGTGTCAGTATAATGAGGAGGTGCACCTAACAAAAGAATTTAACGCATTTTTTAAAATGTGAGAATGTTCTATATGAGCATGTCATGAGTGTTTGCAGAATCATCTCCATTTCCAAACAAGGAGTTGTGAGACTTCTTTCCATTTAGCCTATGAAGGTATCGCTGTGAAATTTTACTCTCCCTAATGCAAGATTTATTTTAGTTAGTACCTCTTGCTGGGTCAGAAGGAGCTTTGTGAACAGGAGAAAGCGAAGGCAGGAATGATCTTACTGTTAAAAATGGAAATATGTTCTTTTCTGCTTAAATAATAGAAAAGCTACTCATGGGTCAATTTTGTGGGCCAGATCAATATTTTAGATTGCCAACGTCTATCCTTCTTCCCTGATACAACAGGTTTAAAGGCATAATTTTCAGGAAGGTTATCAATAAAATGTGGGGAATTTTATTCTTCCATAGCACAGTAACTATAATGTCCTAATTTGCTTAAAAAGCAACAATATCAAAGAAAACACAATGCTCTAGTTTAATAGTCAAAATAACCAAAATAATGGGTTCTGGTTGCGCCTATAGTGGAATAGCATAGATGATGATAGAAGAGAATATACTGGTATCTACCACATATAATATAGATAAGGAGTCTTTTTTGAAAATTTTCTTTCAGTTACAAGTATTTGTGTATGTGTTGATGTATTCTTACATAAAACACATTTCTTGCTACGGGGTCATGGACAAAAGAGGTTAAAAAAAAAAAATACCCACTAGACTAACATCTTGCTGGGATTCAAGGGTGTAGGTTAACACTGTTTTTGACTTATAAGTAGACTCATCCCTAAAACTAAAATCTCAAGCTGAGTGAAAGAGAACACTCCAAGAGAGAGGAGACATTAGAACCCTAAAAGGGGAAGAAGAGATGTCTGCCTCTGAAGAAAGCATTAGTAGAAGATATGTGAGTGTTGGGAAAGAAGATGATCTCAGTCATCTGGAGGCCAGCCCCCTTGAGGGAAGACATCTGGTCAAAGCGCCCATGAACTTTGTCAACTCTTTTGGTTATCTATTGCTTGCATAACAAACCGCGCTAAAAATTAAAGCAACTATTGGATTTAGCTCATGATTTTGGATTAAAGCAACTATTGTATTTAGCTCATGATTTTGTGGGTTAGAATTTGGAAAAGGTTAAGCTGGTCAGTGAAGATGGTTCTTTGTTCACACATCAAATGCCTCGGTGCCCTTTGGTCACTGTCTCCACAGATATCATCCTCCAGCGTCCCTCCATATGATTTGACTTTTTTTCCCTAATGGAACAGTGGTTTCTGGGTAGTCACATCTCTTACATGGCAGTTGGCTTCCAATAGTTGGCTTCCAGTTGGCTTTCAAGAGTCAGGAAGTGCAAGGTGTGAGTATATGAGGGCCTGGGCCCAGAAGCAAGCACAGCGTTGTGTTTGCCATGTTCTGTGGATCAAAGTAGTCACAGAGTCCACCTGGATTCACAGGGAAGGGACATAGACCCTACTTTTCAGTGGGACCATTAGCAAAGAATAAGAGGTCACCTTTAAGGTATGACATTGGTCAACCTATGATGATGCTTTTAGAAGGTTAATCCTAAAATTAGTGAAGTGTTTTGGTTTTTTTGGGTTTTGTTTTTTGCTGCTTTTATTGGAATTATTAAGCTAAAAATACTTTGTTAGTTCAGTTATTTTAAACTTCTTTTACTTCCTTTTCCTTTTTTTGCCTTTTACTATTATTTCATGTTTTTTATTGAAGAAACATCACATGATAACATTATATAGGTTGAAGGTATGCATTACTGTCAATCAACTTCTTTATATAATACACTAAGCTTACCACCACTGCCCACTTTTAACCTTCACCATATCATTGACCCCTTTTACCCTGTTTGCCCACCCTTTCCTCGCTTCTGATAGCAACTAATTTAATTCCATAGACTTTTTTTTTTTTTAAAGAGGAAGGCAGGCAGGCAGGCAGCAGGCAGAAAGGAAGAGAGGAAGAAGATGCCTTTATTTTTTTCAGGTTTCATTTTAGTCGTTTTTGCTGGTCCAGGCCATGAACATGATTTCTTGGGCTGCGCATGAACTGCTTTCTAGACATGGGCTTAAATTTAACACCTGAGCCCCCTGGGTACACCAGATTCTACAGACTTTTCATTTACCTCAATTAAACTTTTGAGATTATTGTAGATTCACTTGCAGTAGTAAAAAATAATATAGAGAGAGCCCATATACCTTTTACCTAGTTTCCCCCAATGGTAACCTTTGCAAAATAATAGTATAATATAACTTGGAAATTGATAGAAGTACAATCCACCAATCTTATTCAGTTTTTTCCCAGTTTTAAATGTATTTGTGTAAGTTTGTATGTGTGTGTTTAGTTCTATGCATTTTTATCACATGTCCATATGTGTATCCACCACCATAGTCAAAATAGAAAAGTCCCATCAGAAAGATTCCTCATTGTTGTCCTTTTATAAACACACCTACCTCCTCTCATCTCTGGCAATCACTAATCTGTTCTCCATGTCTATCATTTTGCCATTTCATGAATGTTTTATCAATGTAATCATATGGTATAAAACGTATTGGGATTGGCTTTTTTTCAGTCAGCATAGTTCCCTTAAGATTCATCCATATTATTATGTGTGTCAACAGTTTGTTTCTTTTTAGTGCTGACTAATGACCCATGTAATGAATGTACCATCATTTGTTTAACCATTCATCTATCGAGGGACATCTTGCTTGTTTCCCATGTTGGGCTTTTACGATTAAGACTGCTCTGCACATTCTGTATAGGCTTTTTCCTAAATATAAGTTTTTGTTTCTTTGGGATAAACAGTGGTGCAATAGCTGGATTGTATGGTAATTGCATTTTTATTTTTAAAGTGCTAAACTGTTTCCAGAGTGACTAGCATTGCTCATTCCAGATGTATGAACTACCCCATTTTTCTACATTCTTGCCAGCATTTGGTGTTGCCAATTTTTCTTATTTAGTTGTTATCATGGGTGTATAGTGATATTTCATTATGGGTTCAATTTACATTTCCCTAATGGCTAATGATATTGAAGGTATTTATTTGCTATTTAAATATCTTCTTTGGTGAAATATCTGTTCTTGTATTTTGCATTTTTCCTAATTAGTTTTTTTTAATACCATTGAGTTTTGAGGATTCTTTATATATTCTACATGCTAGTCTTGTTGGATATGTGGTTTGCATATATTTTCTTTTAGTTTGAAGCTAATCTTTTTATCCCCTTAATAAGGTCTTTTGCAGAGCAAAAGCATTTAATTTTGTTGAAGTCTAATTTATCTATTATTTCTTTGTGGATTATGCTTTTGGCACAAGTCTGAGAAATCTGCTAGTCCTAGATCCTGAAATTTTTTCTCCCTTGTTTTTGTATAAATTTTATAATCAAATGTTTTACGTTAAATTCATGATCCATTTTGAATTAATTGTTGTATAAGATGTGAAGTATTAGTTGAAATTCATTTTTTTACTGATGGATGTCCAATTGCTGCTTTCTTTAAGTATTTAAGTATAGTTGTATTTTAAAATGTCATCTTGTCTCAGTTAAATTAATAAGCAAGAAGTTTTAATCAGTGCAAGAAGTTTTAATCCAAGAAAAAGAGGGAGCAGAAAATGAATAGTGGTATAGGTAAAAAAGTAAGGTAACTGAATAAGGAAAGTTGAAATTCAAGGCAAATGGGCTGAGGACTACTTACATACGCTCTCCCAGCTACAGAATATGTTATTTCTATTCAAAAGTTTTCCTCATTCCTTAAAGATTTTTCCATATAAAGGGGTAATTCTCTTGCTTGTGTTAGAACCCTTTTCAGGGATTTTTTTTTTTACTTGTAATAAATTATTTTTCTTATATTATTTCCGATTATACTTGATTTTTGACATTTGGGTATCATAGTATTTGATTTTAGTCAATATGTAATTTATCCTTTTCTTCTTTGTTAAGGTGGAAATTATGTTAAAATCCTAATTATGATCTGCTCAAAATAAACCTCATTTCTCATTGCCGAGGGGCTCTAGAAATGCAGATACCCACAAACTCAGAATTTTAGAACCAATCTTGAATAAGGACATGAAATATTTCTCATAGTGTAAGTATGGTTCAAGAAATCCTTCTCCTTATACCAATTTGGATTTTTGTAATAAGTCTATTTTACTGACTAATTTTCCTCCAAAATTAACTCTGTTTAAACCATTCTTGCTTTTTGTCACATTTCATAATGTGTTAGCTAATATTACTTTAAATAATCAGGGTATCATTTTTATCTTGCAAATTTATGCTGATCAAAAAATCTTCAAATTTGAAATGTTTGTAAAAATGACTATGTGACAAAATGGCAAACATACTCTTTAAAATGTTTTAATTTTAAAAGCTCACAAGGCATTTAAAAAGGTAGTGCCTGCAAGAAAAGCATTATCTTCAATATTATTTACCTATTCATTTTAGAATTCATAAAATTTGTTCACTTTAAAAAAAATTTGAATATGTGGTCCTTATCATTAGAAAGGAATAGAAAAAAAATGAAGTCAGTTTGAAGCTGAATAGAAGTTATTAATGAGCTTAGCTTTGACTGAAATGACAGATTAATGGCTAAATTTTCTTCTATAGCAAGTCTGTTAAAACTTCTAACTTGCTTCAGTAGATTCTTTTTGTCATTACAAATTGAAGGCAAAAGGCAAAGTAGTTTTAATTTCAATTTTGAAATTCAGACCTTAAACCTTTAGTGACCTTCATTCAGAATTGGAACTGGATGTACTTCTTAAAAATTTTTTTTTGGATATTATGAATCACACATAATATGAAACATTTCTTCTTTTTATTGACTACAGAACACCCTCCAAATTTGTAGGCTACCTTTAACTAGTACACTGTACTATGGGGTGTGCCTTTTTCTGCCTACCCTAGTATCATCTCAGATATTTTCTTTGCTCATTTTCTCTTGCCCTGATTTCTCATCATTTTAGAAATCCTGTTAGATAATAGTAATAATTCATATTAGTATTCTAATATGTTTATTAAATTGAATGTTTCATTTCCCTTTGATATGGGTACTCTCATCCCCATTTTACTGATGAAGTGTAGAGCACTGGTACTCAAAGTACTAAACTGCAATGAGATTAGGAGTTAGCACCAGAATTTAATCAATTAACTGCTTCCTTCATCAAGAAAGTCATACTATAAAAAATTGTCAACTAAACTGAATGTTGTACATAATGAAATAGTTGATTTGGATTCTGATGCAAGAAATATAGTTAGTCATAGACCATCAACAGTTTATCATTCTGGAGACCAAACTTTGAATAGTATTGTTCAAGAAGTGTTTCTCAAACTATCCGTGGTGAAGGATGTTTGAGTATTTGTTTTTAAATGTTCAATACTTGTGGATGGAGACTTTCATAAAATATGCTAATGCTAAAATATTTTTTGTGTTTTCTATAATTGCCTTTTCCTGGACAGTAACAATATTTAGATTGGCATGGACAAACCATGCTTTGAGAGACATGATGAAAGTGTATTCATTCGATCATGAATTGTGATTCTGAATTCTAAGAAGTACAGTGTCTTATTCAACATTAGCACTTGAGGATTGACTGATCTGCATAAATGTAAACCTCTGGTCACATCAGTAGAGAGCAGAGACTAAACCTGTAGGAATTAATCCTCTTTATGGTAAGCACGGTAGATTGAGCCAGTTTGTATATAGCCTGTCACAGAGAGAGAGCGAGAGAGTGAACTGTAGTTTTACATGGCAGTACATGTGTAGGAAAACCAATCACAGGAAAAAGAGTTCCCTAGTTCGGAGCTTAAGAGCTCTCAACCGTCACGCACAATGGACTTGCTCCCACTGCAAGGGAACTTGTTTCTCTGCTCTTGTCACACTTGAAAATTTGTCAGGCTGACAGTTCTGAAAGTCACCTAGTGAAAGCCGTCATACAGGGTCTCATCCATAGTGAGAGGGGAGGTAGGACATCCATGTCTACAAGGAATCATAGTGAACATCCACCTAGAAGTCAAAGTATTGTGACTCTTTACTTTACCCCATTGGGGGGTGGCGGGGGGAGGGAGAGCATATTGAGAGAGAATTTAATCAAACAAATGTACATCACCCGGAAAGGCCAGCTGGGCCCATTTTTATGCTGCTGTGCTCTGGGCAGTAGGGCAGTCGGTGGTGGCTCATTGTGGGCCTTCAACTCATATAGCTTTGCTGTGAGAACCAAAGCAGGGAAGTAGCAATAGCTTATGAAGAACAGAGCCAGGGCTTGAGCTCCGGCTGAATGTCCCTAGTGTTCTAATTCTTTTTTTACCTTTTAATTTTGAAATCATTTTGTACTTACAGAAAAGTTGCAGAAAGAATAAAGAGTTTTCCCACATACCTCCCCCAGCTTCCTTTAATGTTGGTATTTTACATTATCACAGTAACTATAGAAATCCTGAAATTAACAGATACATAGCTATTAACTATTCTATAAGCCTTGCTCTAATTTTACTAGTTTTCCCATCAGTGTCCTTTTTCTTACCCAGGAGTCACTCCAGGACCACAATTGGATTTAAATCTATGACAATTCCTCAGCCTCCTAAAATCACTTGGGATTCTTGCTCCAGCCACTCCCTCCTCTAGAAATCACTTGGTTGGCTCCCTGACTTTAAGTTCTTGCATCTGTCCATTTGACCTTTTCAGTAAGAACTCCTTGATGTAACCATACTTAACCCTCTCCAGCTCCTCATTTCCTTTCCCGTCTCAGACCTCTGGCCTTCATCTTTTTTTTTTCCCCTATAACATTACTATACCACTCACTGACTTAGTCCTTGCCTCTTGTATCTCCTTATCATTTCAGACTTCAGGAAGTGTGAAGGGAATGACAGCATTCTGAGCATGTTCTCTGCATGAGCGCGGAGGTGGGCATCCCCAGTGGAGCTGTTCTTTCCATGGCGCCTTCCTGAAGTCAGCTTGGCCCTTGCTGCCACTTCCTAAGGAGCTTAGTCTCCAGGCTGCCACTGCCTTGCAAGACAAAATCATTTCTGTGGGTTCATTTTGTACTCCAAAGTATCTTCCTCTTATCCTCTGTGTGGCCCCTCTTCCCCGCTCCCTGCCCCACCACTTTGGGGAGACAGTAGAGTAGTGGTTAAAACAGGATTTAAAAAACCCCAGTGGTTAAAAAGAGCTCTTCTCTTTAACCAGTATTTTGACTTTGGATATTTAACTTCTCCTTTCTGCATCTCATTTTCTTTATGAACCGAGGTTAATAAATCATGGGTTTGCTGTCGGGATGAAGCCAGAAAACACACATGAAGCACTTAGCATGGCACCTGGCATGTTGTGGCATTCAACGAGTGGCAGCTGTTATTATTATTATCTAGCACTTTATGGATGCATTTTCAACACGGCACAAAATTATACTTTCATTTATCTCATTTTGACAGTATACCTGTTCTTCTGTCCTGCATGTACCTAAATTTAAAGAGCATTTTCCTTACCCTTTCATTACTGCTGGCCTTTTAAGAGTCCCTTAACTTTTTTTTTTTTTTTTTGCGTTGTCTCAGTTCCTGGGACATGATGTATATGAACTACAGTAAAATAAAGCTGGTAGTTTTTTTTTCTGTATTGGAAGGCCAATTGATTAAAGGCAACGTAAGCATATTTCTATTTAAATCTATATCTGTACAAAATTTTGAAAGGCATGATGTATAGCTAATGTAAAATGGTTTTATTTCACTTGCTTAAAATAGTTACTTTATTTAATTTGAAATTTTTTTCTTAAAATCAAGTGAATGTAAGTAAACTTACTTTCATAAGCAAATAAAGTAAAAGGGACTTGAAGTGACATGATACATGCTAGTCCCCATCTATGCGTTCAGTAGCGCAAGTTCCGAAAAACAAAAACAAAAACACCTGTTTAATTATATTTGGTGTCAATATTTTCACAAGAAGCCATGCATTTTCATGGAATTAAAAAGCATTCTAATGAGAGCTTTGATAGCTTGCTAAATGCCTTTATTTTCATGGTTATTGCTGGCCATTGATCAGAATTTCCAAGCCACACAGAGGGAGAAATGCCCTCAGGCAGATCTCTTCTGTGGCCCATTACAGGGGCAGACCCCTACCAGCCCCCCAACCCCAACCTCTCTGTTAGTCACACAGAATCAGGTGGCAGCTGGAGGAGAGGGGACTGGAGTCTAAAAGTCTCACTACTGCATGGTAAGGACTGGGTGATTATTGAATTAATGAATAAATGAATGCAGAAGCTGCATCTCCATGTTTGCTCTGACTGCTGAAACTGCCACGCTCGACTTTTCTATTTAGTTTTACCAGCCAGGGTAGGTCTCTGATGCATCATATTTCTATGACTAATTGTTTTTATATTGTGAGTGTGCTTTATGGATGCTTTAATAGCATAAGTCACCTCCTGTGTTTGGACTATGATCTTGAGAAAGATTAATTTCAAGTACATGCTGCATGTACCAGGAGACCCCCTCTTGGGACTGTGGATTGGGGACCAGGATGCTTTCCTCGAATTGCAGTCTACTGCACTCTTTCCCTTCTTGAGCAGAAGCATTGGATAGGACGTATTCTGATAACTCTGAACCTCAGTTTACAGCTTAAACTGACAGTAGAGACTAGAGCACCATAAAATCTGGGACAGACATTTCCCCCAGTTTCCAAGACAGAAAAGGCTATAAAGAAAGTCTCTCAGCACTTAGAGAAATCTGAGGGTGAATGGTAATGTAGAAACTCACAGGAAAAGTATGCTACAAGAGGAGGTAAAGGAACTGAATTAGTTGCCCAGGGGGCGGGTATGGGTGGGACAGACAAACCTTTATGTAAAAGGCCAAGAGTGTTTAGGACAAAGATGAACTTCACTTAATGTTTATACTGGCTAATATACTAAAAATCCCTTTAGTCAGGCCTTGGGGATTAGCTTGACAGAGAGGTGTTGATGAAGGCATGATCTTGGTGAAATGAGACATTTTTAAAGTACCATGCTATAGATACTCCAGCTGTCCAGTTATAGTCAAGGCCACTCCTCTGTGAGCTAAGCGAGCCTAGTGCTTGCCACCTTCCTCTGAGCTAGTGAGAATTGCTTTATGGGAATGGCCGGCTTGTGCTAGGCAGAAAGTCAGAAGAAGGAATGCTGTGTAGGTTAATAAAGGGCATCTAATTCAAAAGCAAAGGATGCCAAGATCATAATGTTAAGCAAAGAACTAGTGAGATTGTAAATGGCCTGAGAGTGGGGACCTTCTCTGTGTTATTCATTGCTGCTATCAGCTTTTAGTGTACAGTCTAACACATGGCAGATGCTCAGTAAAGAGTTTTAAATAGCTAATAATAGGAGAAACTTGTGACCAATTAAGTGCAAGGTTAAGTATATGTAGGGATTATTGCCATACCAATGATATTTTCATGCCCAGATTTCTCCCCATATTCTTTTGAAGTATTTTAAGTCTAATATTGACTTAGGTAATCATAGGAATATAGTTGCTATAATTTGTGGGATGACTTAGTATACTCACAAAGAAGGAAACTGTTGGGTCTGAGGCCTGTGGAACCTCTGGGAAGTTGAGTAGCCTATGCAGATCATTTGCTATCTATACCATGCCAAGTGGTAAATGAAGCTAACTCACTGTATGTTTATGTCTTAATCTCTATGTAACTCTTAGGAATGGGGGAAGGAAGTGACTAGGGAAAGGCAGGGAGTCCTGGGATTGACATCATTATAGCCTATACAAATACTGTAATTAGAAGTAAATAAGCCCTCACTTACTGACATTTCCATAGGAGGGAATTTGATCTATTTCTAGATCAATTCTTCAGATGCTGTCTTGGTGTCAGAAACCTTTTTTTGGAAAGTGGTTCTGGTCTAGGGTGGGGGTGGTAAGTTAGGAAGAACTTTGGATTTGAGTATAAAAGGATTTGTGTCACTAGGTCAAAATGTGGTCCTGACAAAAGTATTCTTGTGGTCCTGACAACAGTATAGCTGCTATTCTGTAGAATATTCTAGAAGCACGGGACAGGGAATTAATTTTCCTTTCAGTCACAGAAGTCTTACTTTACTTCTAGGGAAGTTTTAAATATTGAAATAGTTTACTTGGGACAGCTGAAGAGACATTCTGTTTTTTATTTTTATGTAACATCCTATGCTAATCTCTTATCGTTTCAATTTTTTAGTACATGTGCTGCTGAGGTGAGTATGAGAAATTAACTCATTACCCTTGAAAGTCTGGAAAAGTTCTAAATTCTTAATGTGAACTGTACTGCCTTTCAAGAGAAGTATTATGTATCATTTAAAGAAAAGAAAGATGCTTACCAAGTATAAAATTATTTTAAATATAGCTTAGTCTTTATAATTAACAAGACTTTTTTGAGATGTTGAAGGGCTTTGAATCATTATGAGAATTATCATAAACATGCTGCATTTTTATTGTTTCTCATGAATAGAATACCTTAAAGAAAATCTATAGCCACATTCTTTGAATTACTGAAAGCAGTTGCTCATAAAACCAAAAATTAATTTCTTGAAAATATGTATTTTTTATATATATTAGTAAAGACCATGTAAAATGTATCAGAGACGATGTACTGTGTCTGGGGGGAAGTCTTCAATTTTAATTAATTTATTTTCTGTGTAATGTAAGAATTAATGAAATAT
Organism: Solenodon paradoxus; assembly: GCA_004363575.1. Lineage (NCBI taxonomy): Eukaryota > Metazoa > Chordata > Mammalia > Eulipotyphla > Solenodontidae > Solenodon > Solenodon paradoxus. The sequence continues at coordinate 127,676 of RJWH01001111.1, forward strand.
AGTTAGGTAAATTACAACAATAATTTTCCACTGCTGAATTGTTCAATGGGCTTTTGTACTTTTCCAGTGATGTGCTCTAGAAGTTTGAGATTTTATTTTGGGGGAGGGAAAACCCAAAGATGTTTTTCTTTCTTGAATAGTTCTCTATGATACTTCTGTGCACTGTCTCTACAGGTAGTGGTCTCCTTTTTTTTAACTTTCAGCTTATTATGAGGACATTCTGACCTTTCTGCAGTCTCCAGGTTATCAGAAAGTATCAACAGGTATAATGGGGAACAACATGAAAAATGGCAGCATCCTTAGTTATAGACCAAATGGATAAGCCTCAGAGAAAGATTTTGACAGCCATGAGTATTTCATCTCTCTAGCCCCGATGCTACTGTGTAAGAACAATTTAGCTAGAAAGATCATCAACAATTAGGTGACATCTCTATCACACCTATTACTGAGCTGAAGTTTCACTGACATGAATAATAAGGGGTCTTGTTTGACATTTAACAGTTTAATTAATTTGTTTCCTAAATGAATCATGTTTTACACTGTGATTTTTCAATACACCATCTCCATACACTTGAATTTTTTTTCCTTTTTCCTTTTTTTTTTTAAGGAAACCACTTAGTTTTCCTTTTTACTTAACAAATTACTTACCCATCTTGTCTCTGGTGCTATGTGTTTGGTAGGACTTAGGGGATGGAGGTAGAGTTGGGAAAGTTAGGGAATGCTGCAGATCTTTCTCCACTATTTCATTTTAGAGGAGAGACAATAAAAAACATCTTATTTTTTGAGAAATCATTGTGTTTTGTTGTTATTGTTAGACAAAAAATATAGCCTTGTTTCTTTGGTCATTCTAGTCATGGAGGATCATCGAAGGGCCATTATTCCTTGTATGTTACTGACGTGATTGACTTCTATACTCTGTGCCTTCAAGATATGCTGTATATTAATGCGATATCTGCAGCACTGTTTTTGAAAATAAAACACATAATGTTTGTTAAAGGTCACTTCTAAAACAGCAGCTGTGAAAGTAGGAGGAATAATCCAAGGTGACAATAGAGAGTATGAGTCTACTGTGTATTCTTGCAAATAGAAATAGACTTTCAAAAATTAATCAGCTCAATTAAATTATTTACTCTAATTGCTGTTATGCAAACCTTAACTCCCCTACTGTAAACTACTTCACTTTGCAAAGAGATGTTAAACCAATCATGTGAGGGAAAACTACTTCTCTCCCATTCAAATGTGTAACACATCAGAGTAAATGATACATTGGTGTTCTCTATTTCTGATGGATGGTGTTTAGCTAGGTAGACATACCCAGATGAAAACAAGCAAGTACATCTTCCTTACAAATGTGAATGGGAAGAATAGCCTAGAATACATATTCCTGAAGAGACAATGCTGAAGTGTTGCAGATTGAATACTGAAAGGGAAAGACTGTCTCTAACTTTTGGGGGCAAAGATAGTCCGGAACACACCTCACAGGTGATACTTCTTTCCTTGTTATTTTTAATGGTAACTAAAAAGTGAAAGTAAAATAGGTATCATCACTTTGTTGAATTGTTTTAAGGCCAAACATAACAAAAATGATATATAGAAAAGGTGTTTAACCATTAAAATCCTCTAAGATTGATAAATTTCTTTTAAAAATTTTAACAAGATTTTTTGTAGTGAGAACATGGAAAGTTTACATGTAACTGAGTTCGTTGAGGCACTTGCTATAAAGGGATTGAGCACTCTAAAATGTACCGTGGGAATGAGAGCTGAGTGTTGAAGGAAGGAACTTGTTGAAAAGATGGAACCTCTAAGGTTGGGATTCCTGTCATCTGGAGAAGGTGTAGTTATTGTCCACTGGTGGTGAAGAAAGTCACTGTGTTGTCTTGGGTCAAGACTAGTTCATGGAAAGTACACAGAAACTGGCAGGTAAGAAAGGGACACTTCCACCAGGTTGTTGATGAGTTGTACTGATGAGCAAGGACTGGAAGCAAGAAACTATGCTGGAGAATTTAATTTGACCAAGGCTGGCAGCTGATACCCACTGTGGTGTATTTGCTGTCTTACTGTATTTCTGTGGGGTTTCTTTATGCTTTATAGAGCATCCTTTAATATTTTTTGCAAAGCTGGTTTTATGATGATAAACTCTTAACTTTTGCTCATCAGAAAAGGTTGTTATCATTCCTTCATTTCTGAATGATAATCTAGCTGGATATAGTATCCTAGGTTGAAACTCCTTTTCTTTCAGCACTTTGAATATATTATACCATTCCCTTCTGGCCTGTAGAATTTCATTTGAGAAGTCTTATGGGGGCTCTTCTGTTCCACGTTTTTCTCTGGCTGCTTTTAAAAGTCTTTCTTTATCTTGTATTTTTGACATTTTTATGACTATGTGTCTAGGTGTATTTCTATTTGGGTTTCTTTTACTGGGAACTCTTTGAGCTTCCTGGATCTGGAGGCTTGCTTCTTCAAATTGGGGAAGTTCTCATATTCAAATATGGTTTCTACCCCCTTTTCTCTCTTCCTCTGGGACCCCTGTGATGTGAATGTTATTCCTTTTGATGTTATCCCAGAGGTCTCAAATGCTGTCTTTGGTTCTTTGAATTTTTCTTAATCTCTTTGCTGGTTTGCTGATTGAGTTCCTCTTTCCTATCTCACTGATTCTATTGGAAGCTTCATCCATCCTATTGTTGAGTCCCCTATTGAGTTCTTTAATTCAGCCATCGTGTCTCTTACCTATTTGATGTCTTGTTTTAATTCTTCTCTTTGCTTCCTGACATTCTTGTTTACTGCCTCTGCTGATTTCTGGAGTCCCATGAGTGTGTTATTCACTGTTACCCTAAATTCCTCTTCAGGTTATTTACATATGTGTGCTGTATTAAGATTTTCCTTGGGTTTTTGATTGGATCTATCATTTCATGTATATTTCTCCGTGCCTTTGCTCTATTCAGCATTCTGTTTATATTTCTGAGGGTTCGGCTTCCTTGGGTTGGGTAGGTTTGACTTGCCCACAATTAGCAATCAGGTTGCAGTTTTTGGCTCTACCCACGAGGTGGCGCTAGTGGGTAGCATTGGGCTTTGGGACTGCCTTCTCATTGTTTTCCAGGGGGTGGGACACCTGATGGGCAGGATTTCTGGTGGTTGGATATGCAGTGGGCGGGATATCTGCTTGCTGGACCCCAGGCTCTGGTGTGAAATGGTTGTGGAAGGGGTTTGAGCTCTTTGGCTGATTTCTGGTTATGGCTGTGCCCAGCGCTGTTTCATTGCATGGGCTCCACCTCAGCTCCTGGTACACTGACTCTCCTTTCACCCCTTCTCAAGTCGGCCCTCTGTGGCTCCTCATCTCATCCCCACTGGTTGTGCCTCTAGCTGCCTCCGCAGCTGGTCCTGAAATCCCTAGCCTCTACCCCACCATCCGACCGGAGACCCCCAAGCTCCATCCCAAATCCAAATTTGTGGTTTAGCTGAGAACCATGCTGGCTGTCCTCACCCACTGTTAGTCTTCAGCTGTTCTGTCTCCAGCTGATGTGCCAGTCATTTTTTGGTATTTTTGTCAGGAAAATAGGTGATTTTTTTTTTCTTTTTTCTTTTTTTTTTTTGGTGTCTGTGGGGAGCAGTCCGAAAGTGCATCCTATCGAGTCACCATCCAGAAGTTGATCAGATAAACTTTTAATACTATCACAAAACCCCACGAGATGCTTCAGTATAATAGAGTTCCAGGAAAGTTGAAATTGCTGCTATTGTGTATCTCAGACTTGTTAAAGTTATTCCAGACCCATGGTGAAATAGATTGCTTCCTTCTACTGATGGAAATTGAACTTTTTTCCCCCTGTACATGTGTTTGTAAATAAGCTGAGACATAAACTCTTCCTTTGGAACATATTTTGAAGCAGAGATGTGTGTCCATAGTGAGTATTAAGCTTATTACTTAAATGCTTTTTTTAAAAAAAACAACTGGTTTCCAGTGTGTGATTTTTGAGCCAGTATAATTTTCATTATGATTTTCTCTTCTGAAGGGAAAGAATAAATGAAAATACTTTCTGTCCATTTTAAATTAAATACTGTTCCCTCTCCACCTTATAAATATATAGCCAAATCAAGAATAATTTACTTTAGGTAAGTAAAGAAACTTGAGAGACTCTTCTACAATGAAGCCTTAAGAAATGAAAGAGTAGAGTTACCATAGTTTAGTTTTAAAAGTCTTAGACATGAGTCATGGATGTACTTTTAGTAAATACTTTAACTTGGTTCCAGTCACTATGCCTAGAACTCCACATACTTTATCTCATGAAGTATGAAGTATGAAGTAGTTACTACTATGTTGTCTTCAGTTTGTACACAAGGAAATCAAAGCTTTTTAAATCACTGTGCAATACTTTCACTCATCAACACTCTACCATTAACTAGTTATATCATGATCAGTGAGTTGCTTAAACTTTGGGGGAAGCAATTTCTTTGCTTGTTAAATGATTTAGTCATGATACTTCTATTATTTCAAACATAACCTGGTTCAATAGAAAATATACTGTATTTAAAGTCATGGAATCTGGATTCAAGTACCTACTGCATCAATTAGTAACTGTATGAACCTGGATTATCCATCTAATCTCTCTAAACTTGTTTCCTCAGTATGTACCATGGGAATAACCATATCAGTACAACCTCTCTTTATAGTATTGTTTCAGGACCTTTGAAAGCAAAATAATGTAAGTTCAAATATGGATGTGTATATGTTGACTGTAAAAAGCATCTTGCACTTTATTTCTTTTATTTGTGCAGCAACCTTATGTGGCAGGTACTATTATTATTCCAAGTTTTTTTTTTTTGTCTAAAGGAAAGGTTCAAGTAGAAACCCAGGCAAGCAGAGATGTACAGGTAGGAAAAGAGAGAGGAGGAATAACATTTTATTTTTGTTTAGTAGTTCATCTTGGTTATTCCTCCACCCCTGTCTCTGGGTCCTGACTATGAACCCAGGTCCTTGGGATGTATGTGGACTTGGTCCCAATTTTATAGCTGTGGAGACTGAAGAGTAGATAAGGCAACTTGCCTGGGATTACAAAGCTACTAAGTGGCAGAGCCACTTGATTTGAATTAAGTGATCTGTCTTCAAGAACTGCTATTCTCAACCACTATATATATATAACCTATAAAGAGAGATTGCTTAGTTCCCGCTCTCATAATTTAAATGAGTGACTGAAGTAATGTGGGGCTGCTGCTTCTTTGAGGGAGGAAGATGGTGCCCAGAAAAGAAATGGAAGGGAGAAAAGTCAGGCAATGAAACTTAGGGTATGATTCTTGGTAGCTGATCTTGGCTAGTGAGCCTTAGTGGGTTTGAAGGTAGGGTGGAAGGATTTTAGGATGTGTTAAAATTCTGTGACCCAGCACACCTTGGTGGCCTAGCAGGTTAAGCCAGGCACAGTCCACTTACATCTCATGGTCCCCGCTTTAAGACCCAGGGCCCAGGAAACAACCAATGATAAACAACGGAATAAAATAAAGTGTTTCTTCTTCCTCCTCTCTCCTCTGCCTACCTACTTGCCTTCATCCCTGCCTGCACCTTTCTTTAAAAAAAAAAAAAAAATGTGACCCTTCTCCATATCATGGAGGAGAACTTGGTACTCAATCCTTGGAAAATCACCATTGAAGAGAATCACAGGGTGGTGGGGACAGAAATTATTTACATTCTCCCACAAGTCAAAATAAACTCAAGATGCTCCCCTATGCCATCCTGTCATCCCTTTATGATAACCTGTGAACCAAATTGAGAAGTCATATGCCCCCACTCACCCGCCTCCCTCCACAAACCTATCCACCCACATAAAGTAGTGGGATAGGCATTGGATAACTGCTAAGGAAATTTCTACTCAAAAATTAGAAGAATGGGATGATTATACCAATCACTGGTCCATAACCAATCCAATTTGATGCATGTTGCCCATTTCATGTTCTTTGTGGGTTTTGACTCTGTCCTGTGGACTCTTGGTTTGAGTTTCTGAGTTATCCTTTCTTTTCTGTAAGAGATAGCTTGTGTTTAAAACAGAGTAGTCTTATCACCCTGTCACCTTATAATAATTAGGGCTCTAAAGGCCTGTTTTCATTTTTTGCTCTGTCCCTTTTAATCTAAAATAACACAGTACCTTTAAAAACGTCAGTTTACTATGTATGGACTTGCAATCCATTGTATTAGACTAAAGTCATACTTAATAATAAGTCCTTCTTTCTTTGGATTCCTTGTATGGATGCAGTGGGACAACACTCTTAAGATCCTTAGAAGTTCCATTGTTTATAAGAGAGAGTGTTGACCTTAGGCATGACCTTAAGATTTTTAGAAGTTCTTTTGTCTGCATGTATTTGGTGGGTCACCTTAATAAAGGTCTAATTCAAGGACTTTAGGGTCAGTCAGACTCTGAGATCTTTTCTTTATAATACCTTAGATTTGATCTTTACCTTGAAGGCATTTCTTAATTTGAGTGGTGTTTGCTGTCTGACACATAGAGAATGCGAAACAGATTTAGTTTTTCAATCCAGTGCATCCTGGCTCCTTTATAATTCATCTAAATTTTGCCTGAAAACTGAACAGTTTTTTAGTTCACATCTCTTTTCTCACATTTTATCACAGGAAGAAAACAGATAACACGCTATTTTTTTTTTTTTAATGAAAGGTGCAGCCAGGAATGAAGGTAAAAGAGAGAGGAGGAAGAAGCACTTAATTTATTTTACTTAGTTTTTCCATAGTTGTTCTCCCTTGGCCCTAGGTCTTGAGCCTGGGTCCTTGGGATGTATGTGGACTATGGCTGGTGGCTTTATCTGCTCAACTACCAGGATGTGCCAGTATTGCCACATTTTAAGCCACTACACAACCGGTGTCTGTTCTCAAAATTCCACTAAATCTTTCTTCCTTTAAGTCCTCGCTTTAGTCATTTGAGTTGTTCCAAAATCAGTGCCATGTGTTTTCGATTTTGTTAAAATGCTTCCAGCAACCAAATTCATTTCGATTATCTTTCTTACATTAAAACAGTGGTATGAAATTACAGTAGGGGTATAAAACCACAGTCTTTTTATTATGCTCAGATTTGGTGAGTTAAGAATTTGTGAAGGGTACAGCAGGGGTGGCCTCTCTCTGCTCCATGTCAGAGGCCTTTACTGGTGAGACTTGATTGAATGCCTGGGGGCTGGTGTATCTACTTCTGGGCTGGTTTCCTGGCTGACTTGTCTGATATGACTGAGCTGGGATGACTGTTTTAATTGGTACTATTGATTGGGAGTACTTTTGTATGGCCTCTTTATGTGGTGTGGGCTTCTTGCAACAGTGTGCTGAGTCTGGCAGGGAGTGTCCTGATTGGGGGCCTCCAATGAGCAAGCGTTACAAGAGCAAGAATCAGGCACAGGTAATGACTCTTACCTAGCCTCAAAAGTCACATCGAATTACTTCCACTGAGCTCTGTTGATTGAAGTAGTTGCAAGTCTGCCCAGATTCAAGGGAATAGGACATAGAATTCACCTTTGATGCAAAGAATTTGAAAGAATTTTGGATTTTAAAACTGTCAGCAGGGCTGGTAATTTTTTTTACAACCTGCAACCCCTCATCCAGAAATTTCTCCTTCCAGTACCAATCTTGGAGCTTTCAAGAGGTTGCTTTATTCAGGATGAGAGCTTTTCTATCCCAAGGTGGTATTATTATTATTACCTTCCTTTTGTTGATGATTTTTCTCTTACTTACTTTTCTCATGTTTTCTTCTTCCCACCTGCCTTCCTTATTTTTCTTTTCCTCCACTTCCTCCTTCTTTCTCTCTCACCTTCTTCATCATCCAGCAATGTGTGAAAGAGTATCCCTTAGACTATGTTTTCATTTCACTGTTACTGTTGGTGGGGGGTGGGGAGGTGTTGGGAGGGGTGGGGGTTGTTTATTTATTATGGCTACCTCTAAAGACAATCTGAAATCTATAACATATCTTAAACTGTAAAATCTGAAAAGAGGACAAGAGCACAATGGAGAAAATAAATAGAATAAAAAGCTAGAATGGATGTTAGAGAGCAGTTTCATCCTGTGACTGCACTGTATCAGTAAGCAGTAAAGTTGAAGGCAATTCTTATAAAACAATATATAGTCTGTTGTTTTAACTTCCAGGGAGATCAAACATGAGAAGCCATTTGGACTCCCCAGTTCCTCAAGGGTAGTCAGTACACAGCATTTCTGGTACAAATGAGAGAAACTGCTAGCCTCACATAGATCTTCTTGCACTGTCAGTGAAAATGACTTTAAATGTGAATACAGGAGGTGAGAGTATAACAATATCGAGTATAACAATATTGATATTCAAATATTGTTTTAGGGTTTCCTTGCTTTCCTTGCTTCGTGTAATTTGAGCCCATGTGGTATTGTAAGGATTAAACTAGGGCTCATCTAGATAGCAGGTAAGTAGTCAGCAATCAGCTTAATATTTAAAATTTTAAACAGATAATCCAGTAAATAGACAATGACGTGGCAAAAAGTAAGAATTTTAAAATTTGAAAGTGAACTAGTTGAATCAGGATTGGTGCATATGAAATGAAACAGGAATTTTAAAATAACATTATTTTAGTCACTCAAATAACTTGTCTTACAAAGACCCACGTCATTTAAAATGTTAACACAAATTTATTGCCTTAAGATTCTTCCTCCATGTAGTCCTAACCATTACATACACTTTGAAGAAGTTGTTGTAATTATTTATATTGTCTACTTCCTTTTGGACTGGAAGCTCCTTGGGATGTAGTAGGTCTACATTCTATCTACCTATACTCTTATCCTCAGCACCTGGGTTGATGACCTAGACATTAAGGCTTGAGAATTCTAGCTTTCCCGTAATCATTGACACTCAATGGTGCTCAAGGAATCCTTGTTTTTGCAGCTATCCATGTCTTTATTCTTCAAGAATACTTTTTATATCCCTCTGTTAGCATTTCTCTTATTCCGCTGGAGTTATTTGCTTATTTGCCTGTGTGTTACAATAAATTGGGAGCTCCTATAGACAAAAATTCATCATTAATTCACCAGACCTGACATGATGCTTGGAATTCAGCTAATGTTTATAGAATGGTCAGATGAATGCATGATTTTCTTTTTCTGCTTTCCTTCTAAACAATAGGCATATCTCCTTAAGATCTTTTGTTTTTTACTTTAAGCACTTTAACAGCTTCTGCATGAATTCAAAGTATCATAATAAAACAACCAATTTAGTTTGTTAAGCATTCTTTTATTTTATTTTCATTAAATATTCATTTAAAAATTTTACTTTATACGAGACTACATGAGATTAAGATATTCAGCGTATATTAATCATTATAGCAGCAGTAGTAATAGTAGTAGTAGTAGAATATTTATAGGCATTTATACAAGCATCTCAGGTTAGTTTATACAAATATGTATTAAATTAGATTCTTTTTATTAAAACTGTTTATATGTAGCTTGTTGATGACTGAAGCCCAACTGTCACCATTAGAAAAATCATCCTAATGAATACTAAAGGGATATTGCCTCCTTTTGAAACTTTTTGCACATTTTCACAGAAAATACTAACCCTTTTTTAAAGATTATGTGCCTATGCCTTCTTATGTCATGCGATCCTTTTCGTTTTCTTATTAGGTAGGAATCATGATCATTTTATAGATGAGAAACTGAGGCCAAGAGAGGGTGACTCGTCTATCTGAGATCTAGTAGGAGAGTCAAGGTTCAAACTCAGGTCTTTCAGATCCCAAACTATTGTCTTAAGCAATATGTCTTTTCTTCATGAATTTGAATCAAATTAATGTCCTAATAAATTACATATCAATAATCTTATGACATTAATAGCTATTGCCTCAGAAAATGTATAATGCTAATAAGAGCTTTATTAAGGTATAATCACATAACATACAATTCACTGCCCCCCGCCCCCCCCGCCCCCCCCCCCTTAAGGAGAGTAAATCAAAGGGTTTTATTTTGGATATTCACAGGGTTTTATAACATGACCACAAACATTTTTAGAGTATTTTTATTGCTTCAAAAGAAACCCGATCCTCATTAGCAGTCATTTTCCATTTCCTCCCAACCCCTCTGACCCTAGGCAATCAACCCTTATCTTGCTTATTTATTTTCTGTTAATACATTTTTTTAAATTCCAGCATCTTCCCTGTCACCAGAACCAAATCTCTTTTAATGTCCTAAAAATGTTAAGATTATTTACACTTTTAGATAATCATAGAGCTTTAAGAAGTAGCCATATTCTGATTTGGGGCAGCATGTTCACGAGTGTTTTATAGTTTTGTTTTGTTTTGTTTTCCTTTAATTAAATTACTTTTTAGAGTAGTTTTAGGTTCACAGCAAAATTGAGCCGAATGTAGTTTCTCATATGTACCCTCCCCCAACTTATGCACTGTCTCCCTCCCACTATCATCCTTCATCAGAGTGGTATGTTTGTTGTAATCAATGAGCTTACATGACATATTATTGTCACACAAAATTCACAGCTTACATGGGGGTTCACTCTTGATGTTGTACACGCCATAGGTTTTGACAAATGTATAATGGCATGTGTACATGCCATGTTAGTGTCATGCAGAAGTCTCACTGACCTAGAAATCCTCACATCTACCTCTTCATCCTGTATCATTCTTAAAACTACAAAATTATAGAAATCCATAGTGGAAAAGAAGTGAGAGATGATTTTGTTCCAACCATCCAACTAAGAAGAATCTAGTAAGAATTCTCAGCCTCTTCAGCCGAATTTATTTTTTGCTTTCCTATTGATTATCATGTTAGATATAAGTATTTTCTTCTTTCTTGCTAGCTTCTCCCCTTACAATAAATGGTCATTTTCTAATTTACAGCTAGCCAGGCAATAAATTTTAGAATTTAACAATTTATGTGCAATAAAAACTTATAATAGAAAAATTTAAAAATATACTATAGTAGAATTCATGATATGTAATACACTGAACCCCCTCTAGCTTCCCATTCCCCAGTTATCAACACATGATTGCACCTTAAAAATGGCAAGTAATTTTTTAATATCAAATACTTAAATCATTGTTCAAGTTTTGCTGGATTTCTTACAGCATTTTTTAAATTGTGTTTGTTTGAATGAGGATCCAAACAACATCCACCTACTGAAATTTTATCAATGATTTTAATCTATAGTTTCTCTTCCTTTGTTTCTCCTTCTACCTTGCTTCCTATTTGTTGAAGAAACTGGATTGTTCCTCCTGCTATTTCTCACATTCAGTATTTGATCATTGCATCTCTGTGGTATTATCTGATGCATTTTTCTCCTGTAACTTGGTAGTTAAAGCTTCAGAAGCTTGATCTGATTCAGGCTCACTTTTCTGACAAGAATATTTCATTTATGGTACTATGCATTTTCATTTCAACCAAGTATCTGATTGTCTCTGTTTTGTGATGTTAGTGGCCATTTTGTCATTAGGGGTTTGCAAAGTAGTTATATTAGAATGTGTTTACCTTTTATTAGCTGGAATACTTTTTAGAGAGGAACTCTCTTTTATCAAAAACCTAAGCTATAGGCAGATTAAATGCTTGATTTGTTTTCCTTTATCTACCAGTTTTCGGAATAATTATTTGGTTCCTTAGCATGCTCCAAAGGAGACCAACCAGGTTTTATTTGTTGATTCTTTGTTTTTCTTTTAGTATCACTATGAACTCATAGATCTTTAACCCATTTGATATGTTTCAGTCCATTGCAGTTATTGTTTTATTGATACTCAAACTTGGTAAGTGAAGATAAAATGTAAATATTGGATCAATTAAGGGTGATTACATCACACATGATTTTTTCCCATTTTCAGTGAAATTAAATGCTTCCTTATGTGGTTGCACATGATTTTGCAGGAATAGATCTAACACATAAAGTGGGTAGAACCTTCACAGGCACTTGATTATGCACATACAGTTTAAGGAATCTCTTTGTGTGCATCGCTAGGACTGGGTGTGCTATGCCTAGGAATGATTACACGATCAACCTTATGAAAAGAAATCCCGAGCCACTGCTTTAGGGTAGTATTGTTTCTAAGGTGGCAGCCATTCCGCTTCAGTCCTTCCAGACCTTCAAAATGAACACAGCCTCCTTCAAATAAGTTCTTAGGTTCTGACCACAGGAGGGGAGCTAGGCTAATGCTCAATGATTTGTCAGGTCTACCTGCATTTTCATAGTATTCCTATCAAAGAAATTTGTCCTAAGTGTCAAATTGCTGATTTTTCCAGTGACTGAAAGGTTTCATGGGGACTTCTGTTGTTATTTACATGTATATGGAGAAAATTGCAATCTGTGAGTAATTTGAGAAATTTCAACAGTTTCAGCAGTAGTGATCTAGAAATTGAATGGGTTTCAAATACAATATTCCAGTGCACTGCTGCATATATAATGTATGTGCAGCATATGCTGAGGTCTTTTTCAAAACATTTACATTAAACCTGTCAGGTATTTATGAATAGCAAAAATTAATTTCCCCTAGTTCTGTCATCAGTTAGAGAAATGGATTTTAGCATAGACGACTGTCAGTGTTTCCTGCATACCAGAACAGCTCACTTCAATGTCATACTATTACACCAGGTGGCCTTCTAAGAGTCAGCTTAATGTGATTTCAAATGATAGGGTAGAGAATGTGAGGGAAATTAAAATAGTATCATACTTATGATTTAAAAGCAAGTTAATTACAAGGGCTTGTTAATAAACAAAGAAAAATTCAGAATGTATTATCTGTTCCATAGCATATCAATAACAAGTGTGATGGTTTGAAAACAAAAAAAATCCACCACTATGTGACTTTGAGATGGCTTAAAAATATTTAATTAATTGTCGACAAATGTGTTTGCCTACTAATGGCCTTATAGCATTTGAGAGAATTTTTAGATATTTATTTCAGCTCTTAAGGCACTTCTAAAAGCATTGTTTAACCAAAAAGATTAGCTACATTGTTGGCATTTTATCTAGAAAATCACTGATGATGTGTTTGATGTGAATGATTCTAACAGCACTGTACTTTGTCAATGTTCAGTCAATGCATTTTCTCCAACTGAGTGGTTGGTTCTTAAAGGGCCAAAGCATGTGCCTTATCACTATTACTAAAACAGGACACGTTTTACTTGGGTGATTTACTATTTTTGATAGTCACAGGTGATATGCCTCCCCAATTCTCCTATTTTATATGTTAGAGAAAGAAAAGTATAGGGTACTGATGTATATTGAGAAATTATTGAAATTCTGGTTTAAATAAATCTTAAATAAATTTAAATGAATATGAAATTTTAATGTGTACAAAGTGTTAAAATATATACTATTTATTAACCTTGGAAAATATAATAATATTTCTATGTCTAGATTTAAAAAATTTGTTTTTATTGCAGAAACTTTGATTTTACACATTAAAATAAACTCATATGTTTAGGTTGCCCACATATACAGTTTTCCCACTCCTCAGAAATATGTCAGTACACCCTGTCCTCCACCACATCACCAAGTGATCTTTACTACTGTCCAGTGGGCTCCACCACCACTTCCCCCCAATGACCCCCCATCCCATGCCCTGTTGGTAACCTCAGTTCTATTGCAAGTGTTCAAGGTTGGTTTTGTTTCATCTCTTCCTTTGTTTTGTCTGTTCACATGCCACCTAGGAGTGAGGTCATCTGGTATCTGTTTTTATTCTTTTGGCTTATTTCACGTAGCATAATCCCCTCTAGATCTATCCATGTTGATTCAAATGACAGGATTTCATCTCTTCTAAGAGCTGTGTAGTATTACATTGTGTATATACCACATCTTCTTTATCCATTCATCTGACCTTGGGCACTGAGGTAGTTTCTTCTTAGCTATTGTGAATAGGGCTGCAGTAAACATGGAGGTGCATACATCTCTGCGAATTAGTGTTTTTGTATCTTTTGGGTAAACGCCCAGAAGTGGGATGGCGGGATCATATGGGATTTCCATTTTCAACTTTTTGAGGAATCTCAACACTGTTTTCCATAAGAGTTGTACCAATTTGCATTCCCACCAGCAGTGTAAAAGTGTTGCCTTTTCTCCACATCCTTGCCAATATTTGTTGTTTCTAGAGTATTGGACAATAGCCAGTCTCTCAGGTGTAATGTGATATCTCATTGTTTTGATTTGCATTTCCCTGATAGCCAGGGATTAGAAACATAATTTATGTGTCTGTTAGCCATCTGTATATCATGTTCAGAAAATATTCTCTGCAATTCCTCTCCCCATTTTTGATCTAATTGCCTATTTTTCTGTTTTTGAATTTTATGTGTTCTTTGTATAATTTAGATATTAAGATAACTTCTCCCAGTTAGTAGGTTGTCTTTTTGTTTTGGTAATATTTTCTTTTGCTGTGAAGAAGCTTTTTATTTTGGTGTAATCCCAATTGTATCTGTTTTTGTTTTCCTTGATTCTGTAGTTGAATTCCCAAAGGTCTTTCTAAGACTGATGTCATAGAATGTCTTTCCTATGTTGTCTTCCAAAATTGTATGGTTTCCAGTCTTATGTTCAAGTTGCTAGTCCATTTTGAGTTAATTTTTGTGTTTGGAGTCACCTACCTTTATTCTTTTGCATGAGGCTGTCCAGTTTTCCCAACACCGTTTATTTATTATTTCTCTATCATATGATTTTGACTCCTTTGTCATAGATTAACTGACTATATGTGAGTGGGTCAGTTTCTGGTGACTCAGTTCTATTCCATTGATCTGTACCTCTGTTATTATTCCAGTACCATACCGTTTTGATTACTATTGCTTTGTAGTATGGCTCAATGTCTGAGGATGTAATCCCTCCAGATTCATTCTTCTTTTTCTCATAATTGCTTTGGCTATTTAGAGACTTTTGTTGCTCCACACAAATTTTAAGATTTTTTTGTTCTATTTTCTGGAAATAAGCCCATGGAATTTTAATGGGAATTGCATTAAATCTGTATAATGCTTTAGATAAGATGACAATTTTAATGATATTGATTCTTCCCAACCATGAACAGGGGATGTCTTTCCATCTCTTTGTATTCTCTTCTATTACTTTTAGGAAGACCTTGTAATTTTCATTGTACAGCTCTTTCACCTCCTTTGTTAACTATATTCCCAGATATTTTATTCTAAAAAGTAAAAACTTCTATTTTAGACAGTGTGTTTTTCTTGATTTCATTTTCTTCTACCATGTTTGCATATAAAAATAACCATGTATTTTTGTGCATTGATTTTGTAGCCTGACACTTTATTGTATTTGTTGATGAGTTCTAGTAGTTATTGTACAGTTTTTGGCATTTTCAATCTATATAATCATGTCATCTGCAAATAATGAGAGTTTTGCTTCCTCCTTTCCAATTTGTATTCCTTTTATTTCTTTTTCTTGCCTAATTTATCTGACTAAGACCTCCAGTATGATGTTAAATAACAATAGTGGGAGTGGACAGCCTTACCTTGTTCCGGCCCTTAGAGGAAATGCTTTCACTTTTTCATCATTGACTATTATGTTGACTGTGGGTTTTTGTATATTGCCTTTATTATGTTGAGTTATATACCTTCTATTCCCATTTTATGTCGTGTTTTCATCACAAATGTGTGTTGAAGCTTGTAAAAAACTTTTCTTTGCATCTATTGATATGATCATGTGTTTTTTCCCCTTTGCTCTTGTTGATATGCTGTATGACATTAATAGATTTACATATGTTGACCCATTCTTGCATCCCAGGGATAAATCTCACTTGGTCAGGATGGATGATCTTTTTGATGCATTGTTGAATTTGGTTTGCAATATTTTGTTGAGAATTTTCGCATCTATGTTCATTAGAGACATTGGTCTGTAATTTTCTTTCTTGATGATGTCTCTATCAACTTTAGGTATCAGTGTGATGTTAGCCTCATAAAAAGTATTTGGGAGTGATCCCTGTTCTTCAGTATTTTGGAAGAGTTTGAGAAGAATAGGTTGATTCTCTGAAGGTTTGGTAAAATTCATTAGAAAAGCCATTGGTTCTGGACTTTCATTTTTAGGGAGACTTTTGAGTACCTCTTCAGTTTCTTTGCTTGTGATTGTTCTGTTCAGTTTTCTAGTTCTTCCAGGTTTAGTCTTGGTAGACTGTTTTTTTCTAGAAAAATATCCATGCCCTCTAGGTCGTCCACTTTGTTGACTGTTCATAGTAGTCTCAGGATTTTTTTTTTTTTTTTTAATTTCTTTGGTATATGTTCTAACTTCTCCCTTTTCATTTCTGATTCTAGTTATGAGAGTTCTCTCTCTTTTTTTTCTTTGTGAGTCTAGCCGGTGGTGTGGCGGTTGTCAATTTTGTTTATTTTTTCAAGGAACCAACTTTTGGTTTTATTGACTTTCTGGATTATCTTTTTGTTTTCTGTTTTATCTGTTTCTGCTCAAATTTTTATATTTTCTTTCTTCTATTGATTATTTGTTTTAATTGTTCTTCTTTCTCCAATTGTTTTATGTATAAGGTAGATTTTTATTTGCAATTTTTCTTGTTTCTTGAGGTAGGCTTGGATCGCAATGAACTTTCCTCTGAGTACTGAATTTGCTGCATCCATAGATTCTGGAAACTCATGTCTTTATTCTCATTTGTGTCTAAGTATTTTTTAAATTCCTCTTTGTTTTCCTCTTTTACCCAATGATCATTCAGAAGCATATTGTTTCGTTTCCAATTAATTTGGGGTCTTCCAGCTTTCTTTTTGTGGTTGATTTCTAATTTTAAGCTATTGTGGTCAGGGAAGATGCTTGGTATAATTTCAGTCTTTGCAAATTTGTTGAGACATGTGTTTTGTCCCAACATATTATCTATCTGTGAGATTGTTCCATGCACAGTGGAGAAGAAAATAAAATCTGTAGTCATTGGATAAAATGTTCAGTATATGTCTATTAGAACTAACTGTTCCAAGTGATCATTTGAAGCTGCTCTTTCCCTGTTTTTAAGGTGAAGAATTAGGTCCTTTCTTGACTGGTCTTATTTTAAATAATGGATCTGATACAAGAGGGTTGTATGGCGTTCATATCCTAGAACTATATTTTAGCATACATTGATGAATCATGTCAGAGTCAATTACTGCTATAAAAACCATTTCTTCTACATTTATTAGTTGATATTTTGTTAGAAAGTGCTTCCCATTTCCCTCCTTGTGTAAATAGGTGTATAAAATATGCGTAAATGCATGTATGTGTTTCAGCATGGCGTCTTCATTCAGTTAAATTATTTCGCTTTAATTATTTGTTCTGATGTTCATACTGTCCCACATTTGGTCACTAGGGCCCTTCAGATTAACCACATTGTCCTTTTAGCATGACTCTACTATTTTTGGTATACTCTTTCACTTTTTGATACAACAAGGTAATCCAGGCTCATCTTATACCTTTTCTCCCCTAGCCTAGGAACTAATCTATCTTTTAAGGAACACTGGTACTTGTTTCTAGAAAATGTTATGCAGAAACCCACATATGGATTCTTAGGTGTACTCATTGTTACTGGTATGTTATTGCTTTTAGGCCCTGGCAGGAAACAAAGTTAAAGAAAATTCATAACTCTGTCTATGAACTCACACAGATATCTTCAATCCCATTCCAACATCACTGTTCATTATCACTTTTTCCCTTTCCATGTTTGTAACTCTCTCCTTTATCAGTGAAAAACCTAACTCCCATTATTCCCAATATGTTTCATTCATTTGCTGAATCTTAGAATATATAGAAAATAGTTTCAGAATTGCTAACCTCTAAACATTGCAAACAGCAAACCTATTTGCTAGAGCTCAATATTTGTTTATAGTTCTTTTTGTCTTTAGACTGAGATATAAAGTTTTTATGTTCAGAAGTTTCTTGGGTTGGCCTCCCCAATATACCCTTCTAACCACCACCACCTTCAGTGTAATTATGTTTTTTTAATTGAAATACAGGTACATTCACTTGATTTTACTTGTGTTGTGTTTTAAAGTTTTCCCCCATCCTTCTTGGTTTCGTGCAGTTTTATCTTTTTAATACATAAAGTATTATATCATGGTTCCAAAAGTTGAACATTTATAGAAAGGTATACCACCTCTTCTCGGTAATCTGTCTCCTTAGTCTGACATCCTGTTTTTGCAAAAAAAACCACATTTACTATCTTTTTATCTTTGTTATGTAAAAGATACCTTTCTATATGTGTCATTGCTCTTTATTTTTACACTTAATAATAGTATATCCTAGAAGTTGTGGTATCCATTCAGAGATCTGTGTCATTTTTTTTTTCAATAACTGGGCATTATTCCATTTATTTTAGCCACTCTATTGTGCATAAACATTTAAATTGTTTCAAATATTTTGAACATAAAAAAATGCTGCAACGTATATATGTATATATGCATATGTATATTTTTTATTGTTCAAATGTTCCTTTAGAGTAGATTCTTAGAAGTCAGACTGCTGGGTCAAAAGGTAAATGCCAAATTCCCTTCTCTCAACCAGCTTCCATTTCCACCAGCATTATGTGAAAGTAACTGTTCCCCACAGTCTTTTCAGCAGAGTATTTGGTGAAGCGTTTTAATTATTGCCAATCCGATAGTTGAGAAGTGCTATTTTGGAGTAGTTTTACTTTGTATTTATTTTGTTGAGTTAATTTGAACATCTTGTTATATGTTAAAGGACCCACCTCCCTCCCTCCCTCCTACTTATATACACAAATGCACACAGGACTTTTACTATTTTAGTGTATATATATATATATACACATATATACGTATATATATATGTATATACGTATATATGTATATATATATATTCTTTGAGTATTGATTCAAAAGCACTACTGAAAGTACCCATATCTTTATCTTTGTGAATATAATCAACTGAAACTTGAGTTTGTGTAGATAAATTATTTCCAGATACTGTTAGTTGTTTAACTTTTTTCAAGTCTTTTGGAGTATATCTATCAGGTACAGAGTAATTATTATGCAATTCCATAGAAGACCCTCAAACCCCCCCAGAATAATTACTGACTGAACTATTATCCTGCATAAACACTGCTGAACATCTGGGATTAAGAAAAAAGAGAGAGGGAAACATGATAATAAAGACCTTCCCTCAACTTGCTTAGACATAACTATGGAGAAAAGACTCTCTTTTATATATGTCTATAAACTTGCCTGACAAGTCAAGACATTACATAGAAAACTAAACAAGTTATCTACAAGACAAGAGGTCAGAGGAGTGAGGGGGGCTCATGAAAGAGGTAGGACCTTCGACAGCTGTAGAAGCAGCATGGTACCGTATTCAGATTGCCCATCGTCTCAGGAGAGCAGTGATGGAGCACATCCAGCAAAGACTAAACACAGGGTCACACCAGCATGGCTTCATCTGGAGAGCCATGTGTGCACAGGAGATAAAACTGGAAGCCCAGATTAATGGTTAGATGATGGGCGA
This sequence comes from Solenodon paradoxus, assembly GCA_004363575.1. NCBI lineage: Eukaryota > Metazoa > Chordata > Mammalia > Eulipotyphla > Solenodontidae > Solenodon > Solenodon paradoxus. Next base: position 147,070 of record RJWH01001111.1, read on the forward strand.
GCCTGATGCTAGGTAAGAGAGCTTGGACTCTGTTTCCCTTCATATGACTTTCCTCACCGTTATTGCTTTTAAAAGCCATACTTCCTTTCTTATTATAATAGAGAACACAGTTTATGTACCATATAGTTTCTTTGATGCAAATGATTTCTTATTGGTTGGTAAATAGGGCAACAAAGTAGGAATAACATGGAAATGGTGTTGGATTTTATGTCATTTTTCTGGTTTTTTGATTTAATGTTTTGAAGCTATTAGAGGCATGTGTTCCCCCAATTAAAGAGAAAACCATAGTACTTTATGAATATCTCAAGAGAAAAGCTGAAAATATACAGAAGTGCCTTCCTCTAGTGCAGAAGGTGGGTTTTTCAGTGGCTTTAAGAATCTCTGTTCCTTGTACTGTGTGAGCCATCTGTTGTCACAGGAAGTTCAGATGAAGAGGCTGCAAAGACATTCCCCCTGTAATTACAACAATGAGTTAATGAAGAAGGCTGAAATCTGGAATATTTATACTCTTAATTTTCATGAAAGTGGCCTCTTTACAGTCAAATGCTCTCTAAGACCGAAAACTAGAAGGAAAAAGCATGGGTATCAAGGTTCAAGGTTGCAAAGAAGTGACTGTGACCAGCAGAAATGAACCAGACTAGTATTTTCATAGAATTGTTACTGCTTTTGATTACACTCTGGTTAAAAAGTTTTGAATGGTGACCCAGACCTCTTTTTCTCGTAAGTTCTATTCTTTTTTAGTGCATAATTGTGCAAACTGCAAGGATGTTCAGGAAAAGCTATGCAGTTGACATTATAAAGTAGCAAATTTTATTATTTACCAACTATGTACACAGCATACTTGATCTAATGCAGTAATCATTTACATTTTATTTCTCTTAAAATTATGTCCTCGCTTATGAGAATTCAGAATACTATTTTGACCTACTGTCTTGCCTAATTTATTTGTGACTGATCTGTTTTAAAATTAAAATCAATGTAGATAAATAATCTGCTTAAATAAGTATTTATTTTAATTTATGTTCAGTGGGTGGTGTATGTTAGTCAATCCAGAGCCAAGGGACCAAGGTAGGCAAAATGAAGTTTTTGAGATCCCATAAGCTAGCCAGACAAATGTCTACTAGGGCACTGTTAGGGATAGTACACTAGTCCCTTTCACCCACTGGGTATACTTTCCAAGATTCCCCAATAGGTACCTGAAATCGCAGATAGGTTTGAACCCTATATGCACTATACGTTTTTCCTATACATACAGACCTATGATAGAGTTTCACTTCTAATCTAAGGACACTAAGAGATAAGCAATGACTATTAATCAAATAGAACCATTCTAACAGCATATTATAATAAAAGTTTACATGGATATGATCTCTCTATTTTATCGTACATGATATCTTCATGGAAAGTGAGGCCATGGATAAGTGGGGACCACTGTAATTTAAAATACATAGATTTTAGGTAAGACTTAATGTTTTTAATTTAGTGCACCCCCCAAAAAAGGGGGGGTTGTGAAAATAATTTCAATTCTTATAGCTCATGTTTATTCATGAAATAGTCAATGAAATTTCTCTTCTTATTTAAAAGGTGGTTTTAAGACTACCTATACATTTGGAAAATTTAGCAATTAATGTCGTGTTGTTTATTCTATTACTGCTCCAGAAATTTCTGTTTATTCATATCCAAAGGGATTTTCAGCCGCCAGAGCAGTCCTTCTCTTTTTCTTTTTAAGCAGACAAAGTCAAGGGTTAAAAGACAAAAATTCTAAATTGGTGAGTTACAAATGAATACAGTGTTAATGAAGCCAGACCATTGTCTTTAAAGTGGAGTCAGCACATTGGAAGTCAGATTTCTCTTGTTGTTTAGTCAAACTGCCTAAGGCTGCAACTGCTTGCTTATTAGGTTACCGGCTATGGGGAGATGTCTTTGTTTGCTGCTGTAGCTGGGCTTTCTGTTAAAAATCTCAGCATGAGGCTTCAACTGCTGCAACCATTATCCAGTGCTAACATGTCACTAAAGGTCTGCTAATAGAACAAGAGGAAAAATATCAATCTTTAATTTTAGAACAGCTGCGTAACCTGTTGTACCTGTTCATTTTCTCTCATCAGTCCATTTAAAACCAGACCAGAGTGATCCTTTGATGGGCAGACTATCAGCTACTAAATCCTTTTTTCCCCCCTCTTTCTTTTCTTACCAGAGGAAAATTTAGAATCTAAATAGGACTGAAGAAAAGGAAAAAAAAAGCATTATGTCCATTTCTGTTTAAAAAATTATGTAAAAGGCAGGATGATCTGATATAATCCAGTGATGACCAGGTTATTAGAAATAATTTTGTTAAAGGATAGTTGTATTGAATTTTCTGAAATGTGTTTTGTAAGTGAAAGCTAATCAGTGAGGCTATACTATTATTGGTCAAGAGAGCAAGTTTTCTGTAGCGAGCAGAAACTCTTTCAAGCTGTAGATAATGACCAACTTAAATTTACCTATTCAAAATAATAAATGGAATCAGAACTCAGCCGCTGCCTGTTTTCCTTATGTGGAACTCAAGTCTCATCACAGTGTGGGGCAAAATTAAAGAAGGTTTTCCGTCCTGCTCAGAGGAAGGTAAAAGCAAAATGTGGCTTCTGGAAACCTCCATTAGCAATTTCAGCTCCAAAACATTTCCAATGATACTAGACCAACTGTTACATACTTAGCAAATAAGCGTATAATAGTAAAAGCAGCAAACAGTTAGTAAGCCTTTTGTGTCTCAGAATATATCCATCATTTATTTAGTTGCATTAAAAAGTGAATTGTTCTTCTGAGCCATGACTCTGTGAGGGTTAGAGAACATCAGGGTGAGTAATAATACAAATCCCCCACTCTCTGTCATGGAACTTGCAACCTACTGGTCATCCTCTACATAAAACATTTTTGTGGAGATAGTAAAAAAAACAAAACTTTTTTTTTGTAGGAGAGGAAATGAAAATACAGGGTGGTTTTGACTTGTTTAAGGTCACAAGATAAATGGCAGGACAAGCATTCAAAGTACCCAGAATTCTGACTTCTAGTTTAGGATTTTTTCTTTTAACTTGTCTCAGTATAAAGGCACCAGAGGGGAGAAGGGAATTATGAAGGCACAGTTTTAATAAACACTTTGTGGAATAATTCAAGAGTGGAGCAACAATATGGAAGCATTTGATAAACAAATTAATTTCAATGATGGAAATCCAGAGTATTGCTGAAAGGAGATGTCAGTAAAACAACAAATTGCTTCTTTCTATAGAGTTATCATTTCTTTGTAATACTCATCATCATCTAATAACGTTTTGGATTTGGCTATCGAAAATAACGTAGAATGCTAAGACACACACATACACACACACACACACGCATACACACACACACAACACACCTTTGACCAACTGCACATCTGAGAGCTGACATTTAGCACTAAAATCTCCTTAGCCCAAAGCTGCTCTTGTCCTTGTCCCAGGCATTCCAACTTGAAGCATTTGCTTTCGTGGTCACTTGTGTGCTACATCTGTCCTAAGGTCTACATCACAGCAGCCTCAGCCTCATTCTGCCACGACCATTTCCATCATCACAAGTACTTGATCTGTTTCACGTTTTATGGAATCGATAAATCTCATCCCTAAAGAGTCCAGCAGGCCTTTGATTCCTGACCTGACATTTGCTAATGCTATTCCTGATGACCTGCCACTACGGATCTGCAGCCCTGCACTCCGTGTTTGACAACACTCATAATATGAATCAATATTCAGCATTCAGTAAGTGAGCTGGGGAGTCATTTCACTGCTGCAAAAGGCAGCATTGCCCCTGGGCAGCTGTCAGAAATGGGTAGTTATTAATAGCCCTCTCTTTTCACTTAGCATAGTCAGTAGGGGTCAGGCATGAAATGATTTAATCAGTTTATGATATCTGTGACAGAGAGCACTTAAAATGTAATCACAAAATTTAGGTAGAAGTGTCCCTGGGCTGTTGTCATGTTTTTCTCACTTAATTTTCCCTAATGCTGATAGTGTACAGTCCACCCTGAGAGACTGACCATACAACAGAATGACATGTGACTTGTTATTGGTTTCACTTCTCCCTGTGTAAGCTTACCTTCTTGGTGGGATTTTTCACTTTAAATATAGACTCTAAATCCCTGAGGGTAAATAAGGTTAAATCTCTTGGGTTGGCTTGCCTGACTTTACAAAATGTGTCTGGTGTGAAGGGCCTTACAGGGAGAGAAAAGAGAACCTGATAGGGCAGAAGAGACTCAAGTTCCTAAGTATCCCTCATCCCCAAAGAAAGTATGAATGCTCTAGAATTTAGAAAATATTATCTGGAAACAAAAAACTCCCCACTCCTTCTTGGAACTGTAAGTAACCACTTGGAAGTTAGTTTGGCAGGGGTAAGAACAAATTCTGGGGCGGTGGTTTGGGAGGACAGTGCCCAGTAGGAACTGATCATATTGGGAACTTAGGCTTCAAATAAAAAGTGTGCGTTAGAAAAATGGTAAATGAAAGATTAACCTAAAATTTTAAAGACAGTGAATTAAATCATTGCAAATTAAGAAGTAGTAACTCATGAAACAAGACTGATATTGTGGTACTTAAAATCAGGAAGACCTAGGTTTTAAATCTCCTGCATCTTAATTTCCTCAGTAGAAACAATATCCACTTTATAGTGTTACAATGAGAGTGAAATAAGAACTTATGTAAAGTATATGGCACACAGGAGACACTTAAATGATATTACTTCTCCTTTACTCTTTCCTTGAATGGAATGACCTAAATGTGGTTAATTTTAATGCAATAGGAAGGACAGTATTGAGCTGAAGCTCAGGTGGAAAGACATCAAAATGACAGTCACCCCAACTGCCTGTCCTGCAGGACTGTCCCCATCACTGGCAAGCATGGCATTAAGACACACAATTACTCTGATAGAGGAGCGAGGAAAAGGCATAGCTCAGAATATTTTCCTACAAATTTAGGGAAACTGAAGAAAGATAAACGCATAAAAATTTGCTGGGTTTAGATTTATGATCCTAACATTAATATTTGCCCCCAAATGGGCTTATTCCTTTATTCAACATACTTTTACTTATTACTCTGTTATGTGCTTCCTATGTGTTGGCAGAGTTTATGGGAATAGCCAGCTTCTGGTCTTCTGCCTCATTCCTGACTGTTGGATGTCATAGAATGAATGTTAGACAAGCACATGTCACTTTTGAATCCCAATCTGGAGCTCTCTGTGAAACTTGGAAAGCTCTACCATTGCCCCAAACCCATTTTTTTTCTAAGTTCTTTGGTTTGTACTGATTCTTTGCCTGTTTTCTTAACGAGAAAGCCATGGTCTCACATGAAGCCACAAACCCTGATATTGCGTGTCCCTGGTGGTAGGCAGAATTCTAAAATGGTCCTTAGGGGTCCTGGTTTGTACATTTTCTCCCAGGTATTCAGGCAAATCTAATCTAGCATTGCTATGGAATGACTTTGCATCATATTTAAGATCCCAAATTAGTTGACCTGCAGGCAGGAAGTTTATCTGGGTGGAACTGACCTCATGCCATGAACCCTTTAAATCTGGGTCTAGAGGTCAGAGATTGAGTAAAATCAGGGGAAAGGAAGCATGAAGAATCTGCTGCCTTGAAGCTGGGAGGAGCTATGTGACAAGGATTTGGGTGACCTCCAGAACTAAGAGTGAACCCTGGATGACACCTGGCAAGGATGACTTCTGTCCTACAACTGCCAGGAGCTGAATTCTACCAACAATAAGGATGAGCTTGGAAGTGCATTTTCCCCAGAGCCTCCAGATGCGAGAGTCTGGCCACCACCTTGATTTCAGCTGTGCTTCGTGAGCAGCAGATCCAGCCACACAGTTCTGGACTTCTGACCTATAACTAGAAGCTAATCAAGAGATGCTGTTTTAAACGACTACATTTGTGGTATTTTTTATATGCTAATAGAAAACTAATACATCTTCTCTCTTTGGCTCTTTCCTGATCTGCATCAGTGTCCTGCTGGACCAGAAGATAGCATCTTTTTTTTTTTTTTTTCAATTTTCAGACCCTGTGTCCACTTTTAGGTCATCCATTAAGTTGTTTCTGTTGGAGGAAAATGTTCTCAGTTCATTTGTAGAAGGAAATGATTGCAATCTTCTGAAGCTAGTGAATGAGTAAGGCTCTCACTAATTTAGTTTAGTTTACCAGCTCTGTCCACTTGTATGGCCTCTCTTTGGTGACTAATTACTCAGGCATCCGCAGGAGACTTCTCTTTTCATAGCTATGGTTATAGTAATAAAATCCCCTAAACACTGGAAATATGCATTGAGAGATAAACAGAATTTGCCCCAAAGGAGAAGGAGAATCCTTTTTCCAAGGATGGAAGAATCAGTTTTTTCCTATTAAATCACTTACCATAACCTCTTGAATGACTAAGGTATTTTAAAATATTTCTTGGCAGAGGATTATTATGTTTGTTTATTGATTTATCTTAATTACCCCAAAGGCTCAAACCCCAGTTATCCTGTCCTATGTGGTGTCGCTGACCTCCTTCCCGCCCCGCAGACTTCCCTCTTAGGGAAGAGTGGATCTTCTGTACTCGAACTTCGGCTCCCCTTTTTGTCCTAGACCCAACTCTGCCTTGTTAAAAGTCATGATATTATGCGGAGAATATCTTTACTCCACCTTCCCCTTACTTAGTGTTCTTGCTTAGTTTTTATTAGCTTTAAAGTCTAGGATTTTTAGAATAGGATGATCTCTCTGAATTGGAAGTAACATTAGAAGGTGGGTAGGAAATGGGGATGGGAGCTTCGGGGAAAAGGAGTGTGTTATGAGGCATATTCACAGAAATGTCTTTCTAAAGAGAATGCCAGCATAAAGAACATCCTCATATCTATTTCTGACAACCATTTCAGAGTGCTTTTACATATAAGATGCATATATAGAGACAGTGAGTTAAATCAACTATGGAATGTCTATTAGAAGGTTTATATCAAGCTGGGTTCTTAGGGAAACAATGAGCACAGAGAACTTACAGGCTCCTCATGTCTTTTTTCTCTCTCCATACAGTGAATATGAAACGTCTGTTACCAAATAATATCTGTCTTATGAATCAAAGTTGTTCTCTAAGAGCTTGTCCTGCCCACATGAATTGAATTCTGTCTTTCCCACTTGTCTTATAATTTGGAATGAAGCCATGGATGTATTTATTGCCTTATACATTGATTGGGGAAGCATATGAGGAGTGTTGCATGATATAAAGGGGACTGAGGATGTTCTATATATTCCCTGTATCTCTTAACAGGAACAGCCAGGAATGGGGTTGGGGACTAACGTTTTGAACTACCCACCAGTGAATGTCCATCTATCTGAATTCCTGTTTGTAGTATACGACAACTTGCAAGACCTTAAAAGCCCATTTTTTAAAAAACAGCTTCCTTCGTGTTTTGTAAAAAGCTGTTTCACTATTCTTTCTAATTCCATTTAGCTACACAGTTCCAGTGGTGCTCCAGAATTGGAGGTAGTTTGTTGGGCAGTAAAATAATCCTAATTCTATATCATACTTTTGATTTTGTGGAAGAAATCTGCAAAATCTTTCTTCTCTTTATGCTGTGAAGATGAAAGGCTGGCAGAGATTCACAGTGTCATGCACTGGGTGGGATGCCTTATATGTCACATTGAGTGCATATATTTACTCCAGAAGTTTGAACACTAACCTTACATTCCCAGTGTCCAGGTGACTCTAAGCAGATGTCTTATGCATAATGTTGGAAGGTTTAGAAGTTCTGAAGGGAATTATTCATGTCATTCTTTGTATTCCTCTGGCCATTACTGATGGGCCTTGTAGCTCCCTGGAGTTTTATGCATAAGCAAAAAAAAGGATGTCAAATTTGCCTTCTTGAGTAATTTTATCAGGGTCACCTGCGATCTGTACCTAACATTCAGTTGCAAGAAGAGTTTTCAACAAAAAATGCTGGAACACAGCCAGTCCATTAGCATCTAGACCATGCTTTCTCCAAAACATTTGGCTTGGCTCTAAACAAAGGGTGCTTTTTAAATGGCAGAAGTGGAAAAGATATGTTGAAATTTTATGTCACTATGGACAAATTCGTAGGGAAAAATAGAGATCATTATCAGTACAGTAAACTTTGTGTTTAATGTGTTATTTTATCATCATAACAGTCCTGGGAATTACATGATATTATTCCCACTTTACATAAGAGAAAACTAAGATCTAAAAATGACCTATCTTTGTAAAAAAGCAGAGATGATATATTGGCATTTATATAAGAAAAGTTTAACTTACTCAGGGCAAAGTGCCAATGTAGTGTGAATATATGTTCACAGTGGTTTTTATTCGTACTTCTGAATCTTTTAAATAAAATTCAGAAGAGAAAAAAATTATTTCGGGCTTTATCATTAACTGTCATGCAAAGTGAACCAAGTAACTGACTTATTTAGGATCTGATGTTCTTCTCTGGAAACGGAGGGTTTTACGTTACAGTCCACAGCAGCCCTAACTTTCTGGGATCTTGTAGAATTCAAATCTTCTGCACAAAAAGCTAGAGCAGTGCTCAGAATCTGGTACGAGGCTTGAAGTAACTACTCACCTTCATATTGTCATTTACTGAGCTATTTTTGTTTTAGGATACTGGATAAGCCATTTACATACATCATCTTGTTTGATTCTCACATCCATCTTGCTAATATTATACCCATTCTACAAATGAGGAAAACAAGACAGAGAGAAGCTAAGTAATGACAGAGTGTATGGTGATAAAGCTGAGCTATGAAAACCAGTCTGTTTGACCACAAATTATTCTCTTAACCCTTGGGAGATTTCGTCTTCCATTATTCAGTCATAGGGATAAAATAAGTTTATGTAATTTAAGTGGTAATTTTCCTTTGAGAGTTAGCCGAATCTTGAGTGACTTAGGAGAAAGATAAATATTTTAGAGTAAGCTAAATAGGAGAGTTAGAAAGAAAGAGATTTCTCTTTTTAGTATATATTTTCCTTACCTAGTATAAAGAAATTAATGTGTGGTCAGTGTTGGTAATACTACTATTAATATTGAGCTGAAATTTTGATCATACTTGTCATAAATCTTTAGCTTGATTTCATATATATGATTGAGAATGATGTTTCCATTATTCATTATTGATCTGGGTAGCACTGAGTGCCTGGGACCTTACATCCATTTCCCCACTACAGTATTGGCACTCTTCTGACCCCTGACCCAAAACGTGTCACGTGTCTCCATAGCTCATGAACCTACCTCATTTTGTTCTCTAGTCTCACACAAGTGCTCTGGTTCTGGGGTGATATCTCTAAGTACTGCTGAGAAAAGACAAGTTGACTTCCAACCTCTGTTATATGTAGTTTTATCTATCAAAAAGACATACCATCCTCAGCGTGCCCATGTGACTCAGGCAGCTGAGATGGCCGGAGTGTGGACCATATAAATCCCAGGGTCCTGAGTTTGAGACCCAGAGCCAGGGTGAAAAACAAAATCAAACAAACAAATAAATCAAAAGGCATATCATCCTTATATTCAGAATGAGCTCGGACAGGGTATTTCCTCTCCATGAAATACAACTCTGGTACAGTAAGATACTCAACAGTTGTATCCATTTTCCTCTATTGTGGAAATGATAACATTATTCTTACAACTCTGATAGAGTTTGTTTTTCTTTTTAAGGAAAGGTGCAGGCAGGAATGATGATAGGCAAGGAGAAGAGAGAGGTGGCAAAAGCACTTTATTTATTTTTATTTAGTTGTTCACATTGGTTGTTCCTCCTGGTCCCAGGTCTTGAACCAGGACCTTGGTTTGCATGTGGGACTGCTCCCAGGTGTACTAGACCAGTAGGCCAACAGGACACACTCTCTGATAGTTTTTAATTATAATTTTACACAAATACAAAAAAAATTTACCAAATAAACATCTTTTAATGGTTTTAAAATTTAAGCTATCACTCTTACAGAGTAGCTTTCAGTTCATAGCATATTTGTTATCTTATTGTTTGATTGTATATTTTATTTTAAAAAACAAGATTTTATCTTCTTTTTTTTAACTGAGAACTTTGATTTACAAAAAAAAAATGTTTTAGATGTGCATGCTCACTCTTTATCAAATATGTGTCAGCATGATGCCCACCATCACACTTCTAAGAGTCTCCATTACTGTCCACTGGACCTGCACACCCTTTGCTCTCCCCACCCACTCCCTTCTCTTTAAGGAAAGGTGCAGGCAGGAATGATGATGAATAGGCAAGGAGAAGAGAGAGGCGGCAAAAGCACTTTATTTATTTTTATTTAGTTGTTCACATTGATTGTTCCTCACAACAGTCAATGTTGGTTTTTGTTCTGTAAAACACAAACTTTTAAAAAGAGATTCTAGGCATTTAAGTTACTGTATATAAAGTATGATAAATCTTAATGACTAGCTACCTGTTTAAAGTTTAGTGATGTTTGATTATCCATTGTGACCCTTTGTGCCACCTCATTTGTTCATTGAGCAAATGCCTAGTGTCTGGATGGTTACTCTGTAGCAGTTACTAGGTTAATCATGATGGGTTCAAAGAGAGTAAAATAGAGTTTTTACCTTCAAGAAACGAATGGAGAAAATGGAGAAGAGAGCAGGAAAACCCAGTGGTTAGTGAAGCATTAGGATACGAGTTTACCCTAGATGGTGCAGGAGCACAAGATCATCCTCGTGGTCAAACGAGTAGAAGCAGGACCCAGATCCCAGATCACCTGGGTCTGAATCCTTGCTTTGCCACTGTTGACTGTATGGCAAGTTATTTGACCATTTTGTGCCGCATTTTTTCATCCTTAAAACAAGGGAAATAAAAATGAGTTAATACATCAAAGCCCTTAGAACAGTGCCTGATACATCATAAGGGCAGCATTATAGTTAGTGAAATAAGTAAAGAAGAAAAGAAGACCTAGAGGAAGAAAGCTTTGATTGGGGTGGAAGAAGCGGGGATAGAGTAGTTCCAGCAGAGACAATAGCATGTATAAAAAAGCATTCCCTGGTGGCTCATGGGTTAAGCTTGTGCCTGGGGCACAGTCCACTTACAGCCCAAGGGACTTGGTTTGAGGATGGGGGTGAGGAAAAGGGAGGGGACAATTAAAATAACTAAATGGATAAAATACTTCTTCCCTTTGCTTCCTGTCTGCCTGTTTCCTGCGCCTTCGTTTATTTTGAAAACTAGCAAACAGGCACTTAGTTGGAGGGGTCCTGGAGCTGCCAAAAAGGGTGAAAAGGGAGCAGCAATGAAAGAAACTGGAGAGGTAAGCAGGAGCTACATTATACAGCCTGAATCAAAGCCTGGCAATATTTACAGGATTCATGCTTTCACAGTATTCACGTGGAAGATAGATTGGAAGCGGGTAGGGGCCAATCCAAAGGCAAAGACCAGTCAGGGGCTATGTTGTTGACATAGTTCAGATAAAAATACACTGATACCTTAGAATAAGGCTATCAGGAGTAGGAATGAAGAGGAAGGGGATTGACTGGAGAACTGTTAAGAAAGTAGAGCTGTAAGGACTTGATGACTGAGAGTGTGGGATAAGGGATGAAGGGGAGTCAGTTGTGATTCCCAGGTTCCTGGCTTGTTTGACACACAGTGCTGAAGCAGGGACTACAGGAAGAAGGTCTGCGGGGACAGTTAGAAGAGCCATCCCACAAGGTCTTTGGGTTCCAAAGGTCAAACGATCAGCAAAGAGGTATCAGCTGGCGAAATGGATGTGAGAATCTTCTTCAAATGCCTGTCGATGGAGTCATGAGGGTGGCTGAGGCTACATTTAGGAGAAGTGTAAAACAAGAATAGACTAGAGCTTAGTGGTGACCACTAATTTGAAGACAAGATAGTAGCAAAAAGCAAAAAAGAAATATGGGAAATAAACTGAAAAGTATTGCCCAGAGAGGAGGAAAGCTAGGAGAAAGTGTTGTCATAGAAACCAAGGGATGAAAAACTTTCAAGAGGGAGAGAGTGGTCAACCATGTCAAATCCTGCAGAGCTGTTGGGTGGGATGAGGACAGAAAAGTGTCCATTGAATTTAGCAACAAAGAGGTCATTATTGATTTTGGCTAGAGAGGCTTCCAGGGGGTAATAAGGAGTGGCAGCCAGATTGCAGTGGGTTGAGGAGTGAATGGGAGGAGTGGGAGTCAGGCTTGTCTGGAAAGGAAAATCAAGACATGGGCAGCAGAAAGGGGGAGTGCAGCATTCTAACCTGCCCTGTGTAGTAAGTGGCATCTTCATTGCAAAGTGAAAGGCTATTAAAAATAGATACAAGTTAGGAGGGTGTAATTTCATTTCAGGGAGAAAATATACAGAAAATACCCACCCACCTCAGCCCTGTGAATGCAGCAGCATCTGGAAGTTCGCTGTGTTCATTCTTGCTTATGTGATTTACTTCATCTCTTTTCACTAAGGAAATTCTTTCTTTCTTAATTTATCTAGAGTTAGGACTCTTTCACAATTAATCATAGTGTGCTTTGTAAGTATGATTTGTCACAGAAATGTCCAGTGGAAATGATAATAGTAATAACTGCTGTTGTGTCAGTTTTTGGCATTCCTTCAATAGTTTCCATAGCTCAGAGGACCGCATAAAAAGCAGCTTTGGAATGTTTTCTGTTTTCCTTCTGTTTGCGGGGTGGAGCGGGGGCACTGTGTTTAAATAGGAGTGTATTCCTTCATTTGAGGAAGTAAGATTATTGCATGGAACAGGGAGAAATGCTGAACGGTGCCTAATAAGGTACTTTGTTTTATAGCACCGTGAAAGCAGTCCTTTTGTTTGCTGGTCTGCAGTCCTTCTCTGAAAAAGGGGACCGTTAGTAGTATGGTCTGGTGATTTTTCTCCTGATCTTGAGCTGACCTGCTGGAAACACTTGCACAGTCATTTAATTATTTCTGCCTGTCTTTCTTCCTTCCTTTCCTCCCTCCCTTGGTCCATGTGTAAAATAGAAACTAATCATGGCTTTAAGACAGACTTGTGAGAAAAGTTTCTAAATAATTAAAAGGAAGGTTGGTACCAATGGTTCACTTGCTCATTCCCACCAGAGGATTACTTTATGTGGAGAGATGATTTTTAAAACACTTTTAATTGTTTCCTAGATTTTTCTGATCCATAATTATTTTTTAAATAAGAAGGGATAGAGAAATGTCCCTTGTGTTTAATGTATAATATATAGTAATATATTTTTGGAGAATAATAATATATTAATGGAGAAAGTTATAGAGTTAGGTTAGTGAAAGCTCTCTTCTTTGTATCAATTTAGGTTGCCCTCTCCTCCCCAATGGTAGTCAATTTAAAATGCCTGTTAGTTGACTGACATTCATGGAAAAGTTATGTAATGAGTTTCTCCTGGAGATAATCAACTGCACTCATACTGTCAATATTTTAAGAACCTATTGTGCCGTCGTCATAGCTTCCTTAGTGCTTGCTTGAGTTCAGACCTTAGGGACAGCCAATTTACATGTGGAACATAGGGGATGCCTTTACCTTCTGTTATAGCCTTAAAGGATATTTCCTAAGGCAAAGGCCGTTTTCAATGGACATGGTTAGTAGAGACTTTTTAGTTCTTACTACATCAAATGATTCTTCAAATGTAACACTAAGAAAGCCATCCAACTTGAGAGCTTTTGGATTAGAAGCACAACTGAGTGATGGTGGCATTTTAATTAAGATACAATATTCACAGAATCATGGAATGATAGTGTTGGAAGGGGTAATGGAGGAAGGCCCCTCGTTTCATCTCTGACAGGTTTGTGAGCATTTTCACAAATAGAAGTGTACTCCTTTTGAAGTACTACATGGTTCAGTTGTTTCAGGTGTAAGAAAGTGTTCCCCATAATGAGCCTAAATGGACTTCACTGTTAAAATATATACTCTTTGTTCTACTGTCTGACGCATCACCCTATTTTCCTGAGAGTCCTTCAAGAAAAGATGCCAACTTTTCTGGCTTTTCTGTCCTTATTTCTTTGATGAAGAATTTATATTTTTCATAAGCACTTGTGTTTGTTTTTTTTAAACACAGTCTTCAGCTTCTCTACCAAGTCTGTCATCCCTTTGAAAGATGGGTCTTGTATAGGTTCCAGTATAGCAGATTACTATATGTGTTCATCTGAACCCTCTTTCTACTCACTGAAGTCTGAGGCGTGTTTGGAAGTTTCTAGCACTGAAACAGTTTCAGTGCTTGAAACAGTTCACTGAATTAGAATCACATAATTGGTTCATGATAAAGTACTTATGATGATTGAAAGTCACCTTACTTTCCATCTGAACTGCTAGCATGCAAGCTTTTCTGATTTGTACATGGTATTTGATTTTTTTAAGATAATCTTCTTTATGTTTCTACCTGCGAACTTTCATTTGATTTGAATAATATTGGATTCAGACTAATATTTCATATTATTCAATGATCTCACTACTGTGTATTTACCTGAAAGTAGAAAAACACTAATTCAAGGAGATATTAACTTGCCCCACCCAAATTTATTGGCACATTATTCACAGTAACCAAGAGCTGGAAACAACCCAAGTGCCTATCAACAGATGAGTGGATAAGGACAATGAGAATGCTACTCAGCTATTAAAAAAAAAGGATGAAATCTTACCATTTTCAATAACATAGATGAATCTAAAGGATTTATGCTTTGTGAAATAAATTCAGAAAGACAAACACCATATGATTTCATTCATATATGTGGTTTGTAGAGAAACCAAACAAGAAATGAACCAAATGAAAGAAAAATAAACTTTTAGACGATAAGATGACCAATGTAGTAGTTACCAGAAAGGAAGCAGAAAGGGAGGTAGGCAAATAGGGTAAAAATGGGTCAATTATATGGTAAAGGACAGCATAGAACTTATAGTAGTGAACTTATTTAGTATATACAGATGTTGAATTATAATGATGTGTGCATGAAACTTACATAATATTTGAATGGAATGTTACTTCAATAAATATTGTTTGAAGAATGAAATAAAAAAAAGAAGGAAAGAAAGAATGGAATGTAGAAAGAAAATAAAACCAGAATTGTGATGGGGATTGTATTTAATCTGTTATTCATTTGGGGGAAAATTGATTTTTTAACAATGTTGGATCTTCCATGTCACAAATATGGAATAACATCATGATTTCTATAGATTTTCTTTAACTTCTTAAGTACATATTTTGTTGATTTTTTTTCTCACTATATAGGTTTTCTAAATATAAGTTTTGCTAAATGTAAGATTAACTGAATTATGTATTTTGACAGTGTGATGAATAGAAAGTTTTTAATTTCAAAAAAAAAAAGAAGAAAATAGCCAAAAACTTTGCCTTTCAAGTGTCTTTATAACTTGTCCATAAAATTTTTGAATAGACCAGATCTAAATATACCCTTCTGGGAGTTTCTATTAAGACAAGTTGACATCCATCATCTAACTGGGCTAGTTGATCTTGTCCATAACTCTTTACTAGACTTAGTTAAATGCTTTCTTGAAATCAAGAGATACTCTGTGGCATTCTCCTAATGACAGCTTGATTGATCTGTCAAAAAGGGAATGGGGTGAAGGGGGCGCAGGGAGATATTAGATAAGTTAGGCATACTTTCATTTATTAAAATCTACAGTTTGTAAAGTGTTATAGTCATGTCCTTTGATATGTAGTTACAGTGTTATGGTTATGCTATAGTTTTAACTAATCTTTTACCTTTAAAAATAATCTGAACAAAGCCTATATGCTCATTTCCATTCTCCAGGCACCTCCGCTGTTCTTTGGGATATCTCAAGTTCCTAATATTGATTCTGCACATTCGCTCTCAAATTCTTTCAGTACCCTGGGATGTAGCTGGTCTAAGCTTTCAAATTCGAATTCACTTGAAGTGACTTCATGCTGTTTTCTTACTATCTTACATCTTTGAGTCCTTTTTGATTCTCATTCTACCCTTCCCAGAAGGAAAATTAAATCAGAGTAGAACAGGAATTGATAAGTACTGCCTTCTTCCTGTCACCTGTACTTTTACATCACACACCCTGGACACTGCTGCTGTTAATATCTTGTTTAGCTTCCTGTTCCAGGGACCTTTTGTAATCTTTATCATTTTTCTCTTCACTTCTCGCAAACCTCAGCATTCTGGATTTTAGCCTTTCTGACACCATGCTTTATAGGTTCCTTCCAACTTTCTACCATCACTCTGATGAGGTGAAGCTCCCCATGACTCCTGCATCTTACCAAAATGTCAGTTTTGTATCTAGATATAGAAATAGATCATCCTGATTCTCCATCTGATTGGTAGTTTACAATATATATTCTTCCATAAGATTCTCATTGCAGTTCTTTCTTAGTCTCTATTTTGTTTACTCATTTGTGTTACATTGTCATATAGGTGAATACATTTTAGCATACAATTTATTATTTCTGACTGCGAACTGGTATGAAGTCTATCTAGTCAGGGCTCTTCAGAGAAACTGAACCAACAGGAGATATGAATCTATCTCTGTCTCTCTATTAGGAGATTTATGATAAGGAACAAGATCATGTGCTTATGGAGACTGAGAAGTCTCCACCATCTGTTGAGTGCACACTGGTGACCCAGGAAAGCAGTTCAAGTCTGAAGGCATGGGAACCAGGGAAGTTGATGGTGTACATGCCAGTCCAAGTGGAAGAAAAGACCAGTGTCACAAGTCAAGCAGGCAGACATGACAAAAATAAAACCTCCCTTCCTCCACTTTTCCTTCTATTCAGAACCTTTAGGGCTTGAATGATGCCCACCCACATTGGAGAGGGCATTCTTAGTTTACTGAGTTCTCGCATACAAATTCCAGTCTCCCCCAAAATACCTTCACAGACACGAAGAAATAATGTTTAATCTGGAATTCCAAGGCCCCCAAGGAAGTTGACGCATAAAATGAGTCATCACAACAGACATTTTCCTGTTGTTTTCTCCTAAGATGACTTCTACCTAGATAGTCATCTAAATCATACTTATAGATCTTTTTGTTAATATTCTCATTTTCCCTCAATCAGTTCAGCTATTATTTATCAAACATGTTTTGGTTCCTTTTCAAAAGAGAAATTGTATTTATTATCAGTAGTTTTTCAGTCTGTTTAAGCTGTTTCTATATTCTGCGGAGAACTTTGTCCTTTACCATCAAATTGTTGTCTTTGGGTTGGGATTCCTTGGATATGTTGAGCTAGTGAGAGGGCCTAATGACTCTTACCCACTCCTTCTCTTCCGATCCTAAGCAGTTTCACAACAAACTAGTTCTGCTTCTCTTGACACTGTCTACAGTCTCTGATTTTCCTTCTTTTTCTTGTAATCTATTTGCTTCATAGTATAATGTATTATTTTTCCAACAGTAGTACAATTATTAACAATAATAATAGCTAACATTTTATGAATTTTCATTGCATGCCAAATGTACTAGTATTAACTAAATTCTTATACCACCTGTGAGGTAGGTATTATTATTTTTGTGTCACAGATGGGGAAACTGAGGCTTAGAGAGTTTGGATAACTTGCCCGAGGTCACACAGCTAGTAATCCAGGACCTATATGCAGAGTCCTGCTCTTAAAATATTTTATTCACATCTGCCTAACCTGCTTAAGAGGACCTGCATCCACCAGTACTGGCGGTGGTGGTGGTGGGATATGTGGTAAAACAGTAACTTAATATACTTTTACAGTACACAAAGATTTTAAAATATTTAATAGAAATTGCACCATTTAATCTAAACAACAGTTTTGTGCTATAACTATTATTAGTCCTACTTTACAAAAGAGAAAAATCAAATTAAATTAAACCTCACAAAGGTTTACCTTTATTCAATTAAAGTAGTCTTTTCATAAAAATAGTCCTATAACACCACTAACTAGATGTATCTACTCTTAACTCTTTGGGATATGTTTCTGATAAAAATGTGTAAAAATTAATATTTCTTTAAAAACAGAAATATGCTGCATGTACTTTTTATAATCTAATTTTTCACTTCAAAATAGACTGTGAACATTTCAATTTGGTTGACTATTCTGCAACATAAAGAATACTGGTTTAATTGTTGTGTTGTTTTCACTATGCTATTACCCTTCAAGTTCACGACACTGTCTCACGGGGAAACAGGTACTAATTGAAAGGGCAGCACAGAATCAGTAGTTTCTTGTTATTAATACAGTCGAAGTTCAAGGCATGTTAGTTGATTAGAAGGTTTTTCAGAATGAGTAAGGGCCAGCATTTCTATTATTTATCAAGCTAGTAATAATTTTTAATTGGACCTTGTAATATCATTACCTCTCTGCTGATATCCCACTATCTGTAAGTGAATCTCATGACCTAAGCCACCCCATCGACTGCTGTTAGGGTTCTGCCAGATGGAATCACAGTCCAACGAGCTGTCTCAGGGCTGCCTGTTGTTTCCTCACTTGGTCTGTCTGATGTCAGAGTCATGTAGGTTCTTAATCTTTTCTACTAGATTGTGCTTTTCTAAGAGAAGCATCATCTTTCTCATGTCTCCCATTTCCTAGCAGTGAACTGGTCAAGGGATCCCTTCAAATAGTTTAACGTTAACTTACATTCACTTAATATGTCAGACGTACTTAATGGCAATGCCTTCAAATACTCTCTTAAGCCATTAATTGAATCAATAATGCTCATAAAATGAAGTAAAATTAAAATCTGAGAAGTGAGTAGCCATATAATGTCATACCTTAGAAAGAGAACTACATTAGAACAAGAAGATGTAGTTACTAATTTGTAGAGAGAACTTGGGAAAGTCACTTGACTTCTGGTTTTCCAACTTCCCTTCTTGTAAAAGAAGATACTCTGTAATATATAATACTGTCTGAACTTGCACATACTTTTCCAAAAGAGAATGTGCCCCCAGTGGCCTGGTGGTTTAGTTCACCAGGCACAGTTGACATACATCCCAAGGTCTCCAGTTCAAGATCTGTGACTGGGGCCGGGGGTGAGGGGAACAACCAATGATGAGTAATTAAATAAAATAAAATACTTCTTCCACCTCAAAAAAAACCCAAAAAACAAAACAAAATGACATGCCCTGGTGGAGTAAGGGTTGGGCACAGTCTTCATACATGTCGAGGTTCTGGATTTGAGTCTCTGGGCCAGTGGGAACAGCCAAGATGAACAACTACATAAAATAAAGTGCTTCTTCCTCCTCTCTCTTTTGGCCTTCCTTTCTCTGCTCATCTTCATTCCTGCCTGCACCTTTCCCTTAAAAAAATTTAAATAAAAAAAGACAGATAATAAATGCTGGTGTGGATGTATAGAAAAGGAAAGCCATGTACACTGTTGGTATGATTGTAAATTGGTACTGCATGATGAAAAACAGTCTGGAAGGCCCTCAAAAAAGAAAAGGTAAAAATAGAACTATTCTATGATTTACCAATTCCACTTCTGAGAATGTATCCATGGGAAATGAAAACTCAAAAAGTTAATCTGTACCACCACGTTCATAGCAGTATTACTTAATAATAGCAAAGATAGGAAAACAACCTAAGTGCCCATCAATAGACCAATGAATAAAGGAGTTGTATATGTTTATATACATATATATGGAATATTATTCAGCCGTAAAAATTAAGAAATTCTCCCATTTGCAATGAATTAACCTTGAGGACATTATAAAGTAAAATAGGTAAGATAGAGAAAGACTAATACTGTATGACCTCACATATCTAGAATCTAAAAGAAAAATAACAACAAATACCAAACTCATAGAAAAAAAAAAAGAGATCAGACTTATAGTCACCAGAGGTAGAGGGGAAAGGAAGGAAGAATGAGAAGGTGGTCAAAATGTATAAACTTCCAGTTATAAAGTAAATATGTATTTGGGATATAGTGTACAAATGACTACAGCTGACACTGCTGTCTGCTATGTGATATTAGGGGATGCTGCTGAGAGAGTGAATCTTAGGAGTTCTCATCACAAGTTGATGTATATTACTGAGTCTGTTAGGGTAATCATTTCACAATATATGTAAGTCAAACCAGCATACTGTATGTCTTAAAATAATACAGTAATGTATATACCACTTACTTCTCAGTAGAACTGGGGAGGGGCTGAAACCCTGATACTGAGAATCTGATTAAATGAGGTAGAGTGGTGACCTGGATCTATGTCCATGCAAAAAGTCTCCCTATTGTCTTATTAATAAGTGATCAATTTCTTGTCATATCACAGGTATTGCTGTTTTGACCCTAAATAAATAGGAAGGCGGTGTGCTCTGAAGCTGATGCTGTTTCAGCTCTTTTCATGTGTTTGTGTGTGATGGCACTTGTGGGTGTCTGTAGCCCATAAATCTGTGGGTAAATTAGATGGGGCTGAAAAAGAACTGAGGCTTGCAAATGATCTCTACCAGCTGTTGAATATTTCATGGCAATTAAACATTTTCACAAACCAAGTATGGTATTATGATCCTCTCCTAACCATTACAAGACTGGCACATCTCCATACAGCAATAGCCATTACTGAAGCTACTGTACCACTCTGGCATGGTTCATAGTAAATTGGAGTCCCCTGGACATAATGAACAGTAATATAATTTTGTAGTTATTCTCCTAGCATGATGAAGCAGCAAGCCAAATTGAGTTTCTAGATAAATTTTGACATATGGGTCTTATTCCTAAAGAAAAAGAGCTATTGTTGCTCTGGCTTTGTTCCAGAATTCTGCAGAAATCCACGTGGTAGCTTATTGTTGTATCACAAAAAGGTACTACAAGTTGTTTTTGTTTTTGTTTTTTTTTTTTTATGAAAAAGAACAAATTGCTAAGTTCAATTAGTTCTTTGGGGCAGAATTTGGAATTTCTTTTCAGGCTGGCTGCAGGATTCTACGTGAGCTATTGTTTGACTCACACAGGGCCAGTCTTAAAGGCCTGGGAACCACAAGGTCACTGTAGGGGCTTCTGCTTGATGGGGAAGGATCAAGCAGCCTTCTTCGCCACAGCAGTGAAATATGATGTTAACATCATTAGGGGAAAAAAATCAGCCATAGGAAAGGAGGTTTAAGAAGTTGTGGCAGAATTGAAACAAATCTAGGCCTTTTAACTGGCAGTCTGAGGACTCCACTTGACACTTTTAAATAGATATGGTTTGAGGAATTGTGTAGGAGTTTGCAGTTAAAGGATGATTGTAATTTACAAAAATAAGATAAACTGAAAACATAGATGCTAAAGCCTCTCAGTTGATACTCTCTCTTCTGTTTATAACAGGGGTTTGTGTAAATGTGTATTTAGGAGTTTGGCCCTGATCTGTAACTTTCTCAGGGACACAAGATTCTAGGGATAAACAGTGAGTAGTGACAGAAAACTGAATTGTGGCGTGTCCTCTACTTAGTCAGAAGCTTAAGGGAAAAGAACAGCTACAATAGGGAACCAGTATTCCAGGAGTAAACTCTGCTTATGAGTTACCAGTTGACTGAAAGAGTCCTATGTGAGAGTTTGCAGAGCATCACATTTAGTTTTCTCAGAATGGGATGATGTAATGGAGGAACAGAATTTTCCCACAGCTTTTTTTAGTAGTACAGATTCAGCCTGGAGTTATCCAAAGTTATCCACCTAGATTGTCCTTATTAACATTAATTCAGCCCTTCTGTCAGGCTTATATGACATATGCAATCCAACCATCAGTCAGTGGCATATTAAAATGCTCTCCACAGGACCACAGAGCTGCGGGTGACTTCTGCGTGGACACGAGGCTTGCCAAGCAGGAATACTCGTGTTTCTGCCCGAAGCACCTCAGAGAGCAACAGCCATCAGCTGTGATGGAAAAATTAAGGGAGAGTCTTGAAACATCCTGTTTCTCTCTCTGATGTAAATACTTGTCATAAAGTCAAGGAAAGAATGCAACACATATACATTTTTTGAGTAACAGTATCCAAGCAAGGGCACTAATGAAAGCGAGGTCCTATCTGGAGGAAGCCCAATTCAGGGCTCAGCTTGTTTTCTGTAAGGAGAAGATTGCTGTTAGAGACAGACATAGGAGGAGGGATGTGAACTGAAAGAAAATACAAAGACTTTGCGGAGTCAGGTTTCTTTTGCAGTTCTGTATGTTGTCTTGGCATCACCCAGCCAAGCACAACTTTTGGCAGAATCCAAAAGTCAGGAACCAAACCAGGTACTAAATGTTTCTTCAACAGTACAACCATAGAAGCTATTTTCATAGTTGATGGTTACTGCTTTCTGAATCTACGGTCAGTCATTTAGCAGGTGTTTGCTTATTGAAGGCTCACTTAGCACTAGGAAAACTAGGTGATGAGACAAAATAACATTCCTGCCCTCTTAGAGTTTATAAGCAAGTCCTGGAAACTGAAGTTAATTGTTTTCTTGTAATATATGTTAAAGGTTGCTGTTAGATCTTGTAATAAGGAGATCTAACTTGCCTGGGATGAGCCTGGGGTGATCAGGGAATACATTCCTAAGGAAGTGACAATTGAGCTGAAATCTAAAGAATATTCTGGAACTAGAGACAAAGGGGATAGCAACATATTCTAAATACCTGGGAAGAGCACGTGCAGTTTGTGAGGTAGCAAGGAAGTCGATTTTGAAGGAACTAGAAGTCTAAAAATGTCAGTCTGACATGAACTGGTGAGCAAAACAGGAGAGGGCAGAGAAGAGGACAGATTTCAGAGCTTCATAGACCATGATGGATTTTGCCTTTTTTCTAAAAGCAATGAGGAGGCATTGAAATGCATTGAAAATGCAAGACTAGGGTAATTGCATGTGAAGCCTGCTACTTTTAAAGAACATTCTGGCTACAGAGTGCATAAAGGAATAGGACTAGAACCAGGGGTGGGTTTTAAGAGACCCAGTGGTGGGTAGTGTGGAAGCCCAGATCAGAAAACTAGAACTAGGAAGATGGCAACAAAAGAGATAAAAAGGAGAGAAGTGGAAGCGTTCAGGATATATTCATAAAGTGGAATGGTCAAGTCTTGACTCAGGTGCTATGATAGTAGTTGAATGCTGGTCTTCAGGGCAGTCTTAGAATTCAACTGACCATTCAGTCATCTCACTTCAGTTTGTAGATTGTTTAGATTAATGCTAAACAGTTAGAGCTCCAAACTAAGTATGTGTTCTGAGAGACTCTGCCTCATGAATAAAAATCACACACTCCTGCGATTTTTATTCATGGAGCAATTGTACCTAGAGACAACTCAATAGGAAAACTATTAATAACTGGTGATAATATCGTCTCACTGCTTCAAAATAAATGTTTTTCATTTTCAAGAGTTCTAAGTTCAGTCACTTGCATTATTTCTGCTTACACAGTAAAGGTCTATAAATCAAGATGCAAATATCATAGGCTTCTTATAGCTTATTATAGGGATGACTATTTTCTTGGAGTTATTTCACTAAATCTGCATATGTAATCCAATGGAATATATTCATTTCAAATGATTCTGAGTCATTTTCACTTTTCCCTTTTAAAGTGAGCTTTGTTTAATAACCTTACATTCCCAGTTTATGTACTATATTTCTCTCCCTCCGTCCTTCTAGAAAATGCTTTCCAATGCTTCAATTTCATGATTTTTCTGACTCCCTTCATAACTCTCACCCCATCTCTTCCAGTTCTCCATGTCTCCCTCTTTGTGGAGGTAGTGGCTGGTATAATAGATGTGGGTTAGAATATTCAAGGATTGTAGTTATTAGGGGCAGCCTGGGCCCCAGTCATTGCCAATCCTCTTTCCTCAATTTCCACTGTGCATTAGCTTCAAGTGCAGCCATTACTCATTTAGTCCTCAAATAAAATGTTCTTTGTTGCAATAACAATTTTTCCCTAGTATAAGGCAAAATGGCATAGCAGTCTGATAATGTGAATTTGATAACAATTGGCAGACTTTGTGTGGGGAGTTTTTATAGTTATTTGTACCTTTTATTTATTTTTTTTAAAGTTGCCATTTGGATCAAGGAGGATTTATTTCTTAACTAGGATTATTCCTTTATAAGGTATTAATTTAGAAGCATTTTCCTCCTCTAAATATCACATTCAGAGATGCAACATAGTTAATTTTTTTTTCTTTTTAACTGGACTGGCCCCATAGCAGGCATTTCACAAAGCTAGGATAAATGTTTTAAAGAGAAAATATCTATCTTATGAGTATATTTCTTCCAAATACTATGAGTCCCATTAAAAGGAATACCTGAAATACAAATAATCCTAATGATAGATCTAATGTACTTGCTATCAGATCTATTGAGTTCCTTTAAACCCTATTCAATAAATGCCTGATTAATAAATAATCTTGTTAAATGAATAAAACCCTGGTGTGCCAAATGGAGACATGCAAAGTAATCATGATCAGACTTGTTATGGAGAATGATAGATGAATAAATCTACTGTGCAATTAATTTATGACTGAACTATGATGAAATCCCTGTGGCAATGCTAAATCTGTTAGAGGAATAGATTTATCATCTTCTTTGAAACAATTGCATTCCAAGAATTTAACAAAATACTATTATCTGAGTCTCCTCATAACAGAGATAGCTATTCATTTACATGGGCAAAGGAAGTTCCTTCCCTGCAGTCAGAGCTAAATAAATGTTTATTGTTATTGATACCAACCACTACAGGAGCAGCCTGTGGCGGAAACTGACTAATGCTGATGGCTGTTCTTACCTGCTTGTGTTTCTTCAAGCTTGATCAAAGTTGCCTAAGTTTTAGAGAGTTTGTTGTGAAATTTTGTGTTTTTAAAAGATGAAAAGCCAACCAACAAAAACAGGGCAAAGACTGTTTTAAAAACAATCTAACAGTGGAACATGGTTCTACTTAGGTTGTGAAAGCACACATTTGGGAACTGTTTTAAGAGGATTATCAGAGATTAGTAGGATGTCAGAATTGTTGCACATTTTTTCTTCAAAAGATAACCTACTTCATTTTAGTGCAGTGGAACTTTTAGACAGGTACTTCTTGATGCAAAAATATGTATATATAAAATACATGATATATATAATATATAAAAAATGAACTGTTTTTGAGCTAAAGTTCAGATCACCTGAAGTTCATGGTGCTTACATTCTCAGCAAGGTGCCAAGGTTAAGCAGACAACAACAAACAAACAAAACTGTGCTTAATGCAATCTTTGTTTTGGGAGGCTATAGCTGATATTTTCAATCTAGTTCTTTTTTTAGAAACTATTATAAGGGGATTTAAGAGATAAAACCTGAATAAAAATATAGATTTGTATAGTGATATAGAAAAGATGTGGGTTTTACAATTTTGGCTTTTTGTATTTTTCAGATAGAAAAATAAAGCGTTGGTTAAGATTGGTAAAGGAAGGGGTTTCCTTAAAACTTGAGGCAGAAAGAATTCAGGTTTTATTAATATTTTAATATACATTTACCTACACAAACACAGACCTAAGTCTATGTAAATTGAACTAAAACAAGATCCGAGTTTAAATCTAGTTTGTTGCTTTCATAGTAGTGAGGCATCATAATTTTTCTTACTGATTTAATATCTGTGTATAGAAATACTACATATTCTCTTATTTTGAATACTGAATGAATAAGTACTTCATGAATCCATATAGGTAGTTGATTTTGTTTATTTTCACAACTATTCATGGCCAATGTTATATATGTAGCATTGTTCTAATACATTTTTAGATGGTCTTGGGTATAGAGAAGCAAAAAGAAATAGAAATAGTATCCTCGCAGAATTTATATTGAGATGATATAAACATATGTGATAACTCATTAGCACATTGCATCTGACTTGTCACCCATTTATGAACCATCTTCATAAATTTTTGACAGCTTCTGTTAAAATATTTTTCTTCTTATCGTGATAAAATATACATTGCTTAAAATGGACCATTTTAACTATGGTTCAGTGACATTAAATACATGCATCGTTGTACAGCCATCGCCACCATCCATCCCCAGTTTTTTCATCTTTTCAAAATGAAACTACATACTCATTAAGCACTAACTCCCATCTCTCCCTCCCTCCCTTCAGTCCTTGCATCTACTAGTCTTCATTCTGTATCTATGAATTTGACTATTCTAAAGTACTTCATATAAGTGGAATCATAATATTTGCCCTTTTGTAACTGGCATATTTCACTTAGCTTATTGTCTTTAAGGTTTCTCTGTTTTTTATGTCAAAATCTCATTCCTTTTTTAAGCTGAATATGATTCCATTGTTTGTATCTGAGACATGCGCTCAGTCCAGCTATCTGTTGATGGACATTTGGATTGTTTTCTCCTTTTGACTGTGATGAATAATGCTGCTATGAACATATGTGTACAGCTACCTATTTGAGTTCCTGCTTTCCTTTCTTCTGTGCATGTACATAGAAGGAGAATTGCTGGATCATATGCTATTTCTAGGTTTAGGTTTCTGAGGAACCGCCATACTGTTTTCCACGGTGGCTGCACCATTTCATATTTCCAGCAGCAATGCTGATAGGTTCTGGTTTCTCCACATCCTCCACATTCTCCACCTCCACATCTCTCTATTTATTTTCTGTTTTGTTTTGTTTTTATGAAAGTCATCTTAACTGATAGGAAGTGCTATCTCCCCTGTTTCTCTAATGATTAGTAATGTTAAGCATCTTTTCATGTGCTTCTTGGCCAGATGTCTTTCTTTGGAGAAGTGTCTACTTAAGTCCTTGGCCCATTTTTTCATCAGGTTTTTATTATTTTTGATGCTGTTAAGTTGTGGGAGTTCTTTATATTCTTAACATTAATCCTTTATCAGATTTATGACTTGTAGATATTTTCTCCCATTCCATAGTTTTCCTTTTCACTCTGTTTAGAGTGTTTTTGATGCACAAAAATTTTTAATTTTGATATTTAACTTACTTAGTTTTTTTTAGTTGTGGTTGCCTGTGCTTTTGGAAACAGATTAATTTTTCTTTTGACTATTTTTTTTACTTAAATATATTATCTTGGCACATCATGGTGGAGCAGCAGTTAGGTCAGTTGCCTCCAAAGGAACAAGCCACATACCCCTGTGTTCAAGTCCCGGGTCCAGGGGGAAACAACCAGTTTTGAACAATGAAATAAAAATAAATAAAAATGTTACTTCCTCCTCCTCTCTCTTTCTGCCTGCCTACCTAATCACCTTCATTCCTGCCTGCACCTTTCCTTTAAAAAAATATACATTATTTTAAAAGGAAAATGATAAAGTACTTTTGAAATATCACTTCTCATGAATAGAAACTTTCTATAAAGTAATATAATATTAAAATAAAAATGATTATACATCTTGTCTACCGCTAGTGGTATACATATCATCTCATTTAGGGAAATATTGCCACAGAAGGAGCTAACACTTGTGGAACACACGAAAATAAATAAGACCCAGTTTAGGCCTTCATTGAGCCTTAAGCTTAATAGATGAGTCAGGCATAGATAAGACATCATTTTGTAGTAGTACTCTGAACATGAAGAAAACTGTTGTAGGAATTCAGAGGTAGAAATTATTTTCTGGCTTAGAGGTAGTGGGGAGGAGAGTTAAGGTAGGATTTCATAGGAGTGGTACATTTGAGATAAACCTTAAAGGACCAGAAAGGTTCTGACATGTGTAGATGAAGGGAACCACAAGAAAAGTTGAAGCATTAGAAAAGTAAAAAGGATATTTAGCCAAAGGCCTGGTTAATCCATCCTGACTAAAATATGGTAACACTGGAAAATAAGGCATGGAAGGTCAGGAAAGTTCATGCCAGGTACACTGTATATGCTTCATATATTTTCCCCTAGCTTTCTTCTTCTTCTTTGTTCTTTGTTTTTTAACATTATCTAGCTTTAAGCCTTTTCTGGCTTATTTAAGAAGGTCTTTTCCAATCATAATATTATAAAACTTAGTCTCTAAAATTTCTTCAAATACTCCTATAACATTTTAAACATTTTATTCTAAAACCCCATCAGGAATTTAGTTTTGCATATTGGATTCCAAATTTGGTGTACCCTTGTGGCTCAGGCAACTGAGACGCTGGTACGCAGACCAAATACAGCTCAAGGACCTGGGTTCGCAACCTGGGGCATGGTGGAAAACCAAAATGAGCAACTAAATGAGTGGCTGTTTCTTTCTCCTCTTACTTTCTTCCTTGAGTGCTTTCTCCTCCTCTCCCTTCCTCCCTTCCTTTCTCTCTTTAAAAAAAGAATTCCAAATTTATTTTTATGTGATTGTACATTTGTTCAAGCTGAATGTATTAAATAGTTCTTCTGTTTGGTTCCCTGATTTGTCAGTTTCTGCTTTAACTACTATATGTTTACAGTTATGTTTGGATTTCTGATCAGGCAGGTACCTCCCTCGTTATTCTTCTGTTTGCATTTTTTCTTGACTGTTCTTATTCATTCTTCTGGGTAAACATTTGAATCTTGTTTATTGAATTAGAAAA
Organism: Solenodon paradoxus; assembly: GCA_004363575.1. Lineage (NCBI taxonomy): Eukaryota > Metazoa > Chordata > Mammalia > Eulipotyphla > Solenodontidae > Solenodon > Solenodon paradoxus. The sequence continues at coordinate 175,412 of RJWH01001111.1, forward strand.
GGACAATTCTGTCTTAAAATGTACCCAGATTTGTTTTAATGTGGTATGGTTGGATACAAAGGTATGGAAAGGATTGCCATGAAAGAAGAAACTTAAATTCACAGAAATCAGGGCACAGTGCACAGAGCCACCTGGAGGGAAGCACAAGGTTTTGTCAGAAGCGGAGAGAGCACAGCCCTGAATCTTCATTGGCATTTTCGTGGAAAGGAATGGGCAAGGCAGAGTAGCTATATTCAGTGTGCTTACTATTAAAGAGTCTGAACAATTTTGATGGGCTCTGCGCTTTAGGAGGGTGGTCCCTAGTTATCTGATAAATAGCCTGGGGGTGACTGAGAGCCAGGGAAATATTGACTGGTGTGTGAGAATTTGATAAAAGAGATGGTTGGGAGTGTGGGCTCTCCATTAGTTTATTAATCAAAGATGAGCTTGCAGGGAAATCCTTTGCTTTTTCTAGGTATGAACTAGATCTGGAAGAGTCAGTTTCTCCAGGATTAAGGTCCCAAATGCCAGAGTATCCAGAAGAATGGGGGAGGGAGGAAGGAGGGGGCAGGGAAGAATGAGGGGGGAGGGAGGGAATAGACAGAGACAGGAGCTGGAGAGAGAATATTGTCATTATCAGTTGTGATTTTGATAATGATTACATTGACCATTGACTCAGAGAGTAATTTGATAATGAAGTGACATCATTACAATATTGAATGCTTCCATATAAGAACATGGTGTGTTTCTCCATTTATTTAGGAGTTCTTACATGTTTTCAGTAGCATTATATATTTTTTCAGCATATAAGTTTTGCCCATTTTTATTCTATTTATTTTTATAAATATTCCTATAATTATTGTAGTTATTCTTTTCAGCCTGTGACTTCACATTAGCATGAGATCTTTATACGATCTTATTTAATATTTAATCATCATTTATTTTCCTAGCAAATAATTGTTGAATACTTGTATTTTTTAGACTCTGAGTTATCCTCTAGGCAGCCCCTCCCTGGTGTCCTCCTATATCTGGATCTGGGAGAGTGGAGCATTTCTGTGGAGATGTTGAACACAGAGAGGGCACAGATGATGGAGCACATCTCAGAAAAGATGAGGACAAGGACAAAGATAGGAGAAGGGAGAGGCAGAAACAAAAAAAGGCATGGGATGTCTAAGTAGAGGGTAGAAGTTATGGGATGACTCTGTGGCCTCAATATATTTCAGTAATTTAGGAAGTAGTAATTTAGGAAGAGTAAGGGGCACGTTGAATGGGATTTGTTATGAGAAAAATGGGAATCTTGTTTGGTTACATGAGGGTCCAGCATGAATGTGATCACTGATAAAAGTCATGGCGACTTTGTGACTTATATGGATAGCATTCAATAACCACTGGAGCAAGTAAGGAGAACTTGGTTGGTGAGATTACCCAGTTGTGAGGAGTAGCATGCTAGGCTTAGTGAGAGCAGGGAGTTAAGAATACTAAATGCCCCGTCGAAGCTAGAGGGTGCTTACATTTTGTTCAGAAAGAGCCTCACTTCTGCACAATTGTAAAAATGCCGCTTGACAAATAATCACTGACACTTAAATAGCCTCACAGCCTCAATACTCATCATAACCAAGACAAAAATATGGCAAAGAACATTTATTCATTCATTTACTGCACAAAGCATGCAATGTAGATGCTGGACCTGTTTTCAAGAGGTTTGTTTCTAAAATATTTACTTTCTTGGACCATTTAATAATACCATTTTTTCAAAGGTGTATGTTATTCAGATATATGAAATATCTTCTATAACCATTCTAGTTAATGATTCCCCAGAGTAGACCAGTCACTTTGATGCTGATTCTACCAGGAAAATACCATGAATTCCCAAATGCTTCTCTAATACAGATGAGTTATAATGACAAAAATAATGAGACTTTTTGAATGTCTCATTTTTTATTATAGCTTTATGTAAATTCATCATATGATTAATACTTGAAGGTAAATTAACATTGTGAACAAGGATATAGCATAATATAAAGTACTTTTAACATTTACAATACAAAAGAGACCATTGACTAAAGAAAAATACCATTATATAATAATGAGGCTAATAATTTCATAGGGAAATAACACTGTATTAATTTGATGTATTCATACTAACAGTGAACATGATATTTTAAACTTTGCTGTCACATAATTATGCTGCTACTTTATGAAATGTTATACTGTCACCTAGAAAACCCTTCTTTGAGCGTAGATTTGTGATCTTCAGCTTTAGATGGCAGGTTGTAATGTGTCACAGAGGTATTTTTAAGTGAAGAGGTGGGAAAAAGTCCTGGCTGAGTCATAAAGCCGAGGATTCTTTTTTCCCTGATTTTTACCTGGAATAAATAAAGCTCGCTAGGACAGCACTGACCTTTAGCAAGGAATAGAAGCACCTTCCTAGTTCTACAAGGCAAGTTGGGTAATTGGATGTGATATGAGGTTTAAGGTTACGTGTTGAGGAGATGTCTTAAGGTTGTGAGTCATGACTTGTATAGTTTGTTACTTAAAAGAAAAGCCTTCAAAGCCAAAGTGAGAACTAGAAGAGTTTGAAGGTCAACAAATGCCATACTAGTCAGCAAAAAGGAACATCACAAAGTAGAAATGACTACCTGAGACATGTCTCTTAATTCTTGACCCTATAAGCTATATGTACTGTTTTAAGAAGTATGCGTCTATAAGAAAAATGAACACATTAAAGCAGCTGATTAAAAATGAAACGTTGACAGATGGGTGTATTGGACTAAATAATGCCTCAAGATTTACTCCGGTGGAAATGAGACACAAAGCTCTGTCTCTGACTGAAGTTTGCTAACATTTCAGGAAGTAGGTTGAAGTGACAGTGGGTAATAGGAAAAGGCAGACATATTTCTTGCCGTGATATTTTGCAGCTGTCACTGGCAGTGTGTTTTCTTAAACTGATATCAGCTACTATTTATACACTTACAATTTCTGGTCAGATTAGGGTGGAAGGTTGTGGTACCCAGTATCTAAAATAGTATAATAATGTTCTATTCTTTTTGGAACAAATTTGTTACATGAAATGTCAGATGAGTCATTTTGCTCATGTCAGATATTTGAAAGTAATGGAAAGATGCCAACGTGGAAGCCCAGTAATTCATGCACTGGTGTAATGGAGCAAATGAAATGCAAAGCTCTTGTACAGGTCCAATTTCAGCACCAAACGCTTACCTGTCAGTCAGCAAAATTGTCCCTGAATAAAAATGAACCCCATCTGAGAGGCAAAGCATTTTAATATACATCACATTCTTTGAGTCTATTGCGAGGTAGAAGCTGCCTGGAAAGAAAGAGAATGCTGCTGAAAAAGACATTTAGCAGCAACCCCTGAGTATGCTGAAAATCGTGCTCGCACTGCTGCCCACAAAAGGTTTTTGGTTTGTCCTTTCTCTCTTCAGCTATTGACAAACTCTTTAGCATGGCTCCCCTCCTCCCCTCTGTATCTCTTATCTACAGAGAAAGGTGGATGATTCACCCCAGACAGTGAGAGATTGGACCACTCAGGGTTGTAGAGACCGAGTTTTAGACAGGTAACTTTATTGCTGTCTGGGAGCAGCAGCTGAGGGGGTGGTGGATATATTTATGGAGGTGACAATTAAAAATATGTGTCACACATATTGAAAGTCAGACAGACATACCCTCGTAGAAGTGATTATTATGGCCCCAAATGACTACCATTCTTTTGAAAAGCCTTTCATTTTGGAGTCAGTTCCCACTTTTCTAGGTGAGCAAGCATCTTCCAGAAATGAGATGTCCTAGTGTGCTTGTTTTTTTAAGACTCCGTTCTTTGTGGTTTTTAAAAAGCCAATGGGAAAGTTACAAGCGTGTGTGCTTCATTGCCCACACATCCGGGGCTTCTTGAACCCTACCTCTAGGAGTCATGATTTGTTCTACCTTTGAAATGTCTGTGTTCCATTTCTGTGTTTTAAGACTCTAAGTGCTTATAGGAACCCAAGCAGCTATTGAAAACCAGTAATGACTAGTTCTTCTAAATGTTAATGATTGAGAATGAACTAGCAATCAGGGCTCAAAAAGAAAATAAAATAAAAAAGTGTGCTGTATTAGAAACGATAATAATTAAATCAAGCCAAGGTGCCCTATACTTATGACGGCACTAATGCTTGAAGAAATTACGAGGACGGAGAACATTTACATAAATCCTCTTTAAATGATGGATGTAGGAAAAAAAAAAAAGAAAGAAAGAAAACCATGGTCACAGGACTGAATTTATTTTAATCCTCTGGTTCAAGTGGTCCTAGAAATAATCATACTTGTATCAATCTATATTGCATGACTTTTGTTAAGATGTGAAAATAGTGTTTTTCACTAAATTGTCACTTATTATTGTTCATTTAGGGCCACTAACATAGAAAAATTTCACAGCTACAGTGTCAAAAGAATAGGGACAATTTGATGTTTTCTTTTGATGCTGTTTGTTGATATCTAGACCACTGTAGCTTGATTGCCTAACATTAAACCTGTAATAACAGTGCAATCATAGCAGTATCATCATGAATGTTGTTACAATAGAAACAACATTTACACGGCTTCAGAATGGTAATTATCAAACTTTTTGTCATGAAGCGCTTATTTGCTAGCATTGATCTGCCCCGGTCAGTTGTTAGCTCTTCTCATCTGAGGTGTATTGATTGTATAATCAGCAGATGGAGGCTGTGGGCAGATGAAATTCAGTGTTGTTGGGCAAATTATCGGCTGTTTGCCTGTTGACCTGGACCCTGCTGGTTGTACCTGAGATACTGGTGGGATTATTACTCATTTCAGTGACCCTGCTTTATGACAGAGCAGTCTGTATGATTATAAAAGATAAATGCCATCCTGCTTGCTGTGGTGGTGGCGGACTGCACAAATATCAGAATATAACTGGTCTGAGAACGACATAGTACAAGTATGTTTCTGGTGGGATTTAAAAGAGACATTTTCAGAGACTTTGCTTTTTCTGCATTTGTCCTTCCAGTTTCTACCCAATGATAAAAAGCTTTTGGATCACTCACTGGTGATCATGAGAACCTATAGGAATATAGTACTTTATCATGGACTAAGAGCTGTAACGAATCAGTTAATAGTCTGCTTTTACCAGTAAGAACACCGAGATGTCAATTAAGCTAAGCAAATAGGCTAAAATCTCATGACCAATGAAGTCCAGAGCTCAGAATGAAATCTATTTCCACTGAATAGAAGTTGACTTTGTTATGTTGTTCTGCCTAAGTTATCGGACCTGACAATCACGTATGTGTACTGAAAGATCTAAGGTTACATCCAGCTGGATTAAATGGAGACATGGGTGGCGGGGGAAGACTTTAATGTTATTTTAAAAAATTATTACATTGGGTAACTTTTGAGACTCTTTTCATCATTAAATACTGACAACATTCCAAAGGCCAAGGTCCAGCACAGGGCTATTTTTTAAAGACAAAGCCATTTTTATAAGAAGAGAAATGTGAATTTTATAGCTGGTGACTGTTTAAAATTTCTAGTGGCATATTTTAGTTATGTGGGAAAATTCTTCAAGCCTATTTCTTTTGCCTTTTTTCCTTTCTTCTTGGTCTGGCTTCTCTCACACTGAATCATTCTAGTTTTCATAGGTAACATCACATCCTAATGCCTAAGCACAGAAAGAATGTCTCTAGCCCCTTTTGATATTCAAGTCACCCCCGCACCTGTTTTTTAAACCTGACAGTGTTCACAGCGGCATAGTCACCCTTTCTCTCTGAAAAGAAAAGGGCAAAAAAGGGTGTGCTTTACTAATACCAGTACAATGTCATAAAAATATTATTTTGGAACTGACAATTCGACTCTCCAAATAGTAACCTAGATGAAGGAACACTTACACATAGTCCTATGTCTCCAAATGCTCTCAGTTGTACCTGGTAAGCTGTTTCATTCTTCTTCTCTGGACCATTGTATTAGAAAGGTCAGTGGTTACCTACTTATTAGATTTTAAAGGCTTACTCACAGCAAGTAGTCCTGTAAGCAAGTTCAGCAGTACCACAGCCTTTGGTCTTACGTTTTGCAGCTGTTGAATCATAATTAGGTAATGGTTTTTGTCCTTCTTGAAAATTATTTTTTATTCTCTATTTTAAAAAACCAAATGACTGCTCTTTCACCCCAAATATTGCAGGGGATGATGGATGAAGTTCATGAAAGTTACATGCAGAGAAGGAAGTTGGAATTGAAGTATTTAGTGCTTTATATCTCTGTGAGCAGTAGAGAAAACAGCCTTTGAGCACTCCCTTAACAGGTTTTATACTTAAACTGGGCAAAGAGCTGGAAAGCAACTTCCAGTTTCTGGATTTTCTAAATCTTTCAAAAGAAGCCATAATTTGTACACATATTCCCTTCCTTTATTCTATGGCTGCTGAAATTCCCACTGACTACCAGAGTGCTGTCTGACTACCAGTATTTAAAAGTAGTTATCTTTGTGTATATAGAGGTATTTGCCCATATTTGCCCATAATCATTGTCTCAATCAATTATAGGACATTTACAGCACCCCAAAAGAGGTACCTTTGTAATCTTTTCCAAAGTGCAAACCCATGATGTGCCTCAGTCCCCTAGGTTTGTCTTTCTGAGAGTTGCAGATAAATGATGTCATATAATGCAAACTCTTTGTGTCTGGCTCTTTTGTTGTTGTTTAACCTGATGTTTCTGAGACTTACTCAAGTCTTTGTATGCGTCAGTAGTGTTTTCCTTACTATTGATTAGTATTCTATTTTATAGATATACAACAATTCGTTCATTCATTTACCCGTTGATGGACTTTTGAGCGTTTTTTTCCCTCCCAGTTTAGGACCATTATGAACATGCTACTATAAACATCACTATAGAAGTCTTTATGTGGATATATGTTATTCTACAATATGTTATCATATAATATGTGTTATCATAATATGTTACCATATACTATTATAGTATAATATATATTTAACTTTATAAGAAACCGCCATATTGCGGCATAGTAGTATCTATATTGGAAGTATAGTAGGATCTCATTGTGACTGGAAGTTAAGGTGAATGAAATTAGGCTACCCTTCTTCTCCCTGAGAAAGAAATCTTCTAAATCCGTTTTCTTCCTACTGCTTCTACAGGGAATAGTGAGCAGGCCCAGAAGCTATGTAGTGATCCAAGAAAGATAAGGAGCTCTCATAGGTGGAAGGTGGAGGAGAGTTAAAGAAGGGCATTTGTGGGGGGCAGGCAGAAAAGCTGGAAAGGAAGATAGAGGCTAGAGAGAGGTGTGGTGCAGAAGTAGGCTAGTTATATGTGAAGCTTTGGGTATTTCTTTGCTGTAGTTGAACCTCAAAGGCAAAATGAAGATGTTTTTAATGAGATGGTGTAAGAGCAGGTTGATGTTACAGAAAGATGATTTTGATGAATGTGATTGTGTGTATATGACTGGGGTGGGGTGGTTTTGATAGCTCCAGGTATTAGTTTGCTTGTTTTTGTCTTTCTTCTCTATTCCTTAGAGATTTCACTGGTTCACTAACTTCATCCTTTGAGTTAATCACAAAGAATCTAGCCCTTACTGAGGACATGAGTAGGTACTTTTATACATTATTTTTATTTAATTCTGGTGAGTAAGTCTCATTAACTTCATTTTACAGTTAACAAAAACTAAAACTCCTAATAGTAGTAAAACTGAAATTTGTGTCTAGTTCTGTCTGATTCCAAAGCCCTTAATCTTCTGTTTCCTCTTTGTAAAAATCTGCAGTGGGTCCCTTCGGTCAACATTTTAAGTAGCATAATCTGGTAATCAAAGACCTAGAGAATCCTCTCTCTTCTCTCAGATCATACCGTCTCACCCTCACCTTACCCCTCGAGGTAAATGTTTTCATTTTCCACTCTTCTAAAATAGCTTCTGTCTCTTCCAGTCAGGTCTGCTGTCTCAAAGACTAGCAAATCCTGCATACTAAGTTTTGCTTCATGTCTTTTCATATAACATGTGAAATGGTTTTCAAGTAACACTACTCAGGAATCACTTCAGTTTTGGCTGAGAAGACATTTGCCCATCTCTGTTTCTCACACTGTCCCCAACTGAAGTTGGCTCAAATGGTTTTAAAGATCTTTATCAATTTTTATATTGGGGGATAAATACAGACCATAAAGTGGCCCATTTCTGAAAAATACCATTTAGCTCTGGCTTTCAGTTTGGGAAGTGAATTGGAAAATACAATATGATTAGTAATAGGACTAAGATTTAAACATTTTTATTTTAGAGTAAAAAGTAAGACAAATACAGGCCATTGTCCTTGTTTGCATTCCTGTTTGTCTAAATCTGTCTTCCTGAGTAGGTTATGTCAGTAGTTGCTGGTAGCCTGATGTATGTCAGGAATCAGCCCCACCATAAAGTGTTGGTGGGAGCAGAATATTTCAAGAAGTAAGGAAAAGGAAAATAATCCCCCACCTCTCCTAATCAATATTTGCTTTGAAAAATCAGCAGAAAAAGGAAAGTTTGTAAAGAAAAGAAGTTTGGCCTATTACAGTTCATAACACTTTCCTAATACCTTGTTCTCACTCTTTGGGTAAACTCACCACCAGGAGTCTTGGATAGTCTGTATTTTTTTAATTAAGAATTTCAGACATCAGAGCAACAATTCTTCAGACTGTAGGGACAGCATTGTTTAATTAGAAACTCAGATATGTGTATTAAAAAGAAAGGCATTTAAGTGAGACATTTGGGTTAGGTGAAGGCAAGTTTTAAATATAAAAATTAAAGAGAGGAAAGCTGAGATTCACTATCCCTAAGGAAATCTATTTCCATAGGGCAATTTTTTAGCAAGCCTCCCAAGAGCTGATTAGGAGCCTCTATACACTTACATCATCCCTGACGCGGCCCTGATGGTGTATGACAAGAAGGCCACTTTATGGGGACACAGTGACAGCAAGATTTTTGCAGTTGAACCACCTCTCTTTCCCACCAAATGTAAGATCTTTGCCATCTGGGACTCTGTCTAATTCATTTTTCTCTTTCCTCAACTTTGCCTGGCACATAGTAAGCCCTAGAGTGGCAGAACAGAGATGATCCTTGAACAACATGGGGCCAGGGGGGTGTGGTTAAAAATCCAAATATAATTTGTAGTCTGCTGTTCATATACTCAAGTCCTGCATCCCCAGCATCCATGGTTGGTTGTGTCTGAATGTGGATCTGACTAACAGAAAAAAAATCCCATATAAGTGGACCCGAGGCGTTCAAGTTCAAACCTATGTCGCTCAGGGGTCAACTGTGACATGGAGAAGAACTCAGACTCTGCTAGTTAGCCAGCTTCGTTACCTGTTATTTAATCACCTAAAGCCTCAATTTCTATATATGTAAAATGGAGATAATTATATTGCCTTGCATCTTAGGGTGGTTGTGAGGATTAGAAAAGCTAAGGGTGATTTTTAAAAAATTACCAACATTCTTGGCACATAAATACTCAATAAAAAAGAGCTATTATCATTTTTATTGGTAGTTTATAAAATGTTTCATTAAGCTGACCTCAGCTAATTGCTTAAAGTATCCTCAGTGATGTTTTTATCTTTTGTTTTAATAAAATATAAAGAGACTGTGAGACTGTGGATTACAGTGCTGCTCCTTAACCTATTGCCCGTAGGGTAAGATGAGGGTAATGGCATGTTTTTATTTGTGAGCTTGGAGATGTACCAAAGGTCTGGGCTTTCACCTCGCACTCATCATGGATGAAGAATGTTGGCCCACATTGAAATCATTTTATTCCCAAATGAAAGTCTGTTACAAAGACAATTCTTACCAAAAGAAATACTCTTTCACTGATAATTTATGGATAATATTAAATATTAAATGTTCTTTAGGTTATTGAGTAGAATGCTGAACAAAAATGTGAAATACTAAATTAAAATCAACCTGATACTGTATACTGTGGGGTCATTATGGAAAGTAACAGGGACTTTTAGAAAGAAAATTCAACTTGGAAAATATTTGTGTCTGCTATACATAGAGCGTACTATTCTATGAGGCAGTAGAAGATAAGCAAGACAGAGTTCCTTCCCCCTGGAGATCCTGTGGTCTAAAGTGGAAAATAGGGTATCTGTATGAAATAAAAAAAATATAGGTAGTAAAAAGGCTTCTTGATTAAACCAAAGCAGGTTTAGTGCTCAGCTTTTTAAAAGGGGAGCAAATTATACCTCCTATAAGCCAGTCAGGTTAATTTTGATACCTTTATAGATTCTGTGCTAGATGAAATCATTGAACAATCAATTAGTCACCACATAGGACAGCATGAAGCACTGAGTCGTCACTATCTTGGCTTTGCAAAGAGCAAATTGTACCAGATCGATTTAATTTCCTTCTTCAAGAGATTGACAGTTTATACAGACATTTAAGAAGCAGGATATGTAATTTATCTGAACTTCAGAAAGGATTTTGATTCAATCACACAAGACATTTTAGCATTAACTCAAAGGATGTGGTCCAGTCCAGACAATTTTCCTGTAGAAAAGGGCCTACTTCACTGGCAAGTCACATTTGAAAATGGTTACCAAGTGCTTGATGTCAGCAATGAATCTTGTTCTATAAATGCATATCTTAAGTGCTGGAGTTATTCTGAATTTCTATCAGTGTTATAGAAAAATAATTGAAAATAAACTCATTATGTTGGTGGAGAAAAGCCGCGATACAAAGTACTTTGGAAGATTGTTATAATTTAAGTGAAATGAGCTTACGTCACAAAAATAACCATTATCTGCTCTATGAAGGACAAAAGGACTGGGTTCAAAATAACCTGCAGTGGTGATCATGAGCAGCACCGTCTACAAGATGGGAGTAGCTTGGTCATAAATGTGAGGAAGAAAGACTTGGGAGTCAGTCCATGTATCACTGAGCATGTCTGCATTGTTATTTATAGGCAACACCTAATGTAAGGGTGTGCTTTGCAAACATGAGGAGCCCAGAAGTCATTATTCTGTGGTAGTCAGTTTTAATCACAACTCTCCGACTACTCAGATTTTACACTGTGGGGAAGCTAAAGAGTCCAGAAAAAAGCATTCTAAGCATATAAAGCGATGAATAGATTTTCTTAAAAGTTCACACTACAGAAGAGAGACCACTTTTCAAATTGTACACAAGTATCTTTTCATGTCATAGTAATTTACTGAGTAACTGCTATATGTCAGCTTGTCACAATAGGTTTATGGAACAACTGTTTTATCTTAATTTTCACAGGGGAGAATATAAAGCAAATGAGCTTAAATGTAGCAAGATTTTGATTAGGTAAGGAAGAACTCTTTTATTATTGATGTCATTAAGCACTGAAACATGTTACCAAAGAGTTTCTGAAATATTTCTTCTTGAAAGCAGTTTGAAAGCAGAGTAGACAGCTTTCTGCCTAAGGTGGCATAGGTGTTGATGGCTTTGGTTTAGTTCAGTGGTTTCAGAATCTGACAGTGTCAAGATCACTTGGATAGCATTTTTTTTAAAAGCAACTTTATTGAAGTGTAATTGACCTATTTTAAAGTGCACATATTTCAACTGCATCATTTGGTAAGTTTTGACCTATGTATCTACCCATGAAATGAACATACTCATCAGCCCCAGCTTTTCCCATGCCCTTCTGTAGTCCTCTTCCTACCTCTCCATAGGCAACTATTACCTGCTTTCTGTCCCTAAAGATTAATTTGCATTTTCTCGAATTGTATGCGAATAGAATTCCTTTACACTCTTTTTTTATCTAGCTTCTTTCTCTCAGCATAGTTATTTTGAGTTTTATCCATGTCAGTGTGGTTCAGTCGTTCACTCCTTTTATTGCTGAGTAGGATTCCATCATCTAGATATTCTGCCATCAGTGACATGACAGTATTTCGATCAATGACAGCTTGCATATATGATGGTGGTCCCTATGTACAGCCCAGGTGTGTAGTAGGCTAACCAAATAGATTTGTATAAGTATACTCGGACATTTGTATGAGTTCAAAATTGCCTAAGGACAAACTCCTTAAGAATGTATTCTCATGAGACATGACTGCATAGGATTTGTTTATCATTTATCCTTTGGTAGACATTTGGGTTGTTTCAGGTTTGAGCTATTAAAAATAAAGTTGTTATAATTTTTATGTATAGGCATATCTATAGACATATGCTATCATTTCTCTAGGATAAATACTTAGTGGAATGATTGACTCATATGGTAGGTAGAGTGGTGATTCCATTTTGCACTTCTATCAGCAGGATTCTGCCAACACTTGATATGGTGAGTCTCTTTAATTTTAGATATACTAATAAATATGCAGATATCACACTCTTGTTTTAATGTAAACTTTGTGAATGACTAAAAATATTGAGCATCTTTTCATGTGCTAATTTGCCATCTATGTATGTCCTTTGGTGAAATGTACTTTCTTAAGATTTTTTTTTCTTGCCCACTTTTAAATATGAGTATTTGTTGTCTTTTTATTGAGTTTTGGGAATTCTTTATATATCCTGACTGTAAGTCCTTTATCAGATATATAATTTGCAAATATCTTCTCTCGGTCTGTAGCTTTCCTTTAAGGAAAGGTGCAAGCAGGAAGAGGAGAGAGAGAAGGAAGAAGCACTTAATTTTATCTGTTTAGTTGTTCATTATTGGCTGTTCCCATGGCCCCTGGATATCCACCCAGTTCCTTGGGATGTATGTGGATTGTACCTAACCGCTAATCCACCAGGATGTGCTACTCCTTCTCAGTCTCTTAAGTGTCTTTCAAAGAGCAGAAATTTTGAAGAAGCACCTCCACCCTTTTTTTCTTCTATGGACCATGCATTTCATGTATAGGAAGTTTTTGCTTAATCCATGGTCACAAATATTTTCTTGTAGAAGCTTAAAGTTTAAGTTTTGCAGTTATGTCTGTGAGCTATTTTGAATAATTTTAATATATGTGAATAATATAGATGAAGGTTTTATTTTTTATATGGATATCTAGTTGTTCCAGTATTGTTTATTGAGAAGACTATCCTTTCTCCACTGAATTGTCATTGAATCTATGTTGAAGTCAGTTGTCCATATATATGTGGGTCTTTTTCTGGGTCTCTGGTTTCATTGATTTATTTTATATGCTAAAACCATACTTTCTTTATTAGTGTATTATAGTAACCTTTGAAACTGGGTAGTAGTAGTCTTTCAACTTTGATCTTTTTCAAAGACATTTTGGTTATTCTAGATCTTCTGCATTTTCATATGAATTTTAGATTCAGCTTTTCAGTCTTTATTTGATTGCCAGGATTTTGCTTGCAATTACATTGAATCAACAGATTCATTTGGGGAGAATAGACATCATAACAATATTGAGTCTTCTAACTTGTGGACATGGGATTTCTCTCTATTAAGTAAAATTTTACATTTCTTTCAGCATGTTTTGTTATTTTCAATGTCTAGGTCTTATACATCTTTTGTTAGACTTTTCCCTAAGAATTGTATATTTTTAATGTTACTGTAAATTTTATTTACAATTTTTTTTCATTTCTATTTTTTCTAGTTTAGAGGAAGAAATATATTTGGTTTTATATATTGCCTTAGTGTCAACAAACTTACTAAACTAACTTACTAGTTCTAGTAGCATTTTCTATAGATTTCATAGAATTTTCTGCATAGGAAATCATAGTGTCTGCATTAATGACCATTTTACTTATTCCTTTCTCATCTAGATAGGGGTCTTATATTTATTTTTCTTGCTATGTTGCATTTACTAAAAGTGGTATAGTGTTGAATAGAAGTGATAGTGAGGTATCTGTGTTTGTGAAGAATATTAATCTGTTGTTTTCTTAGTGTTTTTGGATTTTGTATCAAGACAGCATTGTAAAATAAGTTGGCAGTAATCTTTTTTTTTCTTTGATTTTCTAAAAGAATTTAAGAAATATTGGTGTTATTTTTTTCCTCCAGATTTTCTAGACTTTCCCCAGTGAAACCAGCTGGATTTACTGAATCTCAATCTGTGGATAAGTCCAGAAATCTCTTTCTGTGATATATTCACATTTTGAAACCACTGACTTGATAAAAGATGATCTCTTTAAGTCATAAGTCCAATCTAGTCATTGAGCAGCTAAGGACGAAACATTTCTGAAGAGGCAATGCGGTCATCAGCCTTTGAGTTTATTTTCAGCTCTGCTTGCATGACCATAAGCCTCCATCACTGAACTGTAGAACTCTGTCCCCCAGAAAAATCTCATTCAGAAAATTCAGTCAGGAGACCATACTGACCGAATTGCAACAATTCTAAAGTTTACTTGGTAATTAGAATCATACATATTGGTTCCTTTCTAATTTTATAGCTGATAGAAAAGTGAACATTTCCTTCAGTCTGCCATGAAATTAACTTTTTAGGGAAAAGTTATAGTTTATAAAGGCAAATGAATTGTCTCATTAGATCTTTACTAAAAATTGGAATGATTAAAATTCTTCTCAATAATTTAAAATTTTTCCCTAGGGGGATGAACAAATTGGGTTAAAGGGGTCAATTTTAACGGTAAAGGATAGAACTGATCTTTCAGTGGTGAACTTATTGTAGTAAGTACAGTTGTCGATTTATAGTGATACACCCTGAAACTTATATAGTGTTGTAATACAATGATGCTTCAATAAAAATTATTTTAAAGATGAAATAACATCAGAAGATAGATAACAATTCCTTATCTATGAATGACTACTTAAAAATGCAAGTTATAAATAATGAACAAAAAAATAAAGTTATCTAAGAAGTTAATTTTACAATAGATTCAAGTTAATCATTTTCTCTTCTGGAGAGAACAGCTTTCTGTCTGGAGCTGCCAGTGGTGGTAATATCCTAAGGACATGTGAATTGACTGGTTAACCTGTCTGTAACATATTCGATGGACTGTAGTGTGACTGTTTGCACAGAGATCTGGCATTCACACAGACCAGTTAACTATCTTTGTAACTAAGTTCTGATCCTAGACAAATGGTGCTAATCTGTGAATAATTAGCTTCCCTTAACTATTTGCCTCTATTTTGGGTGACTAAATAAAAATCATTTAAAAATTCTGTCTGGCTCACCCGATCACTTAAGACACTAAGCTGGTGACTAGGACATAGATCATGTAAAGACCAACCATAGATTAAGAAAATAAATAAAAGTGCTTCCTCCCCTTCTTCCTTCCTTTAAAAAAAATGCTTCTTCCTCCTCTCCCTTCCTTCCACTCTTAAAAAATAAATAAATAAAACTAACGTCCTGATGCACTCTAGTGGTTTAGTGGGTAGGTCTGCTGCCTCCGCCAGCACAGTCCACATAGATCCCAAGGACCCTGGTTCATGACCCAGGTCCGGGGTCGGTAACAACTAAGATGAACAGTTAAAATAAATGCTTCTTCTTCTTCTCATCTGCCTGCCTACACACCTTCATTCCTGCTTATACCTTTCCTAAAAAAGAAAGATAAGAATAAAACAGCTAATGTCCATTATTCTTTGCAGTGAATCTATGATCAATAGTATTCTCCAGCCAGTGATATCACTGCATTCTATAAGAAGTATGTCACTTTGGGGACTGTTTGTTAATCCTAATATATATTCAGAAAAAAAGTGGAAACAAAACATTTTGACTATTTACCTGTCTAGTATAATCCCTCAAACTCAGAGGTTCTTAAACCCTTTTTGTGCCACAGGTACCTTAGTATTTGGTGATGCTTATTGATCTTTTCTCAAAATAATGTTTCGAAGGTATTAATATATTTATAGAAACACAAAATAAACTAATTGGTGCATCCTGATGGCCTGGTGGTTTAGTCACTGTGGTGCAGTCCACATACATCTCAAGGTACTCAGTTTAAGACCCAGAGCGTGAGTGGATTGGGTGGGGTGAGTGATGTGGGAAGAAGCAACCAAGATAAACAACTCAATAAAATTAATGAAGTGCTTCTTCCTCTCTCATCCTGCCTGCCCACCGCTGCTTGCCTTTATTTCTGCCTGGACCGTTCCTTAAAACAATTAATTATATTAAAATGTAGTTGTCAAAATATGTTTAAAACACAATTGTGATAAAGTAATATATTTACTTCTTTATTACTGCAATAAAATAATATCTATTTGTAGCTCTTACGGTAATTTTTCATTAAGATTGAGCTATTAGTCACACCTTGGTGAAGTATTGAATGATTAGATCAGCCACCTCTTCTAGTGCATCACAAGGACTCAGGTTCACATCCGGCTCTGGGGGTGGACAGCCAATATGAACAACTAAATAAAAATAAAATAAAATGCCACTTCCTCCTCTCTCTTCCTGCCTGCCTGCCTGCTCACTTCATTCCTGCCTGCATCTTACCTTTCCTTTATAAAAAAAAATGTTAAGCTACTAAAGGGCATTACGACAGCAACAACTATCATTTTCCATAAAAATATAATTTCCTTCCAAGTTCATAGACCCCTTGAATTCTCTCCATAAATCATAAGAACCTCTACCTACCTTCTGATCATTTTTTGGGGGGTGGATGGGCCCCCCTGGCCCCCAAACTTGTCTTTCATAGGCTGCACTTTAGCCACCTGAGCCATGGGCGGTGGCAAGGGCATCCTGTTCCTTTTAATGAAAACTTAGTTTTGATTCACAAAACTCAATTTATACAAAAATAAAGTTTGAAGGAATATTTCATTTCTTCTGCTGGAATTAGAATTGTCCTCTTCAGTGAACCACTGCTGAACAGCCTGACAAGAGTGGCTTAATCATCCAGTACTTTTAATCTATGAAATCTATTTAGAATGTGAGCACAAAATAGAAATATAATGATATAAAGGAGAGAATTATCTATCAATAATGAAATCTCAGCTCAGAAAGACCTAATTGGCAGCAAGCTTGGGACTCTTAAAATCAGAGGTCTTTTGGGTCTTAGAAACTTGTTAAAGACTCCAAATGGTGAGAGGGTATAAGAAAACAAAAAGAAGGAACAGATAAAGTTTTATTTTTTAAACATGAGGCTGAGAAGAGTTCCATCTTATCTCAGGTGTTCAATACATGTGTGCAAGTTGCTAACTGGCGTTGCATGATTAGATTAATTGCATGTCAGTAAAAAGCCATAATTATCCTAAGAAAAAAATGTATGCTTTTTGTCTGTGTAAGGCTCACCTATCTAGCATGTCTTTTCAGTTTTGACCAATTATAAATCTGTTAGTAATACAGAGAGTAAAATTTTATTTTCTGTGGTTCCTGATGCATGCGGGTTATTTATGATTCTTTACTAACGATTAGCTTTAACTTAAAAGATGGACTAGAAAAAACACTTAAAATTAGTGAGAATTGCCAACCTGCGAGAAGCTCTGGGACTTTGTTAGACATTTCTGTTGTTCTCCATTTCTCAAACATTGTGACAATAGCTCATAGTTTATTTACAAATGGAAACTAACACTGCATAATACCTGCCAGCTTTCAAAACTAGATTATATCTGTCTTTGTCTGAAAGGCTCCAGTAACACTGTAAGATATTTTCTTGTGACCATCTGGCAGTTCCTAGGAACCAATCTCTCTCAACATTTTATAGTTACTGCACTGGTTACAGCTAATCCTTTCAGTGAATGAGCTGGAAAATGTAGATACATCAATATCATATTCTTTTAGAGCCCATTTAATCCTGGCCTATTATTATTTCATTTAATAGGGCCATTATCTTTGTAGAAATGAAAAGTAATTTGTCAGAATCATTTCTTAAAATTTGAATATCAATCTATGTAGATTTTTTTAAATAAAGGAAACCATAAATTTTTTTTTTTTAATTTCAAACACACTGATTAATAATCTCAGAAATGGGAATCTAGGGTTTGGATTCCACACACATTTTTGGTCTTACTTTTCAATCTGGGTCCTAAAATATCTTGTCCAATTAAGTAAGCTTGGGTTGAGCTGACTGTATTCTTGAGAAAAAGTTTATATTAACGGTGGAGTTGATACCCCAGAAGATCAATGCAAACACCTTGTGTTTCTCTTATCGTTGCTTTGAGAAGCTAGGAGACATTCACTCCAGTATGGGAATTTTGTGAATTTTCCTTCAAAACAATTGGTACTCTATGGACTTTGCATAACTGTTTTTAAAATACTTCATTTTAGAAACAAAACAACTGAGCTAAATGAAACCAAAAGAGTAAACCTTTAAACTCTAAGACCTTATTAGCAGTTACCAGAAGGGAAAGGGGAGAGGGAAAGGAAGGGAGGTAATTAGGGCAAAAGGGATCAATTGTGTGGTGAAGAATAGAAATTAACTTTCAGTGGTAAACTTAATGTAATATATACAGATGTTGATTTCTAATGATACACACCTGAAACTTATATAATGTTATAATGCAGTGTTCAATAAAAATTTTTAAACCTCATTTTTAGATTTATGAATGAGTCATTTTAACGTAGTTTTACTTCATGAAATACCCATGTTGGTTGAAGAATTTTGTGAGGAAGGTTATTGCTTAGTCCCACATTCTGAAATTTACATGTATCATTGACTCTAAATAAAAAAAGGTGTTGATCCTTTTTTTAGATTCAGAGTTTAAAAGGCTTCACAATATCCTGCCCCCAGCCTTTACTCTTCAGGTTATTCACCAGCACCATCAAGAGACCGTGTTTTTGATAGAAACCTCCCCAGAATGATTTTTACTTTCATATTTAGGTACTTTAACCTGGTCAAGTTTTCTCCTTGTTGTTCAGTTTACACACATAATCACAGGCACACTCACAGACACACACACACACACACACACACACACACACACACGGGTGCACTCTGCCTAGATTGTAGGATGAAACTGATTTCATAGTTCAAAAAACTCAATGTTTTTGTAGCATCAAAATTAATTCAGATTTTTTTCTTTGAAGAGTTTTATAGTGATTTCTAGGAAATCTTTCCTCTTTGTTTTCTCTGAGATGGGGATTGAAACTAGTCCAGTGTTAGACTGACTCAGCCTCAGGTGATATTCTTTTCTTCTTCCATTTACCAGGTTTTTGTTGTATCCTAAATTTAGGGATGGGGGTGGGATTTATCTCTAAATTAAATTAATTATAATATCCTGCTATATTTTGACACTAAATATATCAGCTATATCCTTACTAAGGGGGTGCAAAAAAGGTCATAAAATGGGACATATCACTTGTATAGTTTCCTTTTTTGGAAAAACTATGTTTCCAGAAAGAGAGAAGCTATAGTCTCTATTCTAGCATGTAGTTACTTTTATTATCAAGTGCTTCCATATATTTAAACAAACTCTTGCTATTCTATGGAAGAGTTCTCTTCAAAACTAAAGAATTTAAACACTTCCCCTTTTCCCTTATTGGCTTTCACATCTTTCCTAATTAAGTAGAACAGTTTGGAAAAGATACAAGGCTAAAAGGAAAAAATAAATCATAATCCCATATCCAAAGGTATAACTTAGTATATGTTCTTTGGGTCTTTTTCTTTTTTGTTGTATTTTTAAAAAATGATACCATACTGCTTGTATTTTGTTTTTTAATTTTTTATTAATCTTGACAATAAACATCACCCTCATTATTTTTAATGACTACCTAGTTTTCCATAGTGTGAATGAATCATTTTTTACCCAACTGTTTTTCCCAATTTTTATTAAGAGAACAAACTACAAAAATGTTGAAATAATTTGACAGTGAACACACACATATCCACCATTTAGAGTCTACAACTAACATCAGATTATACTTGCTTTATCACATATCAGTCAAATTAGCCATCTTTCTACCTATCAATCCATCTTAAATGTTTATCTATTTCAGTGTAAATTGTATACATTCGTATATGCCTCTCTAGCCAAGTATTTAAATCTCATTGACTAGAGTTTATATTGGCCCACTCTGTATTTTAAAAATTGCTTTGCATTTAAATTGTTTCCCAATCTAGTAGAAAAAACAGTATATTTATTAATGTAGTTGGTTTAGTGTTATATTACTACATAAAATACCCCACAACTTAGTGACTTAACAACAAACATGCTATTTTTTCTTTGTTCTGTGGGTCAGCAGTGTAAGTTGAGATCAGCTGGGCAGTTTTTCTGCTGGTCTCACTGGGGATTAGGCAGCAGCTACAGTCATCTGAAACAAGATGGCCTCATCTGATAAATTCCTAGAATTGGAATTACGTTATATAAAGTTATACATACACATAGCAAAATTACCCTCTTTGTTTAAAAGGCTTTCCTTCTCACTGGTTCTCTTTGCATTTTTCAATTTAAAAAACAGTTCAGAGTAACTTTTTGTGATACTAGCTGGAATTATTTTAATGAATATATTGATTTACGCATTAAGAATGATGCAAAAGAAATACTTAGTCTTTTTTCTTTAGGAAATTATAAGCTAGTCGTGAAGATAACACCAACACTTAGAAAATAGTCAAGTTGAATTATAAGATCATATATATAGTTGTCAAATTGCTTACCTTTTCCCCTTTCTGGAGGATAGACTGAGTTAATTACTTGACACCTAATTAATATCCAGTCAATAATTACCTAGTAACTACCATTGAATTACGGAGAAGGGTTGAGTTAAAGTCCTCTAGACTCAGGATTTGATTAAAGAGTGAAAATTACTTGGGTCTTCAGAGTAGTTTAGAGAGACAAAGGAAAAGTGTACAGATACATGTATAG
This sequence comes from Solenodon paradoxus, assembly GCA_004363575.1. Lineage (NCBI taxonomy): Eukaryota > Metazoa > Chordata > Mammalia > Eulipotyphla > Solenodontidae > Solenodon > Solenodon paradoxus. The sequence continues at coordinate 196,012 of RJWH01001111.1, forward strand.
AATAATTTCCTTGAAATTTATTTTTCATTCTTTAAAAATTTTTTGATTACCTCTCCTTTCCTCATTACTTCCCTCTGGTAACCATAGTCTCGCAGCAGCAGATGGGGACCCGGGGTTGAATCAGTAAATAGGATCACGTGAGGGGCACAGACCTCTGGTGGTGGATGTGGTGTGATATACATAGCAACTGAGGTGCGAATCTAGTCTCTGGGAAACTTACATGGTATTGTACTGTAAACTAACGAAACAATAATTTAAAAGTCTATGGTTAGAATTACTTTCTTATCTGCTGAAATGTTTGCCTACTAAGCCCCAAGCTGGGATTGCCAAAGTACTGTTTCATTACCACATTCTAATTTGTGACCATCCTTTATTATCCAAGGGAAACGACCAGTTTTCTCCAATTGAGAAACCCCCACTTAACTGCAAACCTCCCGTCATAGTAGAATACAGAGTTCGAAGATGTATAACATATTCTAGGAAATATGTTTGGGGGATTTTGGGGGGCACAAGCAAACCTATGATAGCTCATCTAAAATGTTTGTTTTACATCCACTGAAATAAAATATTAAATTCAGCCCCCTAAGCACACATATTCAAATTGTTGTAATGAGATGCCGAAGACTTGAAGTTGTAAACTTTTCAGGCCCTCCATCATCCTCCAGTTCAACTCCGTGCTTACAATTCAGTTGGTTTTTGTCGTGGAGGATGCTCATTCTTAGCTTTGGGGTTTTTTCCTGAGTGTAATTCTCAATCCTACAGAAAATTTTATGATGCAGAGTTGGTAAATTCCACTGTTTAATTTCCACCACCATCCCAGAGACAGAGAAAACGGGACATACACACTATTTGTGCCTCATTTTATTTAGTGAGCCTGAGGGAGTATTCCTCCTCCCCATTTCAATGAGTGTTACATGGTCTTAGCTCTATGCTGAGTACCTACAGCCCCTGACAAACTAGACTTCCTTCACCTGAAAGATGAAGAAGCGTAGTTCCAAGGCTTCTGGTACCGTTCCCAAATCATTCATAGTGATCTTTCCGTACTCAATTTTCTCTTTTTCTAGCTCTCATTTCCTGCTTTTCTGAATTATTTGAGGGCTAGGGAGTCTAAAACTATTGAGAATAAAGAAGCCATAATCAGAAATAAGTTTTATGTAAGGGAAACTCAAAGTTGAGAAATGATGATCAAATTATAGTACATATCTATACTAACATGCATATTGTCTGTTGCCTTTTGCACACTTGTTATCAGAGCCCAACTCTGCTGCTGCTATTGCTCAAAGCATTTTTGTGATAGCCTTTCCAAAGTGTGTTCTCCAATATACTTGGTGGTGGCAGAACTCTCCTAGGGGTGAGTTTTGTTTTAGAAACATACAGATTATTTGCAATTAATATTGATGATTTTAGTGGATGGAATCATGCTGGGTGGCATGTGCATCCACATACATATAAGTAATGATGCTAATTATAATTAATATGTGGTCTATCACTGAAAAAGTATAATTTCCTTAGGTGTTTGTTACTGTTTAGTGTGTTTTGGCACAGCCACTTTGAAATTTTAAGTATCAAAATTTCAGAACTGAAAGAAACATGAAGGTTATTTATTTTAATACCCTGAGGAAACTAAGACACAGAAAGATGAAATGACTCATCTGAGGTCTTCTAGCCAATGATAGAGAATTCTTGAGATGCTCATTTCCTACTCTGTCATCACACGTCTTACTTGTTCTGGTTTTTCCCTAGCAAGAGTAAGTTCCGAAGGAGTACTTTTATGTAGAGGTTCTTAAGAAATCATGTTAATATGGAAAAGACAATTTTATATAAAGAACTTTAAAGCAATATTTTGATAGCTCTAAATTATGTTGAGAATCATAGTAATCTATAGGCAAGTTTTCCACAAAAATATCCAAGGAAGTAAGCTTTCTATATAGCTCATGATTACTTGAAGAATGTGAGACTACACTCACCTTAATAGTTCACGTGAATATTGTACATGAGGGACTACTCCAGGAACATCAGTAGAATGTTCTGGTATTTTCTGAATGTTTAGATCTACTCTTTCAAGCATATTTCTTTCACAAAATCAGCTATCCACTACTTTCAAAATCTGGACTTTAAAACTAGCTTCTGAAGTATTAGCCAAGAGTGATTCCCATTGCTGTCATAAACTATCTGTCTAAAATACCTATTTTGTAAAGCAATTTGGAAAGGAAAACAACTCATGAAAAAAACTAGTTGGTAGTAGTTGGCGTTCAGAAAAGCACGTTGGTTGAAAAACTTGCCTCTCAAAATAACAATATCCCTTTTCCATTAAAAAACCTAAAAGATTAGCTTCTCTAACATTTACTTAGTCAAAGGATCCTACCTCTATGATTCTCACTCAGTGTTTGAAGAGACTAGAGACATGGCACTCAAATGCCTGATTAGACTGATGCTAGCTTCTAACAAGCAGTCTGTGATGACCTGTTAGCCTGGCAGTAGTGAAATGAGAGAGAAGATAAGAAAGAAGATGATGATGATGCGGTCAATTTGTCATAAATATATTCATTTCAATATTATTATTAAAGTGCCATTTTATAAAAGGTAGTGAAATTTTTTTTGCTGTTATTTGTTTTTATAATGTTACTTAGCGAAGTTGGGGTTTTCTTAAAAACATTATACCATCAGGAAATTCAAGTGCCTGTTATAGAATTTCAATTATTTTATAAAAGTGGAATAAATTACTTAGAAGTTCCTTCATGTGACCCTTTGTTTATTCCCTCCACTCCCAAAATTACTGAGAGTCTAGTTTTCTATCATTTATCTTCAGTAGTTTATCTCAGCTGTTTCTAGGCAGTTATTTATTTCCCTTTCATTTCATGACCATTTTGAAGCCCTTTTTGCCTCCCAGTCTGCTATATAGATTCTGAATAGTTTGTCAGTATTAGTCAAATTAATTAGATTAGTCATAATTTAAGTGATAAAGATATAATTAGAATTATGATTTGTCACACAGCACCTCTTACCATTCTTACAACAGTTCTGTTGCTTTAAAATTTTATTTTGGAGGTGCACCCTGGTGGCCCAGCGGTCTAGTACACCTCGGGCACACTTCACACACAACCCAGGGTCTCAGGTTCAAGACCAAGGACGGGAGTGAACAACCAAGATGAAACAACTAAAACAACTAAAGAAAGTAAAGTGTTTCTTCCTTCTCTCTCTTCCTGCCTGCCTACTTGCCTTCATTCCTGACTGTACCTTTTCTTTAAAAAAAAATAATAATAATAAAGTTATTTTGGTAACAGTTCCTTTATCATCAGAGGGAATATTTTACCTTCATAGAAAATTCATTCTCTGCAAACAACTTCCACATTCCCATGACATGGAAGGCTCATCTGTTGAAGAATATTTTTATTCACAGTTACCTCTTTGCTTACATTCAAAATGCCCCAGTAATGCTGATGAGATCATTCTGACTCTTTAAGAATATTTTTTCAAGAGTTTTATCTTCTCCAGTAACAAAAAATGGTTGAACTTACTCTGGAAATGGTAAAGAAATCTCTACTTTTCTTTTTGGGAAACTCATTTGGGAAGGAAGGTTGGTCTATGCATCCTTAAAAAGATTCTAAACATGAGCAGTATATGTGTTTATTTCTTAACTGAACACTAGGTTGCTCTTGCATGTATCATATTTGCATAAACTCTGAGTTCTACAGTGAACACTAAATCTCCAGTGATTTACACCAAAACAGATATTTTCTGTTTATTGTCAATTCTACCTATAATGTATTGAAAGAACAGGAAATACTATGAATTACTGGTGTACTTTTTAGTGAAATGTGATGTTTGATGTACCACATGAGAATCAAAATAGGTAAACACTTAGCTATAGTGATTTAAGAGCAGAAATGTATAATTGATGCAATCAGATGCCTAATTGGCATTTGAAATGAATTCTCTATTTGTGCATATGTGGTCATTTTAATTTGAAAATATTCTGATTTTTATCATCTATTTTTCTCTAAATTATAGCAATATATATGCTCAGTATTTTATTTTAAAAACTTCATTATGAAAAATTTCAACATTCACAAAGTAAAGATAATGTTACCCACTACCCACTTCAATAATCTAAGCATGCCAATCTTGTTTCATTTATGTCGCTATCCATCACAGTTTCTCCACTAATTTATATCAAGTCAAATAGTTGATATCATTTCATCCTTAAATTATATTTCAGTAATACAGCTAAAATATTTGTCTTAATGCTATCAAGTATACAAAGAGTTTAAGTTTCCCTCCTTCTTGATTATCTCATAATTTTTATAGTCTGTATGAATCTGGATCACATTAGAGTCCACATATTGTATTTGGCTAATATTTTTCCTGAAGCTCTTAAACTTAGTTTCCTCCTTTTTTTTTTTTTTTTTTCTTGCCAATAATTTGTGTAAGAAACTGGGTTATTTTTCCTGTAGAATTTCCCATATTCTAGATTAGTCTGATTGTAGCTCCTGGGGTGTTGTTAACAGATGCCCCTACACTTTTTTTTATTGTTTTATTTCAAGATTATCTTCCAACTTTTATTTTTAACATAAATCTCAACATATCTTCATTTTTCTGTTTCATTCAAGATAGACCAATCTCTAAATTTAACTGGTTCTTGCCATAGCAGTCAATCGTATTTGCAGATATTTTAGAAGAGAAAACTGCATATAAAAAAGGGTTCTTTCCCACTTGTTCCTAGAACTCAAAAAAGAGATTAATCTCTTTGATTAAGCTAAAATAGCTTATTCTTACCTGCAGGCATTCCATTGACATGTACAAAGGTAGATTTTTTAATTATTGATATTATTGATTTAATTTAAATTATTGCTATTTATTATCTCTTGTTCACAATGCTGCATTCATTTTTGAATATTGACATTGCATCTCAATCTGTATTTCCCACCACACCCTCCTCCAGAGTTCCAGTGTTCTTCACCTCCACATTTTCCTCTGTTAAAAAGGTCATTTTAAACCCTGTAGGTAAAAGTCTTTGCAAGCGACTCCTAACATGGTCATTAATTCTTAATTACTAATTCCTTGTTGATTGTTGTAGCTTTATAGAATTCAGTTTCTGTAATTACAAAATTTGTTCTGAAGAGAATAATCCTCTTTATAACTGTTCTAATTCGGTGGTTCTCTGCTTGCTGGAGAAGAATGGGGAGAAAGGGCTTATAACTTGAAGGACAGATCAGAATCACCCATAAGGCTTTTAACAGCTCCTGCTCCCCGCTCCAGCCTTCACGCTCCTGCGTCATGAACCTCTGCTGCTGACGGAACCCCCACATCCTTCAGATGTGCTGGAGATGGGAAAGAGCATGAAGCTGCTGTCAGCCATCTATTTTTGTAAGACCCTCATGAGACAGTTGCTACATAAAATTACAATGCACTTAGTTGATTTTCAAAGACATCTTCCTTTAACAGGTTGACTGTCAAAAAATCAAACAAGTTTTTACAATGTATACAAATGTCAAATCATTATGTAGTATACCTGAAATGAAAATAAAATTTTATGTTAATTACACCTCAATTTAAAATAGGAAACGTCCACATGCCCTGGTGACTTCATGGTTAATTTCGCTGCCGCTAGCTGACACAGCCCACATACATCCCAAGGACCTAGGCTGGTGACCTGGGGCCAGGGGAAAAACCAGGAGGAAGAGTTAAGTAAAATAAATAAGTGCTTCTTTCTCCTCTCTCTTCCTGCCCACCTGTCTTCTCTCCTTTATTCTTGTCTGTACCTTTCAAAAAAAAAAAAAAAACCAGTCACAGAAAACAATGACTTCTCTTTCCCCTCTAATGAAGGTTTATTTTGCATATATAGAATAAATTAGAAATTAGGATACATATCTGACTAGAGAAATGTGTCTATTCATTTAGTGGGGATTTGTTCAGTGTCTACTTGCTATTGCATTGTTCAAATCTCTAAGATTTGAGAAAGGAAATAAAAATTTTAAGGGTGTCACAGTCCTGTGAGAAGCCATAGTTTAATTGAAAAGAAAAGGCATAAATAGACATAAAAGAGTGTAATTAAAATGAAAGGTAATATTTGATTAAGCATTAGGATTTGGGACTTTATGTCTATAGAAAGCAGAATGAAGCCAAAAATAAGGGCCAAGGATTTCTTTCTTATTATTACTTTTTAAGTTAAAGTAAATTAGTTTACAATGCTATAGAAGTTTTAGATGTGTAGGTTCACTCCTTATCAAATGTATAGCACACCACCAAACATCTAGTCTTCCACCACTGTCCATTTGAACTTCCACTAACTTTCTCTCCATTCCCCACCAGCTCTATCCCCTCTGGTAACCTTAGTTCTGTTGTCAGAATCTAAAGGTTATAATATTTTAGAGCTTTTTTTATGTCTGTCCGTTTGTCTTTTTAAAAAAATTCCACATGAGTGAGATTATCTAGTATTTGTCTTTCTCCTTTGGATTTATTTCACTTATCATAATCCCCTGTAGTTCCATTCATGTCATCAAAATTGGTTTCATCTTTTTGTATAATTAAGCAGTGTTCTATTTTATATGTATACCACATTTTTATCCATTCATCTGTTACTGGGGCCAAAGGAGTTCTGAAGAAATTTGGAGCCTCTGCTATTGGGAAGGTAGTAATTTTATCATGGGAAGTAAAGTTGATCACTCTTTCCAAAAGCTCTTCAGTTTTCTCCATATTTGTGATTTGCACAAGAAAATTACCCAAATTACCAAAATCTGTAATTCCAGTGAACAAAAGCAGTCAGTACAACCAAAATAATGTAACCTTTTCAATTAAACTGACAAGCTACACTTGCAATGCATTTGCTAAAAATAAACAAAATGTCTCAAGATAAAAATAAGATATGAGTATTAATAAACCCCAGTGGCAGTCTGTTACTTAACTGAAGGAGGAATAAAAACACAGTTCTTAACCTTTCTATGTTGGAGAGTCTGTGGAAAACAGATGAAAGCTAAACCTTTTCCCCTGAAAAATACTTGTGTTTACATACAGAATTTTGCACATATTTCAGGGGATTCATGAATCCTTGGAAACTTAACCAGCAACTCATTTTTTTTAGAATCCTGACATATAAGAATAAAACAGAATCTCTAATTCCCCTCAAGTGATGAGAAAGGCAGTAGACTCAAATCTACAGACTTTCAGCAAATTTGGTTCAAGAAATTGTACTAGTGGGCAAAGGAAGGAGAAGTAGGTTAGCACAGGTCATCAGGGCAAAATAGGGAGGGGCTTAAGAGTGATGGTCCGTGGATATTACCCGAGACTGGGTATTCCTGAGGGCAGTTTCCCTGGTTAAGCTGAACCTGTTTAAGAGGTGTATATTTAGATGTTTTAAGGAGAATCTGGAACAACTTTGACTAAAATTAATACTAAAGATGCACGTTGATGGCTTAACAGTTAAGTCCACTGGACACAATCCACATACCACCTGGGGTCTGGGGAGGAGGGGTGGAGGCAGTGAAGGGGCGGGGTTTGGGGGAACAACCAAGATGAACGACAATTCGATAAAGTGCTTCTTCCTCCTCTTTTTCTGCCTACTTAGCACTGCGCCTTCATTCCTGCCTGCACCTTGCCTTTAAAAAAAAAGTTAATAGTAAAGACTGAAAAAATTGCAAAGTAAGTTACATTATCCCTAACAGGTTTCATTTAAACAATTGTGTTCTGAAGGACACAAAAGGGATTTTTAATTCTTTTCTTTAGCCCACAAAACCTGAGTAACTTTCAGATAAACTGTACATGATGCCTCGATAATACCAAACACTATTTTTAAAACCTTTTATTTAACTTTGTGCATTAGAATTGTGTCTGAAATTTAACAGGGAGTCGTTTTCATTAGAATGATCAATACTTGATAATATTACACTAAAAGAAAGTTAATTCATGGGAAAAATCATTCAGGAAATAGAGTAACTCGCATACATTGTCCCTTGAAAGGGGAATAGCTGGTTCACATAGACTATCAATAGTTAAAGTTTTCCAGAAAATGTCTAATATATCTGCCTGAACCCATATAGATAAATAGATAGCATTACATTCATCACCATAGCTTTAGTTGTCAGGAATGATATATTCATTGACTGAAGGCAGTACTTTAAAAAAGCAGAGAAGAGAGTTAACTTTGAAGAAATACTGATTGAGGAATTTTAGTAGTAGTCATTTCCTCTTACTTACTCTGAATAGTATTATAATTATCTTTACTCTTAGGATTAAGTGCTCAATTAGTAGTTGCACAATGTTAGAAGTACAATACATACTTCCTTTCTTTTTGTAATAAGGTTCGTGAATATAAAATGACTTAGTTACAACTGGACCAGTCCATCAAAAAATCAGCAACAACCTTCACCTAGTACAGGTCCTGTGAAAGGTTGACTCAGAGTCTAAAGTCAAAGTTAATTGAGTAGCGTGTTTATTATAATAATGGCAGGGCTTCACAAGTGATATTTAAACTGTTAGCTGATAAACTAGTAAGACTATTATTGTTCAGCTAAGTTTTCAACTTCTTTCTCTTTCTCAGTCACTTATTAATATCAATGGTTTTAAAGGTCTAAATCAAGATGTCTTTGTATGTGAATAGATGTTTGCCGATTTGGTATCGTTGCTGCCTGCATGTAGATTTCTTCCATACGTACTCTGCAGCCATAGGGCTAACAGATGGATGACTATAATTATGTAAAAATTCATAATTGTTCTTTTAAACTTACATGAGAATCCAATCAATCTTCTTGGAAGCAATATAATATTTCTGTATTTGACACTATTTGGGTAGCATAGTGTCACTGACATGAAATTTTAATTCATGCATTAGTTGTTTTATTTTTATAATTAGCATTTGAATGTCTTAGGCAATGTAGTTAGCTGTACACAACAGAAGTATATCAATTGTTAGTATATTAAATCTTTCTATGCCAGTTAGAAAATAACACACTTCTGGGTGCCATATCCACCCCTCCACCCCACTCCCCCATTTCATGCTCTGAAAGTTCCAGATTTTCAGAAACCACCAGATCATCCAATTGCCCCATAAATAGAAGGGAAGTGAAAAGGCAGAGGCTGTTGAGGATCCTAATCTAGTGTCTAGGCAGCATCATTCTGTTTGGGACCCCATGCTACACCAGTTCTTAAAATACTTTAATATTTAAATTACTTTTGGCTGTATGCAAAGCACTGTGCTTAATTCATCAGAGGGGAAAATGGTAATAAATCATGTTCTTGTCTGTTTGAGTCTAGTCATTTCTAGAAACCAAAGCACATTTCTAAATAGGTTTTATATATCATCTCATTAACCCTCAAGATAACCTTAGGAGTTTATTTTCTCTCTCTTACAGATGAGAAAATTGAGGCATAGCGAGATAAATGAATTTTTCTCAGGATCTACAAACAGTATAGTGGTGGGACCGCCATACATATCAGAGAGTCGAACTCCTGACAGGGCCTGGGAGGATGTAATGCAGAATTCTAATTTGTCACTAATTGGTAATCCTTGTGTTTTTCAGGTCTTTCATCTCTAGAATGTTCTCTAATATGGTTCTATAAGACAAATATAACCGAAGGCAGAATATGAAAAAAACCTATGAAAGAGATAAATGTGAAATAAAGTAGGAAATGTACATATGTAGTTTCCAGAAAGTGTATAGTGCTCTTCTTTCTCCCATGTCTCTTTTTAATTAAAATCATTCTTAGTGAGAAGAAATAGTAGATGTTAGCTTCTGAAAGAGGGTTTGAACTAGATCATGAAGATGGAAAAAATGGAAGAGAAGGCATTTTGGCAAAGGGGAGAGCATGAAGAATTGAATTTTTCACTGGGGGTATTTGTTTGGTGGAAACTTTAGTGTCTTCCTATGCCAGGGATGGCATGAAATGCTGCAAACACGAAATTGACTAAAATACAGTCCTGTCTAGTGAGGGAGATGGAAATAAATCAGTAGTGGTAATATTGTGACTGGGAAAAGATACATTGCATTCTTCCTATTTATTGAAAGCAAGTGTTTATTGAATGTACTTGTTTTCCAGCACATTCAAGCTGTTCAAGATATACCAGAGAACAAGACACAATAAGCTCTCTGCCTATGTGTAGCCTATATTCTTCCGGGAAAGATTAACAGAAAAGTTGGCAAGAAAACTTGGACTGTAACAGATGATGGAAAGTGCAGCGGAGAACAACAAAGCAGGGAAGGCCGTGAGGTCTGCTGGAGTTGGGAGGCATAGCTTACAATTTTTAAGAAAAACTTCAGTGAATAAATCACTGAGAGCAATGAAAAAAAAGTCCTATGACTTTCTAGAGTGAAAGAATATTCCAGGCAGAAAGAATACCAAATGAAGACTTCCTGAGATGAAAGTCACCTGGCCTGTTTGTCGATTAGCATGGAGATCCGATGACTGGTTGGAAGGAATGAGGAAACAAAAATAGCAGACTGATCGTGTGAAAGGAAGAAGGGTAAATTGCTGGGGTATGTGGAATCTAACTGAGACAAGATTCTAGAGAGACTAGATTATTAAGGGTCTTACAAACCACGTTAAGGAACTTGGTTTTATTTTGATGGCAGTGGGAAACCACTAGGGAGCTCTAGGCATGGAGGTTGCTATGGGGAGGATGAATTAGGGAGATGTGACCCCAAACTCACGGAGACCATCGGGGCTGGTGGAGGAGCAGTCATCCAGGTAAGAGGTAAGTGAGACCCAAAGTAGGAATATGCCAAAAGAATGGAGAAAAGTAGACCGATTGAGAGAGGTTTATAAGGAAAAGATCACTAGGACTTGGTGATTGCTTGAATGTGATAACCAAAGGAGAGTGAAGACTCCAGGTAATCACCAGATTTCTGCCTTAGTTACCTGGGTGAGTGACAGTGCTATTCACTGAGAAAGGTTGCATTTGGGAGGCATTTAAGTGAGAGGGTAAGAATGATGTGGGCATTTTATATTTGAGAGGCATTGGATGTGGTTTGGGCAGGGTATGGCATATAAATCAAAGAGGATAATGTAATGCTGTCTCCTTCAGTTCTTGTTGATATTTTTAAAGTTCTGTAGTGTGTTTTTACAAACAGACCCTAAATGCGTAATCACATATCAGCTTATGTTAGACCTTTAAAATATCTGCATTCGTCTGACAATTACTTTCTGAGGAAGAAGAGCTCTAGTGACTGCTTTGTTCCTTTACTGTCTCTAATTCTGATATGCTATAACTTTTTTCACTAAATTCATTTGATTCAGGTGCCTTAAAAGTATTTCTATCACAAATCAGAGGTATAGTAACAGAACAACCTTCAATGACTTTTTTTTTATTCACCAGGAAAGGTGCTCACCTGCAGTAATGTTTCTTGTCCTCAGCTCAACCTCATTATAACGGTACATTTGAGCAAACTGAGAGAGCCTCTGCAACGAATCACCTCATCTGAGGGTTCAGCTGACATGAAGAATTTCCTATTTTAGTTAGAAAACCTTAATTAGATTAGGCTGACCTTTCTGGACTTTAAGTGTTGCTACCTACAGGAGTTAAAAACCTTGATCTATGCATATCACACAAATCAGTAGAAAACAAACGAAAGCAGAAATGAACTCGTTTCTGTATGCAGCTCCTTTGATGAAGACATTTTCAATGGAAACTGGAAAACCAGAAGCATAAAACTAAGGAGATAATAGCCATTGAAGGGGAGAAGTGATTAATTCAGACCAGGAAAAAGCTGCAGAGTTCAAAGAGACCATGATGAAATTTTTAGGGGCTATCGGACATGTAATCCCTATCTCCCTGACACATATGTCCTATGTGACAGTACCATGAATGTCATGGGAGAAAATTAATACCTTATAAAATAAACATGTTTAAACTTTATGAAAAATATTCCTACAAGAGACAGATCTACACACATTCACTGATGGACAGTTTTCTCTATGGAGAAATTCGTCTGATACACAATGAGAGCAGCTGACAAGCAGGGAACTCAAAAGTCACATTCAAGCAGAAGCTTTTATTAATATTGACCCATAATTGTGGCTCTGGAGAAGTTTTTCTCTTTTTTATTTATATTAATGCCCCTTGTAATGTGATAATGCATCTCGATTATGATCTTTAGAGTGCAAACAAAATGCATGCTGTGTATACACCCTGTAGACATTGAGTTCAGCCCATGCTGTTCTTTGCTCTGGAAAAAAGGTGAAAAAGAGTTTCTCTTTCTTAAAAAATAAGAAAACAACCTTGATGAAATTTTAAATTATTTTGGAATTCTTTATAAAGTTACTCTATTGAAATTTTTTCAACCAACAAATGGGAACCTTGAGTATTGGGTAGAAAAGTTTCTCAACTTTTTCCTATTAAGGTGTATTGCTCTCTGGGCCCACTGAGTTTTATCTCTTAATTTTGATGTTACCTGGAGTTTCACCTTGTCACAGTCTTACTTCATGCGTGTGGGTGGGTGAGAAAGCCAATTAAATAAAAAGAGTGTGGTGACTTTAAAGTGTATAATTCATTTTCCTTGAATGAGCATTTATGGTTCCTTTGCGGGAAGGTAGGTGACATAGGACAGCGGATTACTATGTTTTGAGTGAAAGTTGAATTAATGTTTTGTCTGTACACAGGCAACAAATAAATGTATGATACAGAAATGGAAAAATGGAGATCTGGTGGCTTCTCTAAGAACCAAATATAACAGAAGGGTGCAGATATCAAAGTTTTCTTTATTCAGACATCAAGAAAGTATCTCATTTGGGCTGTTCTTTTGATCTCATTCATGTTTCTCCTGTGCAGTGCTTTATATTCACTTTTAATAGTTAAACCACTTTTAATGGATGAGTTTTCATTTAAAAGTAAAAAAGGATGTTCTGTGCTTCAAGCAGCAGGTGTGTTTTTAATCTTTAATAGGTCACCTTCCCAAGTGCAAGCAGGCAAGCTGTTATTGATCAAAGAGGTTTTGTTGGGTAGCTCTCAGATTATTGAGTGACAAACTTTATTGAATTTGACTTAACAGAAGTCAGAAGACAGCTGAAGCATAAGAGCTTGCACTGCCATCAGAGTCATTTTACGACAGCCAGGGAGCAAAGCTCAGAGATGGATACTGAGCTCTTTGCTGGCCCTTGGAGATTAACTGACTAGCCTCCCTACCAATTCCCAAGCCTGTCAGCAGAACCAATTAGATTTTCAACCAGTAGACAAGAAGGGTGGCACTTGGGGACCTTTTTGCTTTAGGTCGAAGGCTTTTCAGACTGCGATGAGATGACATTGATGATGACACGTTGAGCATTGGTTGGTTTTAAGACAAGTTAAATTAGCAGTCTTGAAATGATTCCAACTGTCTCCTGACTTCTCACTGTTGCCATATTCAGTGGATCCTGTCAGGAGCAAGTTGATGACTTAATAGTCTTTCTTGAGTGGATTTGAGCACTTTGGCTGTGTGTTTATGTGTAGTTGTCATGCTTAAAATATTCATATGAAGGTTTGAAATATTTATTTGAAGACGCCTTCTGCAGAGTTCAGCAGTAAGGCTCTCAGTGCTTCTGCCTACTTTATATTTTAGTTTATATTTTTTGCTTCTCTAAGCAGTTATTTTGTACAACTACCTTTTATACTCTTTCATCTATAATTGATGACAGCGTTTCGTGGCGTTATTGATCACTTCATTTGTGATAAAGTTAAAGAGACTTTTTCACATCCTACTCCTCGCCTAGGCTACTTCAGATCCACTTGTTTCTCAAAATAGTTTGGGAACCACAGGGATTAGGAAGGGTATCATTATTTTCACTCCATGACCTTTGATCCAGGAAGAATGAGGCAGCTTTTAGTGAAAGGGATATAAACACAAGAATGGAAGCACTAAGGTAATACGAATATAAATAAGATCATCTTAAATGGTGGAAGGAGATCTTTGAGAAACTTCATTTTTGACCTTGAAAAAGTTATACAGGAGACTCGTTTGAGGTATTGAAAATATCATTACTCAAGTCTGCATTTACATTTGATGATTACTGAATAGGACATGCCCTGTGGTCTAGCGGGTAGGACATCCCAAAGACCTGAGATTCGAGGCTGGGACTGGGAGGAAAAACCAAGATGAACAACTAAATAAAATAAATAAATGTTTCTTCCTCCTCTCTCTTCCTGCCTGCCTGCCTACTTGCCTTTATTCCTACCTGTACCTTTTCTTAAAATAAAAAAAATACCAAAGTCTTAACATTTACTAACTACAAAATCTGTTATGAGATATACTTCTAGAATACATAGATCACTGAGATTTCTAATTTTAAGATTTTGGTATTTAGCAGAATTATCTGGCATATGACTTACTTACAATAATTTGCAATTTGTTGTACCTAACTTTTTTTGTAAGTCAGAATGATTTTAGTTTATTATATTATCACAGTGGTATACATATGTACCTATAAGCACATATGTGCATATATATATATATATTTATGATTCATGTTTTGTAACAAAGTTCTATAATTAATTTCTATAGTAACATGCTGGTGCTGTTACTTGGTAATTGCTGACCCCTCAAAAGTGGTTAAAAATAAAAATATACACACACACACTTTTTAAGTCTAGTTCAGCAAAAACATACTCTCTATTAGCCTAAATTCATATGTAAGCATATAATATAAATGAGATATATTGTTAATAACAATTTCTTAATATCATCAAAGATAGTAGAGTCAGTATTTGGATGTGATTTTTGGTTGTCTTCCGGAATTATTAATGGTCAGAATTTTTATGTTTCTTTCCTTTTTTCCTAAACATTCACATTTCCCCCTCAAAACTATTTTGATTTGTCCTTTGATACTTATTTTTGACACATCATTCTGCCCACCAAAGTTGAACTTTTCAAAAGCACTCTCATCAGTACCTCTAAAACATTCATCACATGGCCCTCTGTTATGCTGACTCATCCAATCACCAACCACGTATAAAGCTAAATTTGGTTTTCTCTGCCCATGGACTGTTAAATGCTGTTGAAAAAAAGACCTGTTAATGGTACCATTACCCATTTAAGATTTCCAGCATCATGTAGCCCCTCAGTACCACCTGATAGACATTTTATCCATTCCCCACAAGAGCTATTTCCTCAATTCTCTAACCTATGTTATCAGGAATAATAGATGACTCGGACTTCTATTTCTCCGAGAAGGGCAGTAATCTTGCATCATTTCAAATTTTCTTTTTCTCCCTACTTTAAATGTATCTTTATTCATCTTTCATTCTTACCTCCTGTCTCAAAAGATTCCATTTTCCAACAAGATTAATGTTTAAGACCAAGGATACTGAAGCTAGAGTGTCTGGATTACAAAAAGTCAGGCTCCATCCTTTTTCGGTTGTGGGTCCTTGAGAAAGTCACTCAAACAGAGGTGTGCTTCGGTTTCCTCTTCTGTAAAATAAGAATTACAATAGTTCTTGCCTGCAGGGTTACAAAAGAAATTAATTGACTTAATATTTGTAAAGTTCTGTGACCAGAGCCTGACACATCAGATATCACGATGTATGTAGTAGTAATAGCAGTAACTGTTGTTTTCATTCCAAGGCTCTACCTGAATTCTCAGTTGTGATAAGTAGTACAAGGAAACAAACGGGTTGTATAGGAAGACCTGTGACATTTGAGCAGAGATAAAGAATGAGAAGAAGCCACAGTAAAAAGCTGGGAAAATTTTTTGCTCGACTGAGGAAGCTAGTGCAGAAACCCTGGAAGAAAGAAATTAGTTAAGGCTGCCGTGTTACAGGGTGAATATGGCCCGACATGGAGTTGGAGAGAGAGGCTGGGGCCAGCGTGATATGAGCTAGTGGGCCACAGTCAAGGGTAGAGATTTTATTTCAAGCGCAGTGGGAGACCACTGGAGAGTTTTACCAACAAGAACAGCATGGTCTAACTTGTATTTTAAAAAGATTGTTCTTTCTGCTTCGTGGAGAATAGATCGTTACAAGAGAAATAATGGAATGGGGCAAAGTTGATAAAAGACAAGTGCATTATTCTAAATAGGAGACGGTGGTGATTTGGTTTGTTGTAGTGGCAGTAATAATGGCATGAAATAGATGAATTAAAGAGTATTTGGAGATGAGATCTGGACTTACGGATGGATTGATCATTGAGGCGTGATGAAGGAATGGTAAGAGTCAAATAAGACTTCTACATTATTGTTTTGAACGATAGGATGGATCGTGGGGTTATTTATACATGTAATTCTCTAATTGAGGCCACAACCTCCAGGAAGACAGAGGCAAAGATAAAGAATAATCTAAGCTCAAGTACAAAGTTTTTCATTTGACTCCAAATGGCTTTGATTTCTCATTCCTGATAATATGGTAGATGCCAAGGAAAACTTCCACTTATTTAAAGATCAACATTCTAAAGATACAATTCACATGTAATGAATGCACCGATTTTAAGTGTTTAGGCCAATAAGTTTCACAAATGCATACATCTGTGTGACCACTACTTAAATCAAGTTATAAAATAGTACTGTCACTTTGAAAAGTTCTCTCCTGTCCCTTTATGGAACTCCCAGCCCCAAGAGACTATAGATCTCTGTATTGTCATTGTATCTTAGTTTAACCTATCTTAGAATTCTATGTAAATGGAATTATACTGTATGGAATCCTTTGCAGGTGACTTTCACTTTCAAATTATTTTTGAGATTCAACTATAGTTGTGTATTAGCAGTTCAGTCTTTTTTTGTTTTGGAGTATTGATTGCATTGTATGATACCACCACATCCTCCATTCACCTGTTGATAAATAGTGGGAGTGTTTACAGAATAAAGCTATTGTGAATAAAGCTGTTAAGGACATTTAGGAATATTTGTATACATGATCTTTTATGAACATGTTTTTATTCTTGGGTAAATAAAAGTAGAATGATTGGGTTGTACGGTATGTTTAACTTTTTGTTTTTTAAGGAAAGACACAGGCAGGAATAAAGGCAGGCAGACAGGCAAGAAGAGAAAGGAGGAAGAAGCGTTCATTAATTTTATTTAGTTGTTCATCTTGGTTTTTCCCTCCTCCCCTACCAAGTCACTAGGTCCAGAACCTGGGTCCTTGGGATGTGGACTATGCCAGCCAGAGGCCATGGACTTAACTGTTAAACCACTACTACTACTGCTGAGTCTTTCCATCTGTAATCATGATATATCATTCCATATGCTTAGTTCTCTCTTTTCTGTCAGAAGTGTTTTATAGTTTTCAGTGACTAGTCCTTACACATTCATCCTTATATGCACACTTACATATGTGTGTTCCTATTATTTATGTTTTTTCAAGTGCTGCTATTTCTGGTACTTATTTTATTTTCTGATTGTTTATTGCTAGCATATATAAATACAGTTGATTTTTCTACATTGACACTGAGTACTGTGACATTGCTAAATTTACTTATTATTTCTTATAGCTTGTTTATCTTACCATTTGTTTTTAATTTGCTCATTTGTTCTTTGTTCATTTCTGTCATTTTTTTTAGTATTTCATTTTTGTCTGCTATTGGCTTAGCGACTATACCTCTTTGTTTAGAAAGTTAGTGGTTGCTCTAAGTTTAAACTATGTACCTTAAACTTATATCCACCTTCAAATAGTATTATATCACTTCACATTTAATTTAAGAAACTTTAAGAATGTATTCCTACTTTTTCTACTCTCTCCTTTATGCTATTGTTATTTTATGATTATCAGTTAGTTCACTTCTCAGTTACATCTAAATACTTTTTCTTTGCCTAAAGCAGTTAATTTTCTTTTAAAGTGACTTCAGAACAAAACAAAACAAAAATACTTATCCTTTCTAGAGCTCTTCATTCATTTATGTAGATCCCATACTCCATGTAGTAGCATTTTCTTTCACTTGAAGATGTTCTTAAATCATTTCTTATTTGCAAGTCTGCCAAGGTCATCTTTTATTTGTCAGGAAAGACTTAATTTCCCTTCATTATTGCCGTTTCTTTTCATTAGACATAAAAATTTAGGGGGATGGCATTTTGTTTTGTTTTGTTTTAATCCTTGCCATTTCATGGTTCTCTGGCTTATATTATTTATGATGACAAGTCAATAGTAATTCTTATCTTTGTTCTTCTGAATATACTGTCTTTTGGAGGTAAGGGTCTGATTTTAAGATTTTCTCTATTAGTTTCAGCAGTCTGATTATGATGTGCTTTAATAAGACTTCCTTTGTAATTATTCTGCTTGGGATTTGCTAGTTCTGGATATTTGAGTTTAAAATTTCATCAAATTTTGGACCTACTGCCCTTTCCTCTCCCCAGTCCTTTTAGGACTTCACCTGTGTGTGTGTTAGGCTACTTGAAGTTGTCCCATGTCACTGAGGCTCTCTTCACCTTTTTCAGCCTGTTTTCTCTTTCTTTCACTTTGCTCAGCTCTTATCTCTATCTTTTTATTCACTCGCCAATCTGATGTCAAGCCCCATCCAGTGCATTTTTATTTCGGATATCATGTTTTTTCACTTTAGATGTTCACTTGGTTAGTTTTATCTTAGTTTCCATTTTCTTCCTCATTGTGTTTATATTTTCTTTAAGCTTTGAACATGTCTTTAATTCTTCTTGGCTCCTTGTTCTGCTAAATCTGTCATCTTGTCATTTCTAGGTCTGATTCTGTTGATCACATTTTCTTCTGTTTTTAATCACATATTTGTTTCCTTCTTTGCAAGTCTGGTAAGTTTTTAAGAATGCAGAATGTTGTGAACATTACATTGAAGGCTTGAATTTTGTTTTCTCTTGGAGCCAGTTAACCTACTGGTGGATCAGCTTGATTCTTTCAAAACTTATTTTTGTTTTGCTTTATTTTTAAGCTGTGTTGGGGCATGTTTAGAGCTGTCTTTACAGATAGTTTAAGCTCTACTAATAAGATCTTACCTTTTAGGATCATCACTGAATGCTTTCATTATTTAATGATAGATGGAACTGTTATATCTTCCAGCATGGTGTTCTTTGCCCAGCCTCATAGTCATTCTGTGGCAACACAACTAAATGCTCAAGCAGAGATCCAAGGAGGACCTTTTCAAATGTCCGAAGGATTGTTTTTTGCGTAGTCCCTCCTCTCTGGTTTTCTTCCCTGTAAGCTTCAGCCATCTTACTCTCCGCTAATTCTGTCACTACTTCTCTCCATCAGCCAGTCATTTATCTTCTGCTTGAAGTGGTCTTAAGGCTCACTGCATTTGTTTCCTTCTCTTGGAGATCACAACCTGTTGTTTCGTGTTCTATTATCCAACAGCTAAAAGCAGTAGTTTCTTGTATTTGGTATAATTGTTTATAGGTGAGGTTCAAGTCTGGTATCTCTTTTCAGTAATCACTAAAAGGAGAGGTATTCTACCGCCTTTTTCTAATGCCTTTTAAAGAGTACTAGTTCATTGTTTAGAACTTCACTTAGACATCACAGTGGTTTGTTAAACTGCATACTAGTTACTAGGCCAGATTTAAAGATACAAAGGAATATTAGAGAAGACAAACATGTATTATAAATAGAGAGCCCCAAAGAGGGCATAAGTTACTATATGATGTGGTAGAGGTATTGATGAAGAAAATAATCCAGTTTTATAGACGTTCCCAGGTTGATGTTCTGGCATATAGGGTTTTCCAAACAGAGAGAGCATTAAATGAAATGATACAGAGCTATGAAATAGCACAATGTTTTTATAAAGCTTGTTTCATTAACTAATTTTTCACTAAATAGATGTATATTTAGTGTTTATTAGATGCTATGCAATGTGCTGCTAAGTGTTGAGCATCCAAAGGATGGGTAAACTTTTCACAGTCCCTGCCTTCACAGTCTAGTCATTCAGTGTGAGTGGAGCACGGGGTGACTAAATGGGTGATTTAGTAGGTGAGGTGGCAGCAATGACAGGTTAAAAGCATACTATGAACTACCTTAAATGCTGCTCTAAAGGTTTAGTCATTGTCCTAAAAGACATTGGCCTCTTTGTTGATTACACTCCATCTCTTAAAATTGTTTTTGCATATCTAGGCCCAACATGTGTATATTCATTTACTAATAGACTATGTACATCTACTTCCATGTTGGTTATTATAGCAATAGAAAATATATCAAAAAAGGAAATGTAAATGGAATGATATAAATATAAGCAGAGACTCTAGTATTCTCTTCTCACATTCTATGCTTCATCTCATACGTCCTAGGTTCATACCCCTCACTTAGTAGATCAAAAGGTAGTAAGAAATTTTCAAGATATATATACAGGAAATGCATAAACATAATTTTGTTTTATAATGATTTTGAGCATATTTTTATTCTCTCCATGTCGAAGAATGCTTTTAACAGTAGAGAGAAGCTTGACTAATATGACTTTTTTCTAAAGATGCAGGCAGAAATGAAGGCAAGCAGGCAGACAGGCAGGAAAAGAGAAGAGGAAGAATCATCCATTTATCTTTATTTAGTTGTTTGTCTTGGTTGTCCCATCCCACTCCTGGGTCTTGAACCCAGGTCCTTGGCATATACATGGATTTACCCACTAAGCCACCAGGGCATGCCAACTAATAACGATTTCTTCAAGTCCCCAGATTATGTAATAGGGCCACTCCTTAGAAGAGGTTAGAAATCTAATCTCATGTTGTCATTCGTTGCCTTATTTAGATGCAATACACTATTTTGGCCAAGTGACTGAAAACAGTAGAATCTCCAGGGTAGAACTGGCATACCCTGCAGTGAAACTGGCTTTGTTACCTGGAAGTCATCACTTTTACAAGCAAGAATCCCAGAAAAAACAATCTAAATGAAGTTTCCTGTATAGATAGTTCAGTGGGCTAGTTCTGTTTACATAGATAGGCTATGCCTTTTTTTATAACAAAAAAATTGATTTGTGTGAGTTAGTATCACCCTCACAATAGAAGTGGTAAATATGACACTAACTTTTTCTCTTAAATAAAATTAATCAAATTACTCTTTGATTCACCTGGGTTCTGGAGAAATAAAGACTGGGCATATTAGGCAAGCTGAGTTGGGGCAGCTTGAAATACTGGGCAGAGTGAGAAGCCAGGTGGTTAAGAGGGATAGTAACCAGGAAGACAGAAGTTACCAGAATTAGGACGGGTGCCTCCGAACTGAGAAGACAGAAGTAGCAGTGTTAGGTGCTTGGAGGTCTGCAAAAATGTAGAGAATGGATACAAGAAATGGCCTTAAGGAAAACTCGAATGACTGAAGAGGGGCTGGCCTCAGTTCGGATGTTTGGAAGTAGTCAGCATGCCCAAATTTGTCCTCTTCGTGAAATGTCCTTATTACTTATTTTCATACTCTCCTCAGTTCTATTTACGGTTTCAAAAAATGTTATCTTAGTGCATCCTGGTAGAGTTGTGATTGGGTCAGCTGCCTCTGGGGGAGCATAGTTTACATAGATCCAAGGACCCAGGTTCGCATCCCAGGTGGGGTGGGGGTGGGATGAGGTAGGAGGTGCAATCAATGTGAACAACTAAATAAAAATAAAATAAAATGCTGCCTCCTCTTCTTTCTTCCTACCTGCCTGCACCTTTGCTTTAAATATATTTTTTAAATTATCTCATAGAATAAAGGAAGTTCTTTCTAAATTATATGAGAATGTATTGACCATGCCTTTCTTTATATGTAGTTTAACAGTCAAGGTACATAAACTCCTGTTATAAATTAGAAAACTGTGCCCCGAAAATGTATTTATGTCAGGTACAAGAGCTCAGTTTGCCTTTTCCAAATCTTCTCCAGCTTTGATTTTGTTTCTCACCAAAATAACGATTTTTTAAAAATGTTTTTATTGAAGTAATTATTCTATACATTAAAATAATTTCCTATGTATAGGTTCTCCATTTCTTAGATGTATTTCAGCATACCATGCCCTCCACCAAATCATCAAGTGTTCTTCCCCATTGTCCAGTGGGCTCCGCCACCATTTGCCCCCGCCTGCCCCGTTCCCTTTTGATAACCCCAGTTCTGTCGCAAATGTTTCAGGGTTGATTAGGTTTCATCTGTTCCTCTGTTTTATCTATTCACATTCCACCTGTGAGTGAGGTCATCTGGATCTATCTTTCTTCTTTTGACTTGTTTCACTTAGCGTAATTCCTCTAGTTCCATCCATGTTGATTCAAATGACAGGGTTTCACCTCTGTTAAGCTAAATAACGATGTTGAGGCAAACGTGCCTCCCTTTGCTCCAGTGTGCTCACCCTGTCTCACGTAACTGAGGTAACATCACACCTCACTAGAAACGGAAGCCAAGAGCATTCTCTAATGTGAGTTCACCTGCCAGTAGATAGAGCAGTACTCCAAAATGACAGACATTGTGTCAGGTAAGAGGGAAAAATTTAGTTACCCAGGTATTTGACACATCGCTGCTCAAGCTGTCCTAAGACTGGTGGGTGCTCGCTAGCTCCCACATGGGCCATGGCCAGGGGCACCTGTACAAGGGTTTAATGGCAGTCATTTAGCTGTCATTCAGTTTTCAGTTCAAATTATTTTAAAATACTTTGTTAGTTCAGAATGTGTTTGCTGAAGTCATTTCAGTAGTAATACCTTTCTTCAGGAGGCATTAGGTATTCTTCATTTTACACCTCTTGCATAATAGCTGAGAAAACTGCAATTGCACAAGCAAACCACAGATAACCACCAGATGCTCATACTAAAGTCCTTTTTAGTCTGTCAGAAGACTTTTTTTTTTTAAAGTGGAGTTTCTAATGTTACTTGAAAGGAATCACGTAGGTCTCCATTTTTATTAGGAGACGGATCCCTCCTCTACCCCACCACTTCCACAGTGTTCATCTCAGCCTAAATAAATACCAACTGTTCGAAATTTTTTCTAAGCTATCCAGTGACCTCTTTCTTTTAAGATGATATAACTATTAGTAAGACTTCAGATAGACTAGAAATGGTACTTTAAATAGAACATTACAAGTGAAATGATCCATGGTTCTTAATATTTTTTAAATACCGTCTGTAACAATGTAATACAAATAAAAACCTATGATTCCATTCCCTGTTTTGTAGAATTTTGCTTTGAAAGGTATGACTTTGCTGCTCTGAGAGCCTGAACTAGCCTGCCTGTGTAGTCCCCAGATGTAAAATGTAAGAATGTCGGGAAATATGCTGGTTTGCCTGCAATATAAGGGCTTGAGCATTGGGGTTAGACCGCTACTACTCCTGCTGATGTCATCATTCAGCTCGAACTTTTGTTCCAACAACACCACCAGCAAGTACTGTGTGGGCAGCCTGGTTAGCCCCTGTGAGATTAATATGGAAATATAGAGATATTTCCAAGCTTCTTTTCATACCTCAGTGTTCATCTGTCAGCTAGAAATTTTTCCAAAGCCTGTTTGCATCTGCACTTGTCCAGCTAGTGCCCCCCTTTGAGTAATGAGTTCCAAAGTCTTCTCATGATGTGCTGTGTAAACCTGCCATTGAGAACCAAAGCCTCTGCTGTAGGCCCTGGGGTGGCGCCTCCCCTTTCTTTTTATGTTACAGATCTAGTGAACATAGCACTTTCGATCTTTTTCTGACCCATTGATGGTGATTTTTATAAGTCCCACTTGCCCATCCCATTTCTCTCGTATTTTATCTTCTAAAATGAACCCTTCGAGTAGATTGTAAAAATGTAAGTATCTTCTTAAATGTCAGCTTTCCCTCAGTAATGGCACACTTAAGAGTAAAGTTGTGGTTATTTCTTTTTCCCCATTACTAATTTTTCTAGATTCTAACACATGTAATTTTTGCTTGTCTATACTCTTTTTATACTGTCGGTCTCTATACTCCTTTCAAAGATTTATAGGGGAAGATGGTCTTCTGATCCATTCGGTCTGGCCCCTTACTTGGGACTTCTGTGGATATGGAGCAGTTAATTTACCCAGATGACAGCGTAGTCCTGTTCTTGCAAAAACAACCATAGACCTAAGCCTGTAGACTCGGACACATCTGATAATCGTTTGTTGTTGCTGCAATGGGTCACGTTTCATTGGTCAGAATTTTTGTAATTTTAACATATTTTTACTGGCTCAGTAGAGTTCAGACATTCATCTGACGCACCTGGATGTTCGAAGAGAAATTCCATCCTTGTACCAGTATTTTCACCTTTCCTGACATCTACTGAGTGATCCTCATCCATCTCGCCATATGTATTCTGAATTTGGATGAAAGACTTCTCCAGCCTACTAGTCTTTAAAGTGTGTGTTGTTTCCAGACATCTTACGTTAAAACGCTAATAGCCGTTTGTGTTTTATCGTTAAAAACATAGCATAAGTGTCGTGATACAGTGTTTTGTATTTTTTGGCTTCCTATATAAAATTATTAATGGAACATATTTTTAAAGGAAATGTTTGTATCTTTGTTGGCCAAAAATCATCTAGAGAGCTGGTCTAAATAAGGCCATGGGTGGTATAGGCGGGTTTCAGGAGTAGATGAAAGCCAACCTAAAGCATAAGCAAAGAATGTGTAGAGAGAAAATAAGGATGTAGAGGAAATAGAGGCTCATCTGGTGGAAAGGAATGAAGTGCCCTTTGAATTGTCTCAAGTGTTTCCTAGTGGCACTGGTGGCATAAGGCAGCTGTGGCGTCTAAGCTGAGTGTCTTCCTGAGCTCCACTGTTTCCTGGGACTGAAAAGGGCACAGGTCTTTCAGACACATTTATTCTGACTTAGGGAATGAGTGTGGTGTAGGTACTGAAAAGAAGACTAATCGTCAGGAAGCGTTCCTTCTGCTTCCCTGCATTGTGTGTCTGTGATTGTGTGTGTGACTTGGTGAGAAATCTGTGATCTTCTCTTTACACAAATTCTTAGGTGGTGAAGTAAGGCATGCTCTGTGCTGGGTGCTGGCAGGCTGATGAATGTGTCTTAACTACTCTGGAGGAGGAGTGTGTGGACTGCGGGTGAAGTGTAGTTCCCCGAGCACAAAAGGAAGTGACACTCTGGGACCCAGCTGCAATGAGGCTTAGGGGAGGTTTGTTGAAGGACTTCATCTGGTGCACGAAATAGCTAAGTTTTCTTTGTATGAACAAACATAAGACATACAATTAACCATGGGATGACTAGCATGCATTTGTTGAGTGTCTGCTGTGTTTGTGGCATGGTTGTAAGCCTAATGGGTCACAGATAAGAACACCTAATCCTTCCTCTGGAAGGGCTGACAGTAAAATGGGCAGGGAGACAGATTGGTAGAAAACACATATGTAGAACCGTATGGATATAAATGACTGTAAACATATCAGATGAAGGCATGTCATACTGCCTTTTTTTGTTTTTTTAACATCCAACATACCTTTCAAGGAATTTCCAATTAAATTGTTACCCATCGGCATATTGATTGTGGCACTTACATTTTATTTGGAAGAAAAATAGGCTATTTAGTGTTCCTTAGGAAACACTAGTAAAAAATAAGATATTTTGATCAGTCAGGTAGATTTTGGGGCACTGTGCAAAGCAGGGAGAGGTAAGAAACTTACTGGAAATGCAAAGATACAGAAAAGAGTTAACAAATAATACAAGAGAAGATATATACTAACATAAGGAATGGAGATGTGTGTGTGTGTATATATATACACATATGCATATATATACATGTATATAATGTATGTATGTATTTTTAAATTAGAGTTGTTCAAAGGAGAATGATATTGTTATGGGCTAGAGAAGTGAGGGAGGTCTTGATGAAGGAAAAAGAGATTGAGCCAGTTCTTAAGATGCGATGAGAGAATTTTCCATCTAAAGAAAATCACTAACTTGCAAAATTATTTTAACAAGTTTTAGAAAACTGTAGTCATTCTTATTTATTACCTGGTAGAAAAGAGTAAAATATTGAGGGATTTTCAAAACTGTAGACATTTTTTGTATTCTCAGAAAATAAATTAATTTATCCTTCTATTTAAAAGTAACCTTTCGCCTTCCTGGTATGATTTAGAAATCGTTCTGAATGTGAACATCTTTGTGAGTCTATAGTTACACCTTTTTCCTATGAACCTGGAAAGATACTAGAATTGTGCCTGAGAGAAGTTAATGTCTCTGTGTTGTGTAGGTCTGGTTGATACTAATACACATGGTAAACTAGGCTGGCTGGAGGTGTTGGCTAAGTGTTGAGCTGGTACTACTGATGAGACATATCTCTTGCCCGTTACAGAGTTGCCGCGATCCTCTCTTGTAGCTATGACTTCTTGTGACTAAAGATAGTGTCTTCATATTTCTGCACTGTAAGTCAACGCATAAATGTAGGCAGAGACGTTTTTAACTAACCTGACTATGATCATCTATGTGCCATTATTTAATTGTTCTTAGAGATCAAATTGTACTAGTGCAGAGGAATCTGAATCCAATCTCTGTCAGTGGCGAATGTCAGTCATTTCAGTAAATCGCCCCCTTAGTGTCATCAGGTATAATTCTTTCACTTTAGGCCGAAAAAGCTCTGAAGGAAATATTGTATAAAATGCACCAAAAAGAACTGTCCTGTGTAATACCCTTTTGGAAATAAAAACAGACCCTACAAAAAACACATAAGTCTTTGCGTTGATTTTTATCAAGGTACTCAAAGTGGTAACTATTAACCAGGCTTTTATGTTCTTTAAAAAAGAATCATGTTTTCAAATTCTGCATTTAACCTATCTTAACACATGGAAGTTTTGATATAGTTTCCTTCCTTAATCAGTTCCAAAGAGTCAACGTTATTATCAAAGCTGAAAAGGCTTTTTGTATTTTCTTCAAATGTTGAAGCATGTATGTGAACAAGGCTGATGAATTCGCTGTGTTATTTATTTGACATTTTAATTCAAAATGTAAACTGAAGTTTCTTTTCATTCCATTGCGCTGTTAATATTATTCTGGTTTTGGTTAGCTTGGATAAAACTGTTCACTGGTGTCATTTGTTATAATTGGCCTTTTATATCTTGGGGTTTGGGATAAGCAAATAAATATTTTAGATTTAATTGGTGCAATTACTGTATGTGCACTGAACAACGTTATATTGAGCTTCATGTCATGTCGCATTTTTATACTAGTGCTTTTTTTATGATTTTTTAATTGTATGTGGTATTCTTCTGAAATATATAATTACCAGCTCAGCCCTGAGTTGAAAAAGCAATAGTTCTGTCGTTTTCTCAAACAGACTTGTATTGAAAGATATAGAAAAGCTTGCTTTCTTCTAACAGTCTTCCCCATCAGTGAAAGTAGTTCATGTCTCAAAGTTAATGTTATTTTTTATCTTCTGTAATCCCAGAATCCCCTGGTTCTAGGAGTCCAAACGAACAACTCAAGCTTACTCTAGATTTAATTTGGTTGTGAGTAGGAAGTAAAACAGAAGGAAATAAGAATGGTAACCATTAGCTAAACACGAACTTTCTCCCATGGTCCTGCTTTCATGGAATCATACAGCATGGAGAGAAGACTTAAGATAGCATATCTGCTCCAGTTTCACCATTTCTCAAAATGCCATCCAATGGCATATTAGGGTCACGTACAAACCACAGCAAAGAGGCATGTGGGAAAGGTTAGTATCATGGGGAGCACAAGAAAAGGTGAGAAAGTAGTATACCTCTGGACTCCAAAAACTTTTAGGAGAGGTTTTAGAATGCCTGGACAGAAAAGAAATACTGAGCAACCCCAAAAATGAGTGGGAAAAGGTCCTCGTTAATAAACATTCATTAGCAAAAATATGAAAAAGAACTGAAGTGAGGAATAAATAGAGAAGATGAAGAATGTTGTACTCCTTAGTGATCCTCTCATCCAAAGGGTAGAGAACTGACCGATAAAGGATGGTGTCTTACCAAAAGAAAATGATCTTTGCTCCATGTCAGATTATTCTGTTATAGCTTTGTGGCCACGCATCTGACTGCTGGAAATCTACAAGTGTCTCCATGGCATGTCTAATTTTTCTTGGTACTTTAAAAAGATGTGGAGAACCAGACTGAGAAGAAAACCGATTGTAGAACAGTTTGCGTGTTTCATGCTGGTGAGCATCGATTGTGGTATTTTATTCTGCTTACATTGGGATGACATCATTGGAAGCATCAGAGCAAAAAGGAAATTGTGGGATAAGCTCGTAACAGTTTAGCATTTTCACTTTGTTTGAGATTTGTGGGTTCCACCTACCAAAGGGAATAGCTGAGTTCAGTTTAGATATGAACAGCAATATCATGGATTTCAGCTTTTTTTTTTTTTTTCCTCCCCGTGTGTCTATAACTTTACAAAGTTAGGTGTTGCTAGGCTTTTTGTTTGTTTCAAACAATATTATACTCTGTTATGGTTCCAAAGGTAACCTGGGTAGATAGCTACTTCATCTGTCTCATAAATTAACTGAAAAATAAAGAACTGAGGGAAAGAGAAACATCAGCAAATTTTTTACAATTTCATCTGGTGATGTGGAAACTGAAATGGTACTGACTACAATAAAACTCAACAGATAAAATCATCACTACTAGGTATATGAAGTTCCATCAGACTCCCTCGCTCAAATGTGTGCACTTCTACTGAGAAGACCATTTGCCCACCCTAGTCTTTAAGCTCACCTGGAATAGGTTCCCAGGGGAACCTTTCTACCTTTTTTCTAAAATCAAAGAATTTCAGTCTTACATTTATCACTTGTAGATAATTTACTCAATTTACTTTAAAGAAAATCAACAGCAAACACTAAGTTTCTTTAGTGAGTCAGAGACAATGTATAAAAAAATACCAGGTCTGTCTAACTAACATATAGAGAAGTACTTCCTTATCATTAAAAAGTGCCATTTAAACTGCAAGGTAAATGCATCATTATTACATGACCAATGGTGATTTAAATTGATACAGTTCCTCTGAAAAGCATTTCACAAAAATACGCAGAAATGAAAAAAATGCTTATGCAATTAATATTTCTGAAAATTTAGCCTGAGCAAGTTTTTCTTCTTTGTAAAGAAGAAAAAACTGAGTTCATGAAGTTATTCACTGCAGAATCATTTGTTATAGTGAAAACTTGAGAGCAGTCTAGTTGTCTGCTGAGGAGTGATGTATCCTTTTGGTGACAAATGCAGCCATCAGAAGATATCATAATGACTCATGGCAATGTGAAGAAATACTTATGCTTTAAGGCTGCATGGTTTTTAAGTGGTATATACAATTGAAAAGCATGTTACAGAAAAAGTCAGCAACAGTAAGCTTGTAGAGTGTATAGAAGGTATTTGGGAGCATGGAGTTGTTTTAAGATATGATTGAGTCACTTTTCCATAATTTCCCTAACTTTTTATAATTTAAAATATATTTAAACATATTCAACTTACTATTTGAAGTTGAACGGTATGTCTTGCATGCTAATGAAGCCATTAGGGGAAAGGAGAATTTAATGAGCTTTCTGGGGGAAAATTTTTTTTGTTCACAGTAGTACTGTAAATCACACCAGATGTTTTTCTTTCATAAATAAGTCTTGTACTAAGTGGAAGGATTATTCTGGCAGGAAAAAAGTGACAGTCAAAGAAAGCCTTTTAATATAGTATATGTGTATTGTATGATTAATAGCGATGTTTTTGACTGGTGAAGTAATTATTTTAATCCTGGCTCATCGTTGACTTTAGTTTTTGTTTTGTGGCTTATGTTTAAAAGCCACACTTTCAAATAGCTTACCCACAGGCATGTAGAAGCTTTCCCCATGACAAATGATCTCTTCTGACTTTGCAGTTATGACTTAAGAGTGTGGATTCATTCCAGGTAATCAATGCGGTTGACACCATTTTCGCAATCTCTTTATTTGCATTCTTTTTATTTAAATTGAAGTGACATTGTCTACATCTGTACACACTTCTTGAAGTTCACCACAAAAGTCTAATTCTATCCTTCAAAAGAGAATTTACTCTTCCCTTCTCAAAGGCAGAGTTTATAAAAACTGTAAAGACATGATCATTAGCCCTGCTCCTTATTCTGAGTAAGGTGCACATAAGTATATTTCCTGGGGTTGCTGGAAAGCTCATTGTCTCTGAGGCAGCCTCTTTGGGAGTGTGAGGAATAATCCCTTTGGGCTGGCCACTACCCAAAATTCATTAGATTATGCCTTTGTAGTTGATTAGGCTTTGAATTCACTAGCCTAAATTCACTACCTGAAGATTAAAATTGGCAGTATTGCATTATACCGCCACCCTCGCCACTCCGCAAACACACACCACATATACACACTGGCTTAGTATGAAACAACCAATTTATATCCTTTAGTAGAAAAGGAGTCTTGTGTGTGGGAGTGACGATAGAAATTGTTTATCCCTGTCTCCAAAGTAAAGACTAGACAATGGGGATCCTCGCAAAGCAGTGTTGGACAATTGACATCTACTGGCGCCCTAGTGAAAGGCAGGCTGTCCTCTGTTATTCAGGGGCCGGTCATCTAAAGTGTGGATTATCTGGGCCATATGCTTCTCCTCTTTTGCCATCTGGCTCGTTGCCTGCTTCCCTTCTTATTAACAAGGAAAATACTCAAAATACTTCTGTCCAATTCTGCCAAATCATTTTTATTACCTGTATCGAACCATCTCTGTAAGTTTGATCAAATCAAATCTGGTCACTTGGCATATTCTGACTCTTCACAGGACACATTGGTTAGTTTCTAATGGGTGATCTTACATTTGTCAATCCTTGCCTCCTAATAATCCTTTAGTCATCTCCGGGATCTATTATTCATCACTTCAACTAGCTACTGTGCTCCTTGAAAGCAAGGAGCATCTCCTCTACCTTTCATATTCTCTTCAGCTGCCCAGAGAGCACCTCTTCACAAGGTGGAGGAGGACTAGTATTTACTGGCTGCCTAAGTACACTACTCATTGTCATCTCAACTGGTTGAGTCATAAGAAAGTCACAATAGCAAGAAGTGGTTAACAGAGATGTCATTTGCTATAAAAGAAAAATCAACTAAAACAGAATCCTAGACTTATAGAATTGAAGGAGCATTAGAGATCATTTTATCTTGTTAAACCTCGGGCCCAGAAGAATAAAGTAACTTGTCTTTGATCACCCGGAGCATTTGTGCTGGAGTCAAGACTAGTCAAGACTAGTCAAATTTCAAAGCCTATTTCTGTTATAGTCTACCTTTCCAAGGATTATATGGAAATGGGGTTAAACAGAAGGCAAGCAGAAAAGGAGCAGGTTAAATTCATTGCTGGTAATAAAGGGCTGTATTGGTGACAGGTAATCAAAATTAAAGGAAAATCTTTTGTATACATTAATCTTTACGGGTTGTGGGTATCACAGGAAAATAGCAATACTTTGGAATCTTTTGTTTTAAAGACTGATCTAAAACAAGAACTGAAGTCTCATCCAAGTGTCTAAAACAAATCTGACACAGTAGAATCAAACTTTGAACACACAAAAACAAAACTTACTGATTTTCTAAAAATTAATAGTCTTTGCTAGTTCTGACATTACCAGTGCCACTTACGAAAAATATTAAAGTTTTTCTTTAAATATAAAGTTTCTTGGTTTTGCCATGTATTTTAATTGACTCTGGGCAAACAGTTCAGCCACAAATTATAATGAACTTATTAAGGACTTGTTTGTGGATGTCGTAAGTTACCAGAGAAAACGAGTACCCTGTCACTTAGCGATGAAATGTCCATTGAACATTTTATGATCCTAGCCTGAATATTTCAGATAGAGTTAATGTAAATTTCCAAGGCAGCTCTCAAACACCAGATTACATTTCCAATTCCATTTGGGGAGACCTTACAGTGTATTTAGTTTTAGAATTGTATAATTCATGAATTTCTACATGAAGGCAAATTGATTTATATTGCTTTCTTTCAAAGTTGAAAAAATATCATTCAAATAATACAGGCTCATTGTAGAAAAATTTAAAAATACAGGTAATCATAAAAAAAAAAAAAAAAACACTGTTAACCCTAGAAGCCAAAGATTGACTGTTAACTATTCATTGTGTGTGTTTCTAGGCCTTTTTATCTAGAAATATTCATAGGGTCATATACTAGAAACTTTTAAAACTTGATTTTTTTTGAATATTGTGAATATTTTTCAGTGTCAATAAATATTTCTAAAAGCATCGTTAATGACTGGAGAGCATTCCATTATGTTTGGGTACCACCATATTTGTTTAATCACTTGTTTGGGGATATTTAGATTTTTTCCTGTTTGTTTGCTATTATATATAATGCTGTGGTAAACTTCCTTATTTATCTGTCTTGAATCACATATTCAATGATAATCTTAGAATGGATTCTGGGTTACAAGTGCTGACTTTAAAATACTCAGTTGTAAGGATGGAAAATGAACTTTTAAGTGTCAAAAAATTACTTTAAAATAGACTTTGAAATTCTTTGAGACTGATGTTTTTAGAGCTCTAGTAATTAATTTTGATGTCTTAATGTCAATAATAAGAACATTTTTAAATTACTCATTGATACGCTTATGTTTGGCAAATGATAATCCCTCAAACCCATAGTTTTAGATGATTTTCAAATAGTTAAATGCTTTAAAAGGTGCTGCTCTCTTTATAATACTAATAAATTATGCTGATTAGTTTCCAAATTATTTTCAAAGCCTGGGTGCTTTGTTTGGCTGCTTGACAGGAGGCAGTTTCTTGCTGGAGGCAAAATGTCATTGGACCATGCACTAATCTGTTTTCCCCCCTGATTTTACCCATTTCCAGGTTGATTATAAAAACAATAAGGTGTTGTCTTTTTAATTAAGTGAAAGTGACACATTGCAGGTGCTTTTCAACAATCTGTACTTATCTCTTAAATAGGTCTTGTATTATCTATATTCAAATGAGAATGTAATTGCTCAGGCAAGCCTGCTCTAGAAGAGTATTTAAAGTAAGGAGGACAAGAGTCTGCTCCAGCTTTGCCTGCAGTGGGATGTGAGAGCAGCTGATCTCCAATTAGGATGAGAGGAGACAGGAGGAAGGGAGAGAGGCATTGCCTACGGAACTTATTCTACTTGATGACATTAGGATTTTCCTGATAAAGTCTGCAATAAACTTTATCTTTTTGTATTTAATTTAATGGCATTGAAATCTAGAGAAGCCAGCAGGACTCATTTTTCATGTGGCAAACATCAGTTTCTTCTGGTGTAATTGTTTTGTGCTAACGAAAAGAGACGTGAAATTAAAAATAGGTCAGAAGACTTTCTATTTCAGCGTTGTTGATTTGGTTGTGTGTTCAGGGGCAAGGATATGCAAAACATTAGTTTCTTTTAAGTGATATTATGGAGAAAATAATCTAATGAGCAAAGAGATTCGAGCACTATGAGAACACTAAAGGTGTTTTGTGAAATGAGTTTTTTCTGAAGCATTAGAGATATTTTTAATGATGAGATGTTGTAATTACAAAAGTGATTTTAAGTTGCTTACAAGTGGTTTTTGCTTGAAGAAAGTAGGGGAATGTTATTTGAAATATTTTCATTTATCTTTGAGTGAGGCTGTGATGGTAGAGGTAAATGTGTGTTTGACTAAATTGTCCATTCATTCATAAGATAATGAATTATGCCTTATGAATGTTTTTCAAAATAATTTTTTTTTTTCTTAAAAAGAAAAGTTGAGCAAAAATAATGGTACATCTACAAGTATGTTTGGGAGGCCCTGGCTTATCAGTAAGTGTGGTTAGTGAATGTATTTACTTTTAGGTGTCCCAAGAAGGCCTGTGCTTAATAGTAAGGTGAATAATAAATGTCCTGCCTTCTTCATTCCACTGTGACAGTCACTCGGCGTTTCCTTGAGCTCTCTCTGAATCCATTATATCCTCTAATTATAACACTGGAGAAGGCCTCCAGAAAAAATCTTTTTTGTTATTGTTGCCAATTAATACTTCTTTTCCCACCTCTTCACCATTACCCCAAAATAAAACTTAAAAATATATATATGCATATACACACACACACACACACACACACACACACACATACACACATACATGACAAGAATCAGAGTGGGTAAAAATAACCTAACAGAGAAAGTTCCTGTCTGAAATGATATAGCACACTTACACTTATATTTAAACAACCTAATAGCTTTCAAATGCACTGAGACTTGGCTGTCACAGAAGGTGGGAGAGTAAGCATTCTCGTAGGTACTAATGCCACAAATGCTCTTGCGAAGCAGCGACAGCCTTTTGGCTAGTTATTGTTAGCAAAAAACCACAGATGTGAAATTATTAATTTTTTGACAGAGACATTTTAACATTTATATGGGTAACATTAATGTTAAATAAGCTACCTCTTTCAGATATTTAAGAATAAGGCAGATTTTGATTTGTTCTAATGCACCAATCAGGGGTAGCTCCACCCCTGATCACTTTGTGTGAGAGCCCTGTGAAGGTCTGTGGTTGAGACCCATGTCTCCCACAGTGGAGTTTTAGAGGAAGATCCAGTCCCCTTGAGTATGGTGAAGCTTCTGACATATTAAAGCATTGAAGAAATGTCAGGACAGGTGCGAAAAGTACTGACTTATTTTGTATATTTACAATAACAAATTGATGATTTAAACATATATATCCAAAATGCAATGACTGCAAGTTTCCCCCTCATTTGGAGAGAACTTGAAGACTTTTTTTTTAGTCTTAGCTTTGAGATTCCTTGTGACTATCATGAATCTGAAGTCCAGATGGAAATTCCCCATGAGGGAATCTAGCAGATGACCAATTTGGTTACAGGTGCCATAGAGATATTTCTAACCAACATGGTACCTTTCATTCTTTATGGTACATAAGTTTGGAATTAAACTCAGCCTTTAAATATATGAGCAGAAAAATATGGACTTTTTTCTGCATAAGTAATGCCTATGATTATAAGACCTGTGGACAGGTCTGAAGGTAGGTCACTAGATCATTAAAATCGGAAAGCAAGACGGTTTTGTTGAAAATATGTATTAGCCAGCTACCTGCTGACCACTTTGTAGATTCTTAGGATGAAAAAAACATATCTTAGTAACAATATAACTGACAATGGTAGATTCTCAAGTATATCTGCTAACCAAAGAAATAAAATTGAACTAATACCTGTTAGTCAAAAATAGCATGGTAAAATCAACATTTCTTTATGAGCTTAGGATTTAGCTTTAAATTTTATATAAGTGTTACATTCTTCTCTATACGTTGCTTCTGTATAAAAAAGGAGTGTCTGTCTCTGATTGCATTCAATTCTCGAATGCTCTGTTAGGCTCTGAGGCGCTGCACAGCCCTGGCACTCCGCAGTGGGCCCTGATAGAATGTGCGTACTCCGTCTGAAATGCATGAACCTAAGGGATATGTACCCTGCAGTCATCCAAATTTTATCCCTATTAAGTTGAATGATTACACAAATGGCTTATCAGAGGTGGCTCTAGGATTAGTGAGATTCCCAGAAGAAAGTTGCTCATGAAGTGTGTTCCATTCTTCCAGAGAAACCCATTTTTGCTTTTTTCAATTGACCATCTTCTGCTGTATCATGTTAGGACTGGAGAGGGTATTTATGGCGATCTAATTTATGAAGACAGGAGGCCTGTTAGAAGGTTCTAGGTCAATAGTTCTTAAAGGGTACATTTTACACTTTCGTGAAATATATTTTTTAAGATAATTTATTTTATTTTCTTTAGAAGGAAGACAGGCAGGAGGAAAGAGGAGGAAGAAGCATTTTATTTAGATAGTTGTTTATTTCAGTTGTTTCCCCACCCCTGGGCGACGAACCTGGATCCTTGG
The DNA here is from genome assembly GCA_004363575.1 of Solenodon paradoxus. Lineage (NCBI taxonomy): Eukaryota > Metazoa > Chordata > Mammalia > Eulipotyphla > Solenodontidae > Solenodon > Solenodon paradoxus. The sequence continues at coordinate 231,583 of RJWH01001111.1, forward strand.
GCGGCATGTTGTCTGCATCCCAGACACAGGCTTAACTCCTGAGCCACCAGGGTGCACCATGGAACATAGTTTTACTGTCACTATATTGGGAGAAGTTACTAGCCAGGCATGGGGATCAAAATATACTGCCCCCTTATCACCTAATATCATTAACATTTTACCCGACATTCATTTTAGTAAAAAAAAAAATTTGCATGTGAAAGATTTCAACTCTATTTTACGTACAGGCACAAATTATTTTTGTACAGTTTGACTTCTCTGAATTTTCTAGGAATCTATTTGTAAATCAAAGGAAGCCTGTATTTTGTTGTGTTTTGCATTCCAGAAAATCATGTCAACTGACAACAAAACCACTTGTAATTGAGTCTCCAGCACAGACCACTAGATCATTCTGTAATTGCTCTTGCTGCATTCAGGGGGATTCTACATACAGATGAAGACATCTGACTGCTGTCTATGTCTTTGAATGCTGTCCTGCCCGAGTATTACTTATTAATATATGTATTATTTATTATGAATTCTTTTCCTGTTCTATTTAGGGCATTAAAATATATAGGTAGTGATGTTACTTACTTCATTTCAGAAGAGCAAAGGAAAGACAGATAAAAAGGGCGTATTGGTTTTGCCTGAATAGCTAACGACTGCTCTGAGCCGTGGCCTAGTTGGCTGTATTTCAGAGCTGTCTCTTCGTACAGTTTCAGGCTGACCTCCTGAAGAATTTCTTTAGGAAAAAAATGTGACTTATAGTGAAGACCCTGACAGATTAGCAAAGTGGTTAAGACACGTACTTGAAAGTCAGACAGACTTTAATTCACATCTTGACTTTGATACTTACAGCTGTATGACCTTGGACAATCTATTTACCCTCTGGTAGACTCCATTTCCTCAATTGTAAAATAAGGTAACTTGCAAAACTCCTTCAACAAGGTCGCTATTGCTTTTATTATCCTCATCACTCTTTGTGAAATGAGTTTCATGACAGATTGCTTTAAATGTCTTTAGAGCTCAAGTTCCCCCAAAAGATTATGCCTTCTAAAGAGTAGTCTCTTTCCTCCGAGACAGTGGTAGCCATTCCATTCATGCCATTTCGCTCTTTACTTTGACTGCTGGCAAAAATGCAGCAAAGCACTGGTGCCTATTTGCTGTGGCTTTCCTCACACAGGGCTGTTCAGTCACGTTTGCCCCACCCCATCTCCTTCTTCCTGCTAAGTGTTGGCCTTCCAGCCTGTGTGGTTCTTTGTTAGTCTTCTTGTTCCTATGCTTTCATTTGAAATGGCCTCACATTTTTGAAAGTAGGTGGAAAATAATTAAGTGAAATAAGAATGAATTAATAAAGATCCATTTTCTTTGTGACTATGGTGTTTGCTTCTATGGGTTGCAGAGTCCAACCCCCCTTAATGTGTACAGTGTATCAGTAATAGTATTGGTCAAATCTTCATTGTATCATTTACTGGGCAATAATTAAGATGCTATTTTACCCCAATTAACCTCTCAATAGAGTTTGTACATGTCAAGTATTTATTTCTATTTTCTTAGCCAAAGTCAGAAAAATAATACGTATTCTGTATTTCACCCTGTTCCTATGGAACAGTGGTTCTCAGAATTTTGGTCCGGTCTCTTACTTTTAAGAAGTGTCGAAGGGCACACTCTTGTGGCTCAGGGGACTGAGACATTGGTGTGTGGACCACATGCAGCCCAAGAACCCATGTTCAAGACCAGGGACGAGGGTGAAAAACCCAAAATGGACAACTCGATAAATGATGTTTCTTCCTTCCTTCCCTCCCTCCCTTCCTTCCTTCTGCCTTCTCTTCCTCTTTAAAAAAATTAGTTGTTGAAGACCCAAAGAACTTTGGTTCATGTAAGTTAAAACTATAAATATTTATATTAAAACTATGAATCAAAACAGAGAAATGTTAGATATTTATTATAAATTTATTTTAAAATGAACACATTATATGGTAAACCCATAACCATGTTAACACCAATGACTTAAGTTCTTTATGAAACAAGTAAGGGCTTTTCCAAAATGACAGCAACAACCAAACACTGCAGTGGAAAGACTGGACTTTTTGTTTTGAAAGGAAAGGTGCTGGCAGGACTGAAGGCTAGCAGGCAGGCAGGCAGGAAGAGAGGAGGAAGAAGCACTTTGTTTCTTTATCTGTTTAGTTGTTCACACTGGTTGCTTCCCCCCCAGGCCTGGGACTTGAACCCAGAGGTGTGTGGCCTGCTCCTGCAGAGGCGATTGAGCCAACCTCTGCTCCATCAGAGTGCAACAAGAGTGGAATTTTTGTAAACCTATTTAATATTTGTATTATTGGAAGACAGCTAGAGTCTCATATCTGTTTCAGCATTCAATCTATTATCATACAACACATAGCCTCATGAGACAAGGAGAGTGAAAAGGGCAAATATATGTTGTTACTGTTATTATGATGATTAAAATAACTTAGATCTTATGGACCCCTATAAGAGTCTTGAGGCTTTTCAGGTCCTTGGACCACACTTTGATAAATGTGCTATAGATCATAGCCAGTGAAAACGGCAATGTAAGAATTGGACATAAATATTATGGCAATTGTAATTTTTAGTGGTCTTTAGTGAGTCACTAAATTTTCTTTTTAAATGTGCTTCACACCCGTCTTCCAAAGTTCATAGAAACTGTTTGATAGAAATGTTTAGATTTTACGTTCAAAACCTAGCCAATGTATTTCGAAAGCTACTACCAATATATGGAATCATTGTTAGTGTTTTGGTAATAGATTCTATTTTAATATATAATGTATTGAATGGAGATAATCCTTTTATATATATGGAGACTTAGCTTTTTACTTTTAATTTTTTTTGATTTTCATTTTTAAAGAGGAAGACAGGCAGGCAGCAGGCAGGAAGAAACAGAGGAGGAAGAAAGAGAGAGGAGCCTTTCTGTTTATTCAATGCTCATTTTAGTTGTTCTCTCTAGACCCAGCTGCAAACCTGAGTCCCTGATCCTTAGTTGGACTGTTCCCCAGTTGTGGGTTTAACACCTGAGCCACCACACTTTATTTCTATTTATATGTGTTGCTTTCTTATATCATCTTCATATCATTTAATGACAGAGCAAATTGATTCATTCCTGCCAAGAGGTGGTTCCTAATGAAAGGTAGATGACTTGCTGAATTTACAGAATGGCATTCGGTGAGAGTGAGTTAGTATAGAAGATCAACACATTGTTTTTACTGTGTTTTATTTATTTTTTTTGACATAGGTATGATATAGTAATAGTGGTTATGAGCAAGTAAGCTCTTGGGTTGGTATAAGAATACTCTAAGGACGCCAACTCTGCTTTCAGTGTGATGGAATCTCCATGACAGTGATGATTCTAGTTTCAGTAATTATTTTGAGTTTTCTGTTTCTCTTTCTGTGAAAGAACAATCTTAAACTTGCATATATTTCAACAGGAGAGAATGGAAAGAATGTTTAACTTGTTCAACAGTGGCATTAGAATTAGGTTTAGGATATTTTGAAGTGGCAGGAATGATAGTTTTCTAATTATGAGACATATCCTGAAATCTCTAGGTTTCTTATGGGTGGTGTCAACACCAACCTCAATGACAGCAGTACTCCCTGTTGGACCTGGTGATCACCTTCATTTAACAGCGTTGTACTCTTCATAGATCAGATTATGCTTTTGCTAAAAACAAAAAACAAAGCTTGCCTATGTATGTATATATCTATATATTTTTTAACTTTCCCAAGAATTTTCAGAAATGCCAGTTAAATATTATAGGCTTGCAAAATTCCTTAGGAAGGAATTTTAAAGAAGATGTATTCCAAACTCCAACCCTTGAAGCTACTCCCAGTGTCTTAATGAGTGGTTGTCCCACCTTTACTTGAATACTTCCAATGGTAGAAACCTCATGGTTTACGGTGCGTCCTAGTAGAGCAGCGGCTGGGCACCCCTGAAGGAGCAAGCACATACCCCTGTGTTTGAGCCCTGGGTCCAGGGGAAAACAACCATTATGAGCAACTAAATAAATATTTAAAATACTTCTTCTTCCTCCTCTCTCTTCCTGCCTGCCTTCCTGCTTACCTTCCTTCCTGTCTGTACCTGTCCTTAGAGAGAGAGAGAGAGAGAGAGAGAGAGAGAGAGAGAGAGAGAGAGAAACCTCATTATTTCGAAGGCAACAAATTTGAAGAATTTGTTTAGTTCCAATTTGACATGTGACATATACCCATTTTCACATTCTATTACTTCAAATGTTTGAAGAGAGCTTCCATATTTCACTCTTACATCTTTGTGAGCCTTCTCCAATCAGCTCTCTTCTTTATTTGAACATTTTGTCTGCTCTTTTCCTATTTCCGCTCTATTCCTTATCTTTTCTGTTGCCTGCTCCAGTTTTCAGCACCCATTCCAGAATGAGACTCAATATTCCTGATGCTGAATGACTGTTCTAAAGGGGAGTGGGTCACCTGCTTCCTCATTGCCATTATCTGCTGATGGAGCTGAAGAACTTCTAGCTTCTTTGGCAGTTGTATCACGTGAACTTATAGTGTACTTGCTATCACTGGAAATTATGTTAGCCCCATCAACTATTAAGCTATATTTTCCGCCTGTATGTGTAAATTTGACATGCCAAGACTCCATTAAAATTTGAAGGGAAGATGTTCTTTCTTGTTTGCTTGCTTAGGTTTGACAGGAGAATAAAATTTTAATGAAGTTTTAAATCTAAGAAAGAGTTCAGAGGATGACCGTATATCATTCACCAATTGCTAACATGTTTCCCCATTTGCTTCATCATTCCCTAGTAGACACAAGTTACATATAGTTCTATATCAATTTTCTGAGTAATTGCGAGTAAGTGGCAGATGTGATGCCTTTTTAATTATTTCAAGAATAAGGACATTTTCTTAAATAACTGGTAGTTACAAAGATAGGAAATTGAACATTAATATATTGCTATCTAATCCATGGTCCATACTGAAATTTCGTCAGTTATCTCAATGAAGTACATTGTATTTTTTAGGGGTTGGGGGGTGGTTCCAGAATCTAACTCAGGATCCTATTTTTCATTCAGGTATCTGATGATTTCTCTACTTTAGAAGAGAAGATAATGTTATGCTTTAGAAGTTGGGTAAGAGCTATGGAGATTTCCCAGGCTTTTGTGCATAGTTTACACATTGTTGATTCAACAAACATTCAACTACCATTTTCAAGTAAAAAATCAATCTCTGAATCTTTGAGCATTCCCTTTTATGTAGATTGTTTAGCAACTTGAATATGGACATGTCGATGTAGATATTAGAGGATAACAACTTTCAAAAGGTACTCAATCTTTCTCCACTAAAGTCCATTTTTGTAGGCTTAGCATTTAGTTTGCCTTACTTCTTTCTGCAGATACAGCATGACCGTTAGCTAGGCCTTTCTTTTTGCCCTGGGGCTTACTATGTTTGTTGCTGGTGTCCCCAGGCCATACTTAACCTTTGATGTCTTATCAATGTCTTATCATGCCCTCCTTAGTCATGGAAACTCTTATTTATTTCTCAAGGTACCATCTTGTTCCTGAATCTTTCCATTCATTTATATATGTACACATGCAAATACACACACACACACACACACACACACACACACACACACACTTTGCTCAGCTTTTATGTGACAACCTGTGCTCTTAGGTGCCAGGGATATAGTAATGAATAAAACAAGCAACTGTCCTTACTTTATGAAGCATGTATTATAGTAGAATCAGTAAATAAGAAAAATTAAAATTATGGTAAGTTAGGTAAGTCTCAGGAGGGAAAAAAATAAGAATGGAGATAAGGGATAGTGAGAAGGTACAATTTAAACAGGGGGACCAGGAAAGACCCTCTAAGTCTTTAGTAAGCTAAAGCCTCTGAATATGCTTTTTCTAAATTCTTCAGTCCTTAAAGAAGTTTATCTTAGTTAAACAAATGAGTCCCAGCTGTTTCTCAGTAATCTGTTTATTAAAAGCAACAGGGTAGAAGGCACTTGGGTTTTGAAAATAGAAGTGAGTTTGAGTCTGGATTTACATGCCTAGTGAACCCCAGTAGATTATTTAGCGTCTTTAAGACTACAATTTTGTCTTCGATAATTGAGGCTAATGACATTTTGTAGGTTTGTTAAGAGGATTAAATGAAATGGCAAATATGAAGCAGTAAGCACTGCTTGACACATAGTAGGTCTTTAAGAAATGTTAGTAACCCTTCTGTTGTGTTCTCTGTGGAATACTTTTTTTGCTCTCACCCACAGGGGCTAGCTTGGGCCTAAGGATCAATAGTTGTATAATAAACATGTTGGTTGTCAATGTCTTCTGACTGGCTCAATTTTCATTTGACTAATTTATTCACATTTTCTAGGTACTGATCACATACAAGGTACTACCAATATTAATACAATCCTCAAGTGTTTATAATTTAATAGAGAGATAAGACAAATACCCAAACTAAGCTAGAATGTAAAATGAAAGTAAAAACAAATGTGGTAAGAGAGGTGGGCACAGAGTGTTACTGGTGTTCAGATTGTCCTCTCAAAGAAGGGAAAATTTCAAGAAAGGTAGCATTGAAACTGTCTTAAATGCATGATAGGATTTTGAAGGAGATTGTACAAGGAAGCGCAGACAGAAAATAAGCAGAGAATGACTTTGAGACAGCCCTTGGCAGGTGGTTCAGTTTGGCTCACAGTGGTACTCAGCCCTGGCTGTCGCATAGAATCATGAAGGGAGCCCTTTAAAAGATACTGATGCTCAGGCCTACCCTTAGCAATTCTGATTTGATTGGTCTGGGATGGGACCTAAACACCTGGGGTTTTTGTTTGTTTGTTTGTTTGTTTGTTTTTGTTGTTTTTAAGCTGAGGTGGTTCTAGTATGCACCCATGGCTGAGAACACCTAGCCTAGAGTATACCCGAGGAGAGCAGTTCAAGACCAGGCAGAACAATGTTTGGGTTCACATTATGGAAGCCTCATTCCCCCTTAAGGAGTTTGATTTTTATTTATCAAATAATTGCCTCAGAATCAGACCAGCACAGCTTGACTTTTTCTGAACTTCCTGAATGATTTATCAGACTCTTAAAACATTTGCCTCTTAATGTTCATGTCCTTATTATATTACTATGATTTAGTTATGTTCTATAAACATTCTAAGTATAAAAATGGTGTGGAACTCATCTTTCTGTCCCCATCAGTACTTAGTATTGTCTTACATGTTTATAGTCAATAAAAGTTTATTGAATGCGTCAAGTAGCAGAGTGGTGATTAGATGTTGGATCCATAAGTCGAATTAGGAAACTTTCAACAGGAGAGCCTGAGCGGGAACACTGGCTGCACGCACGCCAGAGCTCCTGCAGAAATATTCCTGTTTTGTCCTGTAAAGGGGAACAAATCATTCACCCATCAAACTGACTCAGAGTAGCAGAGGACTAAAAAAAAAGTAGAGACAAGAATTAGGCAAGGCACATAAATTTAGAAGAGTTTGAGTTTATTTGCATTGAAGCTTCAGAGCTACATTTATTTCAGCTCAAGCTGTTTCTCGGGCAGTTGGAAATGCAAGTTTGATCTTTGGAAAGGGCTTAAAAATTATAAATTAATTACAAGCAAGGAAAAAATGAAATGTGAGAGGAATAGAATTGTTCAGCCTGAATAATGGTGATGGGAGGTAATGGTTCTGATCAGGATTTCAGTTTTATCAGGTTGTCAATTGTCTAAGGAATAAAATACTGAAATAATTTTGGACTTCGTATTGTCTTGACCCTACTTGACTAAATTCTGACACTTTTTGTTTAACAAGATTTTTCTACTGCATTACCTACTATCAGCTTGATGAAATGGTTCAGGGTTTCTTCTGGTCCCCTGACCCCCAGCACCAGGTCAAGTTTGCTGGTAATAAAACTTACCTTGTATTTTGATCTCCTTTTATCTCATGGTATCTGATCTCACCTTCCAAACAGCTGCACTTATAAACCTTTTATTTTTATACAAGTCGTATACAGAGTCTGAAGATATACTCATCTAGGAACTTCATAGAATGTTCTCTGTAGAGTACTTACTGAGAGGTCAATTTTACCAAATATTACCAAATTGTTTTCTAAAATGTTTTTATCAATTAATACTACTATAAATATTGACTCAAAGTTCCTTTTCTTCATATCTTTGCCAAAATTTGGACTTGGTGCCATCTGACTTTTTAAATTTTGCTTGTCTGGTAAGTAATCACATCTCATTGTGGTTTTAATCTGTATTTCCCAATTTACTAATCAGTTCCTTTTCAATGATTTTAGAATTTCATATTTCTCCTTCTGTGAATACCTATCAAGTTTTCAGCTCATTTTTCTACTGAATTTATCTTTTTCTTATTGATTTCTTCTTGATCCTTACGTATTCTGGATACTAATCCTTGGTCAGTTATGCCTTCTGATAACGATTTCTCAATTCTCAACTTGTCTTTTTACAGTATTTTAATATTTGTTATGGTAACTGAATGAACTGACATTCTTAATGTATTAGAACTCTAGGAATTTGCTATGTGATTGTTTCTGTGGCTCCTGGAGAACTTGTTAAAACACAGATTGCTCTCTGCACTTCCAGTTTCTGACTCAGTAGGTCTGAAGCAAGTGGGGAGAACTTACATTTCTAATAAATTCCCAATGCCTCTGTGAATCAGAGTTCACTCTTGGAGAAACTGCCTCAGCCCATTCTGCCTTCAGAGCAACACCTTTAGACCATCTTTCCTCCACAGTTTTTAGAGATTATGCTCCACACCTAAAATGTAGCCCACCTTTCCAGCTCATAAAAGCACCCATTTGTCAAAAAAGTTCTTGACCCATTGATCCGTTCCAGGCCCTGGGTCACCTGATTGATTCTTTATGAGAGTTTTTCTATCCTGGGTGCAGGCGGCTGCCTAGGAAATGCTTGAAGTGTTAATAAGAGCTGCTGCTTTGATCAAAGTTGCCTGTAGCTTTCAGAGTACCCAAGGAGTATTGATTAGCTGGCTCTGTAGTCCCCTTTAGGAGCACCCTGTGTGGTAAAGTTATTTTGATAACAATTTTAAATTATGAATCAAACTCATTGTCTTGCTTTGCTCTGGAACCGTCTCCTTCCCCAAATCATTCCTCACTTTTTTCCCTTCAGATCAGCAGTGTTTCCCATCATCAGTGAGTTCCCACAGCTCCAGCCCTACCTGTGATACCCATGTATGTTCTCGGACATGTATAGCAATCAAAAACATTTTAGTAACAAAACCTCAGACTGGTAAGAAGAATTGGACTAAAAATAAAATACAAATATTTAACTCTGATACAGACTTTGATTTATAATGATACACCCCTTAAATAATGTTATAATGCAATCTTACTTCGATAGTTTCTTTTTTCACTATTTAAATCTGCCTTCTAATTTAACTGGAGTAAGATTTCTGAAGGGCGATGTCATTGATCTGGGGGCTGAGTCATTCTTTGTTAGGAGGGGGCTGCCCCGTACATGGAGGATATTTGGGAGCATCAGTGGCCTCTGCTTGTAGCATTCCATTCCCATCCAAAATGACTCCAGGCATTGCCAAATGTCCACAGAGGGCAAACTGTTCCTTGATTGCAAACTACTGATTTAGAGACATAACATGCTTAACTTGAATTTGCATGGATATTTTGGTGAAATATTATAAGCTGAGTCAGGCCTTTAAATTTCCACCCTAACCCCTTTTGCACCTTCTCCATTTCTTGCCTATCACATATTCCTCTTATGTCAGCAGTGAGAAGAGGCAGTTACATTTTCATAATTGTCTTTCACTGATCCTCCCCGCAGTTCTTCAAGACAAAAGGTAGTTCCCACCAAACTCACAGAGCCAGACCCTAGGACAGATTTCAGCCTCTTTTCCTGTCCTTCCTGCAAGTATTCATCTCACCATAGGATGGTGATAGTTACTGTGATTAATACACTTTTAACTATAATGTGATTATAGAAAATCATGCCAGAATTGCTAGAGCTAAAACTTGACCTGCCCTGACAGGATGATGAAAACTCAGTACCATTCTCCCTGACCCTCCCCACCCCCACACTCCCCAAATAGTCTTGCTTCTTAATGAATAAGAGTAGTTTAAGCTGCAATTATTTCCTCTTACACTGACTGTCCTTTTCACCCTGATTACTCTTTCGATGTATAATGGGAAGATAGCTGCTCGCAGGCTAGCAAGGAGGTCTGGTGAATGGCAGCAATACATACTTGGTTAGAGTGCATTCCACTCTCCGATAACCTGCCCAGCTCACAAAATGGAGTGGGTAGAGCTTTTTACAATTTTGATTTGAAATACCACTTTTCTTATTTCTGTAGCTAAAAGAGTAAATAATTTTGTGGGTCTTTTTTTCTCCAGCTGTCCTTAGTCTGACATTTGCTGAACCCCTCTGGAATTTACTTTTGCAGAGCAAGACAAGCATTTGTAGCATTAGACCACCGTTCCTTTTAGTTGGGTTTATAGACCTTCTTCCCCAGTTCAGTCTCCTTTGACATGAGCAGAGTCTCTGTTCACTTAACAGGAACACCATGACCCAGCTGGAGAATATGTGCTGGGAATACGGAAGGTATTGTGTTGTTTTCCAATTTCTGAATCTCTGCATGTCTTTATTTTCCAGACTACGAAGCAAGCTCTGGGTTTCTGGACCCTTCTGTACATGTATAGTTTTGTGTTAATTGAGATAATAGCGACTCTGAAGCATTTTAAGATCTACAAGTATCTTACATGGCATTTAAAAAAAGACAACATTTTGTGTAATTTGAGGGTTAGATAAATTCTATTTGGAGCTATGTTTTTAAAAAGTAGCAGCTCTTGTAAATAGATATTTCATAACCACTTAAAGTAAATCAATGCCTCAGTAATCTGTTATTTTCTCTTACAGCAATCTTTAGACATTAAAATAGTGCTGAAATAAGGAATAATAATCTTAATTAATTGTGTGTTTCTTGGCAGATGATAGAGCACCTCCAAATACATGATCTTGTTTGATTTTTTAAAATTGACTCTATGGTCAAAGAAAGAATCCTTGGGGTCAGTGAATGGTTTGAAAAATAAAAGCAGAAAGAAAAGTCCAAAGACCTAAAGATTTTGTCTGACCATTGTGATCATTTGGTTTATAATCAAAAGAAAAAGAAGGGTTCTTATTTGGTGGGCATAGGTAGCTATGCAAACCAAGGTTCTTGCTGTAAAACCTAGAAACATGGAGAATGAAAGAAAAGAGCCAGACTAAAGAAGACTAAAGAAAAGGGGAAAGAAGAAAGAATGCCAAAGGGGAAGTTACTAGAAAGAGAATCAAAGATTTAAGCACTGATATGAGAAAATGAGAGCATCCAGTTAAAAGAAATTGCAAACGTTGGGTGCAAATGGCCCAGCAGGAGTGAGCAGTCCTTAAGACATCCACCTCTCTGGGCTCAGAACAGAGATAATCCAAAATGGGACAGGCGCCAGCACCTCAGAGCTCTTCCCTTTACAGCACAGTAACTGATCTTCATAGCCAACCCCTTTTATAATGAATGAAGAAAAGTTTGAACTATGTTTGCAATTTTTCATGCACCAAAGCCTTAAGGGTTACGTAAAGAAAAAATAAGTTAACAAGCTTTCCCCACAAAGGAAGTCTGTGCAGAATCATTCATCTGACAAATCTCACCAAATCTGACATTTCTCTCAGATTTACCAGGATAATTCAATTCTCTATTATGCTGTAAGAGTTGACTAGAATCTAGTCAAGTCATTGTTTTACGAACTACTTAAGAGGGGAGGAAACATCAAAAACCTAGATGATGATGTAACCCACTGTGATTTATACTCGGTTATTTATAATGCCTTTTGATATTATACACTTGCCCCTTTATATTATAATAATCTGTTTGTATCTGTCTTCTCCACTAGACTATCAGCTCCTTGACTGTGTGAAACATCTTCGTATTCAACCCAGAGCACAGTCTCTGGCACATAGCTGAGGTTCGATCAATTTTAGTTGAATAAATGATCAAAGAAATATATATATATATATATGATCTGAGAAATCACTGTGAACAAAATAATGCCTCCACACAATACAAACACACTCAGTCAGTAACACCTGGAAAGCTTAACTGCTTGTCTCTCAGAGCTGTGAAGCCCAGTCTCAACCCGAGAGCCCTACTGTAAATCTCTCCCAGAACAGCGGAAGTGGTTAAGTGTTCAGGTGTCAAAATGCTACCCTGCTGGGCGGCAGGCCGCATACAAAGTTATATTACATTGAGTTTGAAATGCTAACAAAGCAAGTAATTAAGCTGAGTAAGTGCTAACTTGCTTGAAAGCAAGATTTGAAGCTGATAAACCAAAATGCTGATAATTAAGAGTTGATTATACAGCTTTGTTGTTTCTCTACCCTGCTAATAGCCTCTCATTCTTGGCATGTAATGATTTCTTCCCCACAAGGGGGAAAGAAAAAAAATCCTTCCAGCAATCTTCTCCACTTCTCTCCCATCCTGAGTAAGATGGAACTCCCTCCTTCCTCAGATAAATCCTCCACCTGTGGTCTTCATCCTTTCATTTCTTGTCTAGCTCTTACATCTTTTATCTCCCCATCTTCACCAATTTCTTCTGTTTACAAACAGAAGTTACCATCCTTTAAAAAAAATTTTTTAAAAACAAAAACAGCTAACCAGCAAATGAGAGTGTGAGACTCTGCTCTGATGCTGCATTCCCTGAAGCCCACATGGCTGTCTTCTACATTCCCTAAACTCTTGGAAAGGAATCTGCTTCCTTGCCTCCTCTTGATTGCTGTCCTTATTCTCATCAACTCTTCTTCTATCAGGGTCTGTACTCTTAATTGTCACATTCCAGAATCTTCCTTCTTCTACTGGCTCTAGCAGTTCACACTGTTGGCCCACCAGCCTTCTCTTGTGATAGCCATGATATTTTACCTTCTATGTTTTCTCCTCACTTCTCTTTTGACGTCTCGTCTTCTCTACTCTTCTTTCCTTTCTGGTAAGAGAGAAATAACTGATATTTATTGACATGTAAAACATATTACATGTCAGGTATTAGACCACATTTTCAAACATTGTCTCCTTTTATCCTCATATCTACCCTAGGATATAAATAGTCTCATTCCCTTTAAACTGTATTATTTATGTATTTATTTATAATGTAGCAGAATACTTAGAAAATTTACCATCATAGTCATTTGCAAGTGCACAGTTCATTGGCATTAAATACACATTGTTAAGCAACTATCCCCATTACCCATCTCCTGAACTCTTTTCATCTTGAAAAACTGAAACTCTGTATCCAGTAAATAATAACTTCCCATACCCCCAGTCCCTAGCAAAACCACCTTTCTGCTTTCTGCATCTATGAATCTGACTCATCTAATTATTTTATGTAATTGGAATCATATAGAATTTGTCTTTTTGCAGCTGGCTTATTTTACTAGCATAATGTATTTAAGATGCATCCACATTGTAGCATATGTCAGGATTCCCATTCTTTTAAAGGCAGAATACTATTTCACTTTATGTCTCTATCACATTTTGTTTATCCATTCATCCTTTGATTATTTTCAATTTTATAAATAGTAAAACGGTATAGAGATCACATAGCTTTTCCCTATAGGAAAGCATTCTTTTAAATTCTATCCTAGTCTGCTCTCTCCTCTCTTTACTGAGCTTATCCCACATTTAAAATTAGAATCTCCATTTGAGTGATTCTCAATGTCTATCCTAAATTTCGCTTTGGTACTGAATCTACTTGCATATTTCTAGTAGATCCCTCAGATCTCCTTCCCCATACTTTCCACTTGCCATGCGTAAACACAAGTCCATCATCATTTGCTCCTCAAAACAAAGCATGCCATTCTGATACCCCCTTGTGTCGCTAATGATACCACAAATTCCCAGTCACCTGCACCCTAAACTTCCAAGTCATCTTTGAACTTCATTTTTCCTTCATCCCCCATATTCAGTGTCATAAAGTTCTATCAGTTGTACCTCCCTAATCCTTCTTCTATCCATTTTAGCCTTGCTATCCTTATAGAAGAGGCTGTCAGTCAGGTGGATCAAAGAGCTTGAATGGGATTCAAGTCCAAGCTTGGAGAGGAGGGAGGACATTGGGCGAATCGCCTGAGCTAAGAGAGCCGTGTTCCCCATGCCTGTGTGAGAACCCAATATGCAAGGTATTTTGATCATTAAATGTAGTACTACTTACTAATAACCCATGTATTAATATTTCTTAATAATGCCCCAAAGATCTGATGATAATTCTTTTTAAAGTCTATGTTCCCATTTCTAATTCACGAGTCCTTTTTTCTCATAAGGATTTTTCTCTCTCCATATCTGGTTACTTGTAAGAAATGAACCACTATATTTTGACATTAATTTTTATTTTACAGTACTCTCAATTCTGTATGCTAATCAGAGGACAGGGCTTGCTTTCACAGCTGACTCTTCTTCATATTTGTATTTGGGACTTGATTTGATAGTTTGAATTCCTACAACAATCTTGGAGGTGATTTCCGTTTCCTAAACTGCCTCATTAAAATCATTTTAGACAAAATAAATGTAACCCACAAGATGCTGTGAGCCCAGTCTCATATTTTTAAAGAATGCTATGCCGTCAGCGAAGCGATGTTTTCATGATTAAGAGCAGTGAGAGGGATTTATGGAGAGGTGGCATGAGTTTATTCATACCTTTCTTTTGAGCGCGCCAAGAGTTTTAACTGGGATACGTGGAGTCAGCAAGTCTCTACTCCTCACCTCACAAACATATCAAAGGCACAATGTGGCAAGAAAACAGGCCAACTTGTTCATTTTCAGCAGGAGGGACTCCTGGGTAGAAGATTGGCCTGCACGCGTGGAGTAAGGCCACGCAGGCAAATTAAATCTCAACCCTGGCAGGAGCAAGCCGCCCTCCAGGAGCTGTGCAAAGTAGCCTGGCCACGTCCGGCTGCTGTGAAGACGGAAATTCCGTGGATGCATCCTGAACTGTGTTTTCGTCTCTCTGAATTGCCAAGTCTCTGGAAAACCATTAACAATGCCACCACCTCCTCCAAACAATCTTCATGAGTAATTTGGAGATTTTCATAATAGGCGTGGGAAGGTGACATTCGTGAAGGGGCACTCCAGACGGATCTTTTCCTTGCATGTTTTGGAATGATAAGCAGTAGGCAGTGAAAATGGAGAGGGGGTTAGCTCCCCAACCTGTTTGAGACCTCCGGGTCGAGCGTGTGTATCGCACTCTAACCTAACTCAGCATCCCCTGAGGTTGTGCAGAGCCGTCCTGCACACTCGCAAGGCTGCTGGCTCATCAGCGAACAGCATGACCACCCTTGGTACGGCACTCCAGTTTCCAGCTAATGGTTCAGGCATGTGTGAGATGGCCACTGTCTCCAAACACTTGGGTTGGATTTATTACTCCTGTCTCATTCCTGAAGTATGCAATCAAATTCTGAAGACCGATTGCTTGGGTGTTCTTATTTTTCCTTCACACAGCTGGTTTTTACTCAGCAAAAGCAGACATCACTACTCAGTGGGTAACCGCCATCTCCAAGATACCTTCTGATGCTTTGTGTTAGATTTTTCTCTCCTGAGTAAGACTGCAAGTGTGAATATTTCTATATTGTCTTCTAAGTTTTTCTTATGATAGCTTCTTTTCCCATCCCCCCTCAGCCTTGCTCTGATGAGCCCTAAAAATGGCAATCTCTGGTATTCTGTGTTCACATTTCATGAAAATGAAATTCACCTTCATTTTACCCATAACTAATGTTCTTGCCCCAAATCCTATTTTTCTCTCATTTTGCTTAAGTATTTTGGTTCTCCAGTCTCCACACTGAGTCAAAAATCTCCAAGAACCCAGTAGGGGATGGGACTTTAAGTATAGCCTTAACAGACTCCTCCATTCTTTTATGAACAGAATTTCTCAAAATATTTCGAATGAACCATTATGATTTCCTCTAAGCTTGCTATTAGAGTTGGGTCATGGAGTTCAGGATGAAAGTATAAACCCCCAAATTGAAACTCAAGTTTTTTGAGGGGTGGGGATGGGGTGAATGAACTCTTTAAGAATATAATAATCATTTACTTGGCTGTTTTCTTTTGCATCCTAACTCAGCAAAATTGCATTTTTAAGATCTGCTTCGAGCTTTGGCGTTACTATATGTGATATTGCACTGTTGCCACACTCTCAGTCACCTCTCTCCCTCATTTTTTCCCACTCCGTGTACTTGCCTCAGAGCAAAGGGTTCAAGACTGAGTGTATGACCAAAATGAAGGAAAACAGTCTTTGAACTTCAGAGCAAAGAACTGTAAAGTGGCCAAGACTCTGATTACCAGTCAGACTTCTAGATGGTTTATTAATGAAGCAATACATTACCCACAAGAGGAAAGACATGCCATTAGCGTTTTACTCAGGCACGGAAGTTCCTATTTAAGGGAAAGTAAATGCATAGCATGCGCCATGTCAGAAAACTAATTTTAATGTTAACAATGAAGTGAGTATTCTTGTAGTGATGAGAGAATATTCCAGCCTTCATTGCCTTCCACAAATAAGTTGCTGGAAGTAAACGAGGTGTGCTATTTCAGTACCAATTTAGCAATACCTCTGCGCTATTATCAGCAGCATGCACAGTTGGTTCATGGAGGAATGCAAGGCACTCTCGTCTGTGAATAAGCATCAGGCTGACTGTGCAGGATGATAATTGCTCTGCCTGCACTTCCTTTGGCACCTACTGATCTCTGCTAAGTGGTTGGTAAAACATTTTTGTAGGCATGTCAAGCACCTCTAAACATTTGAAGGACTTCATTTTTTATTGTTCTTTTTCTTATGTTTAAGTTGGAGAAGAGTTCACACACTGCTGCGCTTCCTCCAAGCAAACTTCTTAAAACTGGGGTGCCAGCGTGTCTGTGCTTGGCATCTTTGAATCAGTTGTGTTTTCTTTCGCATTATACTATGACACTAGTTGGATGTGTTGGGATATCAAGTGACTGACTTCAAATGGATGACAAATTCACTAAAGTGAAAATGATTGTGATAGTACTCTCATTTCCCCCCACCGTGTATGTAAAACTGACTTTTAAAGTGTTTAGTGGATAATGGATCATGTAAGGTCAGTACTAGTCATGGCGGCCACGGCTATTATTTTCCCTTTTCATGGGAGGGTGCTCAGCAAAATGAGATTGTCACACTCTTCTTTTTTTTTTTTGAGAGGACAGCGACAGACAGTTAAAAGCCTCTTCATGTAAGGATGTTATTTCATAAAGACACCAGCACTGGATTATCCCCTTCACTTTAAACTTCTGCCAGCTTGTACAAAGAGATAAAACAAAATAGCCCTGGTCCCAGGGGTGGGGAAGTGCTGGCCAGCTCAGCCTGGGTCCACAAGCTTTCATTTTGATTAGTCACATGCGAGGAAAATTCACTTAGGCTGAGAGGTAAATTTAATACCAGTTATGCCCATGCTGTTCATATCACAACCATTTTCACATGATGCCACTTAATTCCTTAAGAAGCAGAAAGGTAAATCGGTGGCCGGCTGGCAAAGGTGTCACAGTGCATTAAGACCAGGATTCGCTGCAGGGGATAATGGTTCTGATTGCTGTTGACTCATGTCTCCACCAACTGCTGCATGTAAAATAAGTGACATTTAAAAGACATCAAGATGTGAGAAGAGGTAAGGGAGAGAAAGAGAGAGAGGAGGGTAAAAAGTACCCGCTACTACACTTGTCGCCGAACGCGCAGTTCCCTTCTGCCCTAAGTGGTAGGAAATGATAACTCGACATGCCATGGGTGACCTGCACTAAGCTTTTAACTTTCTGTCTTGTGTTTTTAGAGAAAAATCTGTAAAATTGCTTCTGGGAACTGCTCCAACATGTTATCATTTATTTCCAATTTAATTTTTTTTTAAGTTTTATTCTTTTGCCCTCACATATCAGTCTATTCATCTCTTTAAAAGCTTTAGGCTGAATCAAGTTAGGCAATGGTAGACAACAAGAGGCAGTCTACTTTCTGAAGGCCCATTTATGTCTATTTTTATAAAGAGAATCAAATTCCAGTTTACAGTAAGCATATGCTTCAGTTGACATCTGTTTCTAAGACTTGGATGCTTTGTTTGCATAACAGTCACCAATAAATGGCCTTGTTTTAAGTCTGCTCACTGAGTTGTATGTGGGTTGTTCAGCTGGGGATTTTAGTCGCAGCTGATCCCCTACCGCTCATAGCTGATAGGAAGGGGGAAAATCCGAGAAGCCCAGTCCTATTTATTAATGCAGATTTTAACATTCTCAATGAACCACTTATCCAGTGTGATTCAGCAACCAAATCCTTATTTGCTCAGGCAGAGGAGGGGGTGTTCTTCAAAGTGCTGAATTAAAGCTTATACTACCAGTTTTTGTTGGGGTCTCCCCCCACATTTTTTTTTTTTTTTGAGGAGGGGGAAGGGAGGGGAGAGGGAAGAAGGAGAAAGAGCAAGGCCCTTTCTTCAGCCAGTCTCTGATCATTCTGAATACAAAGACTGAAGCTTTAAGCAGGACATCATAAACCAAGTTTATGTTTAATGAATTTATTGTTAACTAAGAACATTAGACATTTGTGTATAGAGCTCTAAATGTTGGCCTTTTGTGCTAAGACTTGATGATTTTTTGTTCAATACTGCCAGAATATCAGTTTAGAGTTCGATAGGACAGGATTGTCTTTCCTTCTGTTGTCTGGCTTTGTTTCATTGTAAAGCATGCCCAAGTCCACATGCATGGGAAACAGCCAAACATTCAAATATTTCAAGATGTACAGGTGACTTTTCTCAGGGTGGTCAGTGCGGACTAAAGAAACTACTGCCTGTGTCAAACTGCTTCAAAAGCAAAGCTGACCCGCAGCCTCTGTAAGTCTGTCCTCTCTCTCCCGACCCTGAAAGGCATGCCAGCAGTTAAAAATATTAACCGTCCAAGGGCGGGGTCTTTGTGCTCTGCAAAGTAAGCCTGATTAATAGTAGAGGGCTTTATTTTAATTCTGATATTAATGTAGAGGAGATCTAGCTTCAGTGTATTGCCAAATACTGAGTTTAACACACTGAACTTTTCCCCTGAATTATTGTATCATATTCAGTAATCACTTAGGCAATGTGTAACGTTGTTCAAGGGGATTTACATATCAACTTTTCCTCGTGGAATCAACAGCAGTAGCATGAAATAGATCTACTCCATTTACTCTTATCCAGTGCTCCTACTTTCTTTTTCCCTTTAATTTTTATATATGGTAAAAATTTCATTGAAGAGAGATTTAGATGACAGGACTGTAATTTTAAACCCAATAGAAGAGGTGTAAGCAATTTGAGCTTAGCTGAAGCATAATCTTAGGTTGTCAAGAAGAAACCCATTCTCCCTATGCTAATCAATCAGTGTATCAACCAACCAATCATCTCTTCAGCTTAGCATATATCCTAAGGTTTGATATATCTATTAACTGCCCATCATGCAGCTGGTCTCTGGATGATGAGATTCCCCCTATCTTGGCATTTGGTGGCAGGCGACTGAGCTATCACAGCCTCAGATAAATACCAAAGTGGAGATTTCAATCCTGTTCCTGAGTGCAGAGACAATCCAGAAACATTGAAAATAACCTTAGGAGAGAATACACAGAAAATTACATTTCTCAACACTGAGGCGTGTTCGAAATTATATATATTACCTGATTTCCCCTCCCTAGACACAACAAAAATAAAATAAAATTACTCTTTTATTACATTTGGAATGCTGATAATCAAAAGAATTGTTGGTAACTGCTCAGACTCTTAATTGTGAGACAAATTAATGGAGACATTTGAATAAATAAGAATAATGATGGTTTCAATGATAAATTTCCTGAAAACAAACAGAAGCCCAATTCTGTAAAGCAAGGCACATAATCATTGTCATTCTGGAGAAGAGAGTTCCAATTTCCAAAGATTGTACACTGCTTCCTGACCTCGATTTAGAGGGTCCAACATTCAGAGGTGCGCTGCAGCTGAGTGCATTTATAACCTCTTTCACCAGCCAGTGTGTCAGGGTATGGAGACAGTGTTTCTATGAAACTGTTTATTGAGAAGTAGGAGCCAAAAGGAATAAATCTAATTGCTAAGAGTTTGTAAATACATTGAAATTGGAAGAGTAGGACTCATTTTTTTTAAAGCACTGATCACTACTTGGAAAGTAAAATCTTTCCGCAAGATGCAAATTCAAATCATGGTGTCTTTCCTACACTAATGATTGAGTCTCTGATTTTGAAAAGAGAACCAATGTGAAGTACTAGGAGACTGGGTTTCTAACCCAAGTTTGGTCACTAACTAGCTAAGTGCTAAGCAAGCCCTTTAATTCTTTCAGCTTTACTTCATGAATCGTGATTTCTCTGAAATGCCCAGGAAAAGTGGTAACTAATTAGTCTTCTGATAGGCCATTGTTTTTCATGTCAATTATGGCATGAAATTAGATTTCTAATACAGCATTTGTTCCGTCAAAATCTCTTCAACACTGAAATTCATTCGAGTGCACATACAGTGCTCTGGGTTTGAAGCCATGGTTTTCAATCGTTTGTTGAGAGTGGAGCCAAGGAGGAGGAATGATGGAGTTCACGGTGCTCGAGCTATCTACTGCAGGAGGGAGACAGAAACCTTTTTTCATCTGGAAAAGTCCAGCATGAGTCCATAGAGATCATGATGACTTCTGCACACTCGACAACTCAGCCCATGCACTTTGATCGCAACTTAAGAACACTCCTGTGTCCTGGTATGAAAGGGTCAGTAACAATATAACACCTCTAGAATTTTTGTATTTTTCTCAACAGAAAGATAATTGTGGTGTCAAGTTGAGAACAATCATTCGGTTTAAATAGTATTTTCTGAAGGTCCTTCTTAAGGAGTTGTGATTCTCAGAGAAAACATTTTGCTATCTGGGTTAAGGTCACAAATTTTATCATAGCAAAGAGAAGGGGCCAAACCCAAAAAAAAAAAAAAAAGATGAAGAAGAAGAAAGAAAAAGAAACAGAAAGAAAGAAAAAAACAGCAACATAGAGAATCATTTTCTCTATGTCAAATCACTTAACAGGCCCATTCTGGGGCCTCATTTCATTCTACTGTGATTAGAGACCTACATATTTGTAGATATCCATAAATAAGCCCCACATGTGAGCACCCATGACCCTGCTGAATGAGGCAGAAGAATTGATTTGGAGAGAGATGGCCTATTGAATATGGATTCTTTGTTCCTGGCCCAGAAGCCTGTAAGCAGGCACCTTACAGGTTGGGAATAGCCTTATTTCCCAGAGCATCTGTCCTGTCTTTTGGTGATAATTGTCCCACCAGCTCTGCAGATTGTGACTACAGATAAGAAAGCCAGTGAAAGTGGATTAACTTATCCATACAAGAATTGACCCATGATTGCATGTACAGGTAAAGCCAGGTCCAGAGTAGATAAAGCTTAGCAAATAGATCTTGCAAATGAAGAGGGATTTATGTTTATTGTTGTGAATTCCAGGTTTAGAATATTTTGCTGATATTCTATATGAATTCAACATACCTTCACATGCATCATGTAAACATGCCACAGGGAAGACACAATGAGCTCCCTGCCCTCAAGAAGATTTTGTGCGAAGACAACAGATCAAAGTATTTTTATGGAAGCTTGAAGCAAATGTTTTTTATCTGAGTATGATTAATGATTTGTTTTCTATTATAAATTCTTTTAAATGGAAAGAGAGGGACTAAAACTACTGTCTATACTAATGTGAAAAGTAAAAAAATGAAATGGATTGAGGGGAAACTGAAGGAATTGAGAAGGGAAGAATGTAGGGACGATGAAGGACTGCACTGGGGCCATGGCTTGCTCTGTTCTGTAGGCTCTGTCTACATTAGGGAGGGAGTTCTTTCAGCTTAGACTGTATTGGAGCTGGAGAAAGAGTGTTCAGCTAAACACCCTTATAATCTTATTTACCTCCTTGTGGACCCTATTTCCAGATATAGTCATTTTGGAGATTAAGTTTCAATATATGAATTTGGGAGAACACAATTCAGGCCATGGCGACCATCAGTTGTAGTGAGAGAGACTCTCCCCAAAGGCATTTTTTCCAACTTGTTAAAGAGACCGTCATTTACCAGTATGTGTCCCTGAATCTTTTCATCTTTTTGATGGCTGAGTAGTATTCCATTGTGTATATATGTACATCTTATTTGTCCAGTCATCTATCCATGGGTTCTTGGGTTGTTTTTAGATCTTGGCTATTTTAAGTGGTGCTACAATGAACATGGAGGCATATATATATATATATATATATATATATACACACACACACACATATATTTTTTTAACTAACTGTGAATAATGACTTAGATATAACACTGCCCATTCAGCAATAGATGGGGGAACCAAAGCTTCTCTTGACAGGATCAAGTTCTTTTTCTTTTTTTTATTTCTGAGATGCATTCATTTTATGTCCCAGATTTAACTCTTAAATCTGCTATGGTGGTCCTTTTTTTTTTTTAAATGAAAGGTGCAGACAGGAATGAAGGTGTTTAGGCAGTCAGGCAGGAAGAGAGAGGAGGAGAAAGCATCTTTATTTTATCTTTATTTAGTTGTTCACACTGGTTGTTTACCTCCAGACCCAGGACTTGAACGCAGAGGTATGTGACCTGCTCTTTCGGGGGCAATTGACCTAACTGCTGCTCCACCAGGGAATACCTGCTATGAAATTCTTTAGAGTAACTTAAGGAAGAAAATTAATGGAAGGAAAGATTTGACCAATGCTAATGTTGTCCTTTAGGTTTCTGTGACTTTCTGACAGATACCTTTGTCAACCATAGACCTGAATGGTAGCCCTTCCATTAAAACAAACCCATGACTTTAGTCACTATTCACATACCAATGTCAATTTCTTAGTTTTGACAAATGTGAAGTGTTAATAGTGAGAGAAACTGAGTGAAGGGTATCCAACAACTAATTCTCTGTACTAACTTTTCAACTTTTTTGCTCTTCCATACATCTAAAATTATTACAAAATAAAAGTTATTTTTAAAACCCAAATATGTATCTTACAATGAAAATGTTTGAATAAGAAAGCCCTTAATTTGGCATTTATGGGAGCATTTTCTCAATATTTGATATCCTGAAAAGCTGGGGACTAACTTTACCCCCACATTCATGTATACAGTCAGACAGGTGCCTAGTTGATCAGGCTGAAATATTTGCTTATGTGATATTGAATCAGAAAAACAGGGAAGTTTAGAATTATCTGACTTTTTGGAATGCCACTCAGTACTAAAATAAAATAATTTATTAACCTGTTTACTAACTACAGTATACTCTAGTATATTGTAAGTTGCTTTAAAGGTTGTATTTTCTCTTAGGCTTGTCATGTGGTATATTCATGATAATGAAAATATTTAAGAAAATTAAAGAATCATTAGCCATGTCTAATAGTTACTGTCACATTAGAGGCTGTCCAGAGAAAACTTAAAATCGTAAAACTTTCTCTCCAAAGTGTCGTCATTCTTGGCTACAGTAGTAGACAATTTGACATGTGTTTAAATCTAATTCAATATTTTTATAAGATCATCTTTTCTTATAGACATGTCTAATGAAGTGTGTGACTGTATAAATAGACAGTATCTAATTTTAATTTTTGTTAGTTTCTGCTGTGTTCTATATCCATTTGAATTTTCTTAACAAAAAGGTAATAGAAAAATGCTCTATCTGTGTCACTCTCCATGCTGCATTGTTTTACTTCTCTTTCCCTGTAAAGAGAAGAAATGTGGCCTCAGTATGTAGCCCAATTCAGTATATAGTAAAAATTCAGGAAATATCTGTTTGAATGAATAAATGAATCAAATCACATTCAAATTAATTACTTCCCTTTTGCAAGGAACCAAATAGCTGCCTCTTGCTTTGCTTTCTTCACTGCCCTTGTTTTAGGATGACCTCACAGTTCTGACTGGCTTTTTTTATCATTGCTATCATTCAGCGGTGTATACTAACCTTTCAAATCTGTAAAAAGTATTTAAAAGAAACAGAAATTGTTCATGTTTCAAAACCTATTATAATGCATTTTCAAATATGTCAGACACATCTTTGTTAAAATTAAAGCAGGGATTGGTTTTGAGCGAATAGCCCTATATCCTTACAGATGCTGTGGATGGATGCATCTAAGCTGCTTATTATATTGATGGGTTTTGCTGCTCTGCAGCAAATGAAAACAGGCAGCTGCTTCGTCCATCAAAGCAAAAAGCAGCCTGAGTTTTTATTAACCGAGTGTTCATTTCTTCTATTGCCAAAATTCTTACACAAAACAAAAGAGCAGTTTTAGCACATTATTGCTTAACTAGACATGAACAACTGACAGCAAGTGATAAGCCTGTCTGCTTTTCACAACGGGTAATCATTTTTGGAATAGATGTTTTAATATAGTTGAATATAAATTTTGTAATTTACATCTACAATGGTACGTAAATTTATAGATCCAGTTTGTTGCAGGGGAATGAAGGCTATAATCACAAAAGCCTTTCCCCGGTGTTGTTTAATTTTTAATGACTATTTGGAAACTGGGGAAGGAAAATGAAATCAAATTCATTTCTAAAAAAAAAAAAAGAAAGATACAAGAAGGTGTTAAAGACAATCATACAAGTTGGTTGGAGCCATGTGTAGCTGGCCCTGAACGAGCAGGACCGCTGTGCCTCTAGCCAAGATGTGCTTCGCGCTCCATTTCCACATTAGTTGCAGTGAGCAGCCAAGTTGGTGCAGCAGCAGAGATTTCTGAAGAGCAGACCATCGTGTTGCCTTCGTATCAATGAAGAATGATGAGCAGGGACACTGGAAGGACGGATCCCTGGCCATTTTGCACAGCTGAGATTCTCAGCCAACTCTGACATTTTTTAAGCAATCCGAATGTTGTCATACATTTACTTTCAGAGTGAAAGGCAGAGAGGGGTTTGTTTAAAAATGACTCCAGACAGAACTTCACGGGGGTGCTGTCTTATTTACCAAGTCAATTTGTGCAAGGGTGCTCTGTTTTCAGAACTTGCTAATGGCAATTCCTGCTGTAAGAAGGCAGGGCCTGTCCTCCTCCTACCCCCTTCCTCAGCGGACCTAAAAGGAAGAACTTGCAGTGAAGGCAGTTTGGAAACATCGCGCTATGCACCGTCCAGTCAGCACTGCTAAATAAATAAGTTGTGTTGTCTGACAAGCTAATACCAGGGCCCTTTCCTAAGTGTATGCTGCTTTGGTTCATGTTTCAGAACCTATTCGAATGCATTTTCAAATATGTCAGACACATCTTTGTTAAAATTAAAGCAAGTATTGGTTTTGAGCCTCCTGAATATGATTTCTTGCTGGGGATGCTGCAGAGGGCACAGAATATGCGTTCCCAGGGAACAGAATGTTTTCTGTTTATTTGGAGATCAGTCAGTGTTTACCTAGAAGTGGTGAGAGTGGAACCCCACACGTTGGAAATCAGATTCATGAATCATAGCTAAATGGGAGGAAGCTCCCTCTCCTTACTCCTCCATGGTCTGAGTCTGTGTTGAGAAAGTGGCTCAGTATCCAAGATTAGGAAGAGTAATAATTATTGCTAATACTTTCTTCTTTGTTCCACTCCATTTGACACATTACTGTGCTCACATGACTCTTTTAAAGGAAAAGGTGATCTCATTAAAGTGATGGCCTGATCTTCCCACTCTGAGGACACCAAGTCCAGCAAGATCTGAAAGGGAGGGTGTTACTTGGAGTAACTGGCAATGAAAGTCTTCTCTCTCTTCCTCTTCTGCTTTTTACTGCAAGAAGGCTGGGCTGTGTTTCTGGGGAAACCCAGGCCATGTTTCCACTCCTGCCTGCTCCCTGGTCTGGTTCTCTGGATCCACCTTTGCTAGAAATGATTGCTTTCACTTTTTGACATCCTCTCTGACCACCGGAGATGGAGCATTTTCTCACCTAAGCCCAGAGAGCTCACATTAGATGTTCTTCTACCTATGCTTTCAGGCCTCTGGAAAATTACTCCTGCCTGAAAGGTAGTTTGTTATCCTAAAGAGAAGGAGGAAATACTTTTGAGAGGGAAAAATAAGAGCACATATCTGAGAACTGTGTTCAATATTGAGAAGGAAAAATTGTACTGCAAGAGATTGTTATTAACATGCTGGTTAACAAAGTAAGAAACTATCACAACTACGTTATATAGATACTGTGAGATTTAATTGTCAAAGGCCATTCTAACTCTAGTAAAAGGTGACATGTTTTGAAGAGTTGACTTTGAAGATCATTTTTAATTCTATCTAAAATATTTTCTGGTAGGAGCTTACATTTGAGATTATGATACAAATAAAATATTTTAACCAATCTAATTTCTTGAAAGCATCATGGACCAAACCCACTGACCATTTTTATTTAATAGCTTTCATTTAGAAATGCACAAATACATAGTGATGTATAGCCCTTGGATTTAGAGTTGGAAAAGTCCTCAGAAATCAATTCAATCCTCCCATGTTATTCTTGAAGCTGGAGCCCAAATATGATTTTCCAAAGTCCCAAGATTAGTTATTGACAAAGTCATGAGAACTAGAGACTAGTTCTCTTGATTCCAGGACCAGCCACCAGCTTTTGGGGCGATACAGTGTAGTGATTAAGAGAGTGACTCTCCAGGCTGAGTGCGTGGGCTCAGACACTGAACACACCACTTAAGCTCTCTGTGCTTCGATGTGCCTTAGTGAACCCTGTGCTATCTATAAAGAGAGTACATACCTTAAAGGGTTTTAAGAATTAAATGAGATCATCTACATAAAGTACAAAACCCAGTGCTTGCCAAGTAGTAAGTATTCAATAAGTGATACTAATAATAATGATAATCATAGCAAACACTAACTAGGCATTTACTGGGTATTCTTCTAATTCATTTAATCCTCACATCTATACTTTAGGGGCAGATAGTGTGATTACTTCCAGATAGGGAGTGTTGAATTGATTTGCTAAGTTCACAAAACGAATAAGCCTCAGAGCTGGCCATGGTTTCCCTGGATAAGTTGCAGAAGACGTGATTGTGGCCAAAGTGTGTTCTCTTTTCTCAGTGGCACTTCTTCCTTCTCCTTCTCCATTTCTCATATGTCACTTAGTTGATCTCCCAGCTTCTGCTCTCAAACTGCCCATCAACCCGAAGGCCGGGGCCTCTGCAGAATGCTCCCTGCAGCCCTGTCTTCCTTCTTGTCTCAGGGGCAAGACACAGCTGGGACACCTTGCATCTTCCCCTGATCTCATAATCATCACCTAGTGAATAAGTATCTGAGTCAAAATGTAAGTTTTCAAGTTGAATGTGTTTTTTAATCAAATCACATTTATAAGTGGACCCATCTTGTAGTCTCAGAAGAATTTATTGGAGCAAATACTTCAGTAACTTTCTGTGCATCTTCTCTTCTCCTTCTATCTGCTCACTGTCCTTCTCTTAGTCTAGTTTGCTTCTTCCAAGAACAGAAGAAACAATATTGCAAGAAAAATTTCTTTGAACGCTTTTTTGTAATATAGTAAACAGAAATACAGCACCGAGAGAGCTCGATTACCTGGGTTCAAATTCCAACTCTGTGCCAAAATTTATGCCTGTCCCTTAACCTCTCAGTGCCTTGATTTCCTTATCTACCTCTTAGTGCTTGGGCAGCAGTCAGCTTTCAATAAGTGTTAGACTGTTACCAGGCAAGCGCCCACCTGCTCACCGTGCTGGCTGTGCGCACATTGCCTTTACCCAGTGTGCATGTGGTCTCTGAGATCAGGCTCCACACGCAGCAGGAGGCCCGCACATGACAGTTTTTATTGTAGCAGTTATTCTACACATTAAAATAATTTCCTATGTATAGGTTCCCCATTACTTAGATACATTTCAACACACCCTGCCCTCCACCAAATCACCAGGTGTTCTTCCCCAGTGTCCAGTGGGCTCCACCACCTTTTGCCCCCTCCCGCCCCATTCTCTTTTGATAACCTCAGTTCTGCTGAAGATGTTTCAGGGTTGGTTATGTTTCATCTGTTCCTTTGTTTCGTCTATTCACATTCCACCTATGAGTGAGGTCATCTGGTGTCTATCTTTCTTCTTTTGATTTGTTTCACTTAGTATAATGCCCTCTAGTTCCATCCATGTTGATTCAAATGACAGGATTTCATGTCTTCTAAGGGCTGTGTAGTATTCCATTGTGTGTATATATCACATCTTCTTGATCCATTCACCTGATGTTGGGCACTTAGGTAATTTCAGTTCTTAGCTATTGTGAACAGGGCTGCAATAAACATGGGGACACACACATCTCTGAGGATGGCGCTTTTGTATCTTTTGGATAGATGCCCAGAAGTGAAATGACGGGATCATATGGGGTTTCCATCTTCAGTTTTTTGAGGAGTCTCCAAACTGTTCTACATAGAGGTTGTACCATTTCGCACTCCCACCAACTGTAAAGTGTTTCCTTTTCTCCACATCCTCACCAGCATTTGTTGTTTCCAGACTTTTGGATAATAGTCTTTCAGGTGTCAAGTGATATCTCATTGTTGTTTTAATTTACATTTCCCTGACAGCCAGTGAGTAGGAACATAATTTCATGTGCCCTTTGGCCATCTGTATATCTTCTTCAGAAAAGAGTCTAATTCCTCCTCCCATTTTTTGATTGGATTGCCTGTTCTTCTGTTGTTGAGTTTTATGAGTTCTTTGTATATTTTAAATATTAAGCCTTCGTCGGAAATAATAAATGTAAATATCATCTCCTAGTTAGTAAATTTCCTTTTGGATTTGGTGATGTTTTCTTTTGTTGTGAAGAAGCTCCTTAGTTTGATGTAGTCCCAGTTGTTAATTTTTCTTTTTCACTCGATGGTGGAGTTGAGTCCCCAAAGACTTCTCTATGACTGATGTCATGGAAAGTCTTTCCTATGTTGTCTTCTAAGAACTTTATGGTTTCTGGTCTTATGTCCAAGTCTCTAATCCATTTTGAGTTAATTTTTGTGAATGGTGTTAGAGAGTGGTCTAGTTTCGTTCTTTGGCATGTGACTGTCCAGTTTTCCCAACACCATTTTTTGAAGAGACTGTCCTTATTCCATTGTATGATTTTGGCTCCTTTGTCATAGATTAACTGACTGTATGTGAGTGGGTCAGTTTCTGGTGATTCAGTTCTATTCCACTGATCTGTGTCTCTGTTATTGTTTCAGTACCATGGCATTTTGATCATTATTGCTTTGTATCATAGCTCAGAGTTGGGTAGTGTGATCCCTCCAAATTCTTTCTTTTTTCTAATGATTGCTTTGGCTATTCAGGGTCTTTGTTGTTCCACACAAATATTAAGATTTTTTTTCTATTTCCTGGAAATAAGCCCATAGGATTTCAATGGGGATTGCATTAAATCTATATATTGCTTTGGATAAGATGCCATTTTAATGATATTGATGATTCTTCCCAGCCAAGGGCAGGGGATATCTTTTCATTTCTTTGTGTCCTCCTCTATTTCTTTTAAGAAGGGTTTGTAGTTTTCGTTGTATAGATCTTTTACTTCCTTTATTAGATATATGCCCAGGTATTTCATTCATTTAACTTCTATTTTAATTATTTTCGTGATTTCATTTTCTTCTAGTATGTTGTTTGCATATAAAAATGCAAAAGATTTTTGTGCATTGAATTTGTAGCCTGCCACTTTACTGTATTCATTGATGAATTCTAGAAGTCTTTTGATAGAGTTTTTGAGATTTTCAATATATATTATAATCATGTCATCTGCAAATAATGAGATTTTTACTTCCTCCTTTCCAATTTGTATTCCTTTTATTTCCTTTTCTTGCCTAATTGCTCTGGCTAAGGTCTCCAGCACAATGTTAACTAGCAGTGGTGAGAGTGGACAACCTTGCCTTGTTCTTGACTAAGGTCTCTGGCTAAGATCTCTAGCACAATGTTAAATAGCAGTGGTGAGAGTGGACAACCTTCCCTTATTCTTGACTTAAGAGGAAATGCTTTCAATTTTTCTCCATTGACTCTGATGTTGGCTGTGAGTTTTTCATATATGGCCTTTATTGAGGTATGAACCTTCTATTTCCATTTTATGGAGAGTTTTTTTTTTGTCATAAATAAAAAGCTTTTGTCAAAAACTTTCTCTGCATCTACTGATCATGTGGTTGTTCTCTTTGCTCTTGTTGATATGGTGTATGACATTAATAGATTTATATATGATGAACCATCCTTGCATCCCTGGGATGATGGATAATCTTTTTGATGCATTGTTGAATTTGGTTTGCTAGTATTTTGTTGAGAATGTTTGCATCTATGTTCATTAGAGATATTGGTCTCTAATTTTCTTTCTTAGTGACATCTCTGTCGACTTTCGGTATCAGTGCAATGTTAGTAGCCTCATAGAAAGTATTTGGGAGAGTTCCCTGTTCTCAATATTTTGGAAGAGCTTGAGAAGAACAGATGTTAATTCTTCTCTGAAGGTTTGGTAGAACTCATTGGTGAAGCCATCTGGTTCTGGGCTTTTATTTTGGGGGAGGCCCTTGATTACTTCTTCAATATCTTTGCTTGTGATTGTTCTCTTCAGGTTTTCCAGTTCTCCTGGGTTCAGTTTTGGTAGACTATGTTTTTCTAGAAATAGGTCCATGTCCTAAAGGTTATCCATTTTGGTGGCATAGAGCTGTTCATAGTGGTCCCTTAGGGAGTTTTCTGTGGTTATCTGATGTAACTTCTCCCCTTTCATTTATGATTCTAGTTATGAGAGTTTCTCCATTTTTTTCTTTGTGAGTCAAGACAATGCACATGATATTTTATTGTTAGATAGAGTCTGTTAATGAAACAATTCAAGTGGACATGATCACTTTGGCAGGTGAAAATAAGTAGGTACTTGGGTTGACATCAGCTGATCACAGAAAAACTCTCTGGGAGATACGTTACCATGATGGGGCAAGTACAAGCTGTTAGAGCAAGAGGAGGCAGTCAGCAGTACTGCTTGTGGATGCTGTCTGACAAAGCCTCAAGACTTTCCTCTAAATCAATTATAGGGAAATCATCTAAAAGGGTCCATGCTTAACTGGAGACTCATGGCTCTTAACATCTATATACAGTTAATTACAGCCTTCAAGGAAATAATGGATGTGTTCTTTCCAGATTAACCACAAAGCTTAGCACTGAAAAGAATTCTGAACTAGCTACTTCACAAACAACAAAAATGAAGGGGTCACATACATCAAATAGATGACATTGCCAACTTTTACCCTCATTATTGCTATATAGACAACTAGTTTTCCATATTTTAGTATTGGCTTGCCACAGGATATCTGAAATTAAACGCATTCAGCAGGTCCACTTCTGACAGAAAAATGGAATGAAACCAAATGACTGTGGAAGCCCAAATGTAGTATAATATTCTTCTTCCAAACACAACTCTTATTTAGCTCATTTTTTATGGAAGACCAATGGATAAAGGAGATATTTGCTTTTATGAGAGAAGCTGATTTGATTTATATAGATGGCACTAAGAAATAGGAAATGGTGTGTCTTCAAATAACTTTTAAGGAAATGTTTGAATTCTTGACCTGTGTTTTAGAAGACAAATTATTTAGAATAAGCCACTAATTTAAATGTTTTATGATGTTTCAGATGTGTAAATACTTAAGACACTACAAATGCCACTTTGACCATTCTGTTGTGACTCACTGCTGTCAAGAATATAGTAGATATGCCTATAACTGATGGCCCAAACAGTATTAATAATGGAGCATTAAAGTTCTCACCATTAGTGGCCTTGGCTTGTATAGCCTTCCAAAAATTATTCTCATCACTTTTCCAATGAGTTTCTCTCTGTTCTATGAAGCCCTGGTCGTCACTCTTTCTTTGAGAATATGTACAGAAAAGTCACCACTCAGATCTAAAGTTTTTAAGCTAAAATGTGCTCTATGAGAGATAAGAATAGTTATTGTGTGTCTTGGACTCCAGAACCCTTACATAGTTAAATTGAAAAGATCATGTATTTCTGGATTTCAAGTAAACTTGGAGGTTGAACAGTGCATGAAAATAAATTCTCTCCAGAAACCTCAATAAACCACTGTAAAGGGATGTTTTTTATAACATAAACTTGTAAGAATGATAGCATAAAGGAGCATACAACAACATAATTTTGGAAGCTGAAAGACAAATGGATATGAGATTATTGACTTAGCAGATACATGAAAACCAGCGGTTGAAAAGTTGCGAACCAACCCCATTCATAATTCTGAAACTTTGTAAGTCTTAGATATTGGTGGGCCCAGCTAATTGTAAAAGTAGGACCTAAAGGGGACTAAAAAGGGAGAAATGATTAAAAGTTGTTTAAGAAACAGGTGTATCACCATTCCTAAATATGCTCTTTCTATACTCTCAACAGAAGAAATTTATTCTCTGGAGAAGATTAAACAGTGTTTTTTAATTGGGGGACACCATGCACAGTTGAAATCAGAGAATGTGCCCAAAGCAGGATGGGGAGATTAAGTGAACAAATGTAGACTGAATCAGTCTTCACTCACACACTCAGCTCCATTCACCTTCAGTCAGCTTTTTAATCTTTCTATACATTTATGCAAACAAGGAGTTACTAGGTATCTAAGGGAAGTTTTAAATGTGACATACCAAAAACAATAAACAGAAAAAGCAACATGAGAAAAACAGACTATGTAATGATAAGAAAACTCATCTATTGACTATAATAATTTCAAATAGTTGAAAAAAGACATTGAAACAGGAACAAGATACTCTAAAAAAGAAATATTCCGAGAACTACCACAAATAGCAGTAGCATAAAAGGGTTGCATGCTAATGTTGAGGAAACACCAAGAAAGTAGAATAAAATAAGAGATGGAAAAGCAGGAGAGAAAAGAAGAAAATTAGTGGATGAATTTAGGAGAATCAACATCCAAATAATAAGAATTTTAGAGAAGAGGAGCAAGAAATATGGAAGAAAGAAAATAAGCAATGTAATTTTCCAAGAAACTTTCCAGGGACTGAAGACAAAGGACAGAGGAAACAAGAGATGGACCATAAAAGGGCAAAGGGAAGCCTGGAATAGTAGTGAAGGGTGATTGTCCTAGGGTGTCAGGTATGCACCAAGCAGAGCAGGCATCAGTCCACATGAAGGTAGGTATGCACCTGGAGATATTTCCTCATGAGTTTGATAATTGTATCTGGCCATTGTGAATAACGTATTAAAAAGAGAAATTGACAACTGGAATTTGAGACTGAATAAAATTCTTAACAAATGAGAACAAAAGACAATTGCAAACTCTAGAGGAAAAGAATTATACATGACAGAAAACGCAGTCATAATTTACTACCTGGATCAGTTTTATTTCAACAAGAGTAGCAATCTTACCAAAATTATATCTGTATTAGGCAGCTGTTGATGAGACGTGTGTAAGGAGGATGGTATATGAGATGTGAAGAGAGGAGTAGAAGACAAAAGCAAAAAATGCTTACATTCCATAGTGGGGAGATTAATAGATTTTTATCTAAAGCTGAAAAATCAAGAAGAAACAATAAAAACATATTATGTAGAAATATGGAAGTAATACCTCCAGAATCAGCTACATTATAGTAGTTTGTGAGAAAGGAGAAAGATTGGGGACAGGTGCTGAGTATTACACATCTTAACCATTTTCATATATCTCAATGAGCTTAAACTACATGTATGTATAACTTCTAAAAAACAAAATGTTTTAAAAGATGATTGTATTTTCACAGGTAAGAATGGAAAAAAAAACTTTTTAAATATAATAGCTTTATTGAGATACATCATACAATTCATCTAGTGGTTTTTTGTGTAGTTACAGATTTGTAAAACCATCATCAAAATCAATTTTATAACATTTCACCACCACCAAAAGCAGTCACACCTCATATATCCCCTACAATTTTAGCCTTAAAACCCCATCTCTCCATACACTGCCTTTATGGATTTGCTGATTCTGGACAGATTATATAAATGGAAACATAAATGTGGTTCTTTGTGACTGGCTTTATTCATTTATTGTTATGTTCTCAAGCTTAGCATTATGTTTGCATCTATGTTGTAGGATGTGTCAGTACCTTATTTCTTTTTGTTGTCAAATAAGTATGCATTGCATGGACATACCATATTTTATCCACACATTCATTAGATGATAAACATTGGCATTGTGTCCATTTTTGAGCTATGAACATTTGTGTACAAGTTTCTGTGTGGACCTGTTTTCTTTTCTCCTGAGTATATACCTCACAGAAAAATTGCAGGTCATATGATAATTCTACCTTTACTATTTAAGGAGCTGCTAGACTGTTTTCCAAAGTGGCTGCACCATTTTACATTAACATCCTTGCCAACATTTGTTATTGCCCAACTTCTTAACCAGAGCCATACTAGAGGGTGTGAAGTGGCATCTCATGGTTTTGCTTTGCATTGAGATAATTTTGAGAAACTTAACAAAAAAAACCATAAAATTTTGACAAAACTCTATATTGGCAAGACTTTGAGCAGTATGGTATGGTACAGATTTTGTGAACTCCTATTTGGTATATCAAAATGTGACAGGTGTTTAACCTTTGATCAGATTTCCCATTTCTAAGCATTTGACCTAAGAAGAAACTCATATGGGGGGAGGAGGGGTGTGGTGGACTATGTCTTCATTCTACTAATTTTTTAAATCTTATAATATCAAAAACTTATAAACTAAGTTAAATCTCTATCAAGAGGGAACTGGTTAAATGAGGGTACATACATAGAATATTGTCAGTAGTAATTGAAAATAATGATGCATGTATAGTACATTTTTTATTGTCACGGGAAGCTGTCCACATATTGAGTGGGACAAAACTAGATTATTGAATACTTGTGTGATAATATCCCATTTGTATAAGATACCTTTATGCTTAGAAAGATTTTTTTGAATTATGTCCAAAATGTTAACAGTGATTATATACTAGTGGTGGAATTTTAGGTGATTTTAACTTTGTTCTTTGGGGTTTTTTTGTATTTAATTTAGTTAAAAATCAGTCTCTATAATTTTTTAGAAAACTATTAAACCATTTAAAAAGACTAGGCATTTTAGCAGTCATTTTTTTTCACTTAATCAAGGCCTGAATTTTAGTTAAATACCCTTCCCCTATCATTATTTTTTTTAAACCTCCAAACCACCTACTAAAGATATAAAGAACTTCATTATTGTGGTTATTATATTCATTTGATGTAGAACTCTGGCTTAGACTCCTCTTTCAGAGAATTTTATTATGTACTTAAGTCTTTAGAGAATTCTTTTTATGTAGAGATGTGCCAGGTAGTAGGACTTGGGGGTTGTGCAAAGCTCGTGAGTGGAGAGCAGGTCAGAAAGTTTCTCCATCTGTTCTGGTTATTGGGATGATTCTTTGGGGCTCATATATTTTCCCTTCCATTCTTCTCTCCTCTTTTGCTGGAGAATAATATGAGCAATACCCAACTTTATATTTCTTTGAGTTTGTTATGAGTTAGGGACAGCTTTAAATAGATTCCGTGCATTTTGCTCATTTAATCTCACACCAATCCTGTGGGGTTGATACGACAGATATGGTATTTTACAGATGAGAACCTGAGGCACAGAGAGGTTAAGTAACCAGATCAAGGTCACTCAGCCAGGAAATGCAGAGCTGGGACTGGAGCCCAGCGAGTCTGTCTTAAAGTACCTATGATCTTAACTCCACTTAACACCACTGCCTCTCACTTTGCTCCTGAATACAACTCAAAACTTCTGGCTGGTTTTCTTGCTTCTCTCCCATACTGTCATTTCTACCAGAAATGCCATGGAGGCTGAGCTAGTGAGTCCACCTGACTCTTTACTGTTCAGATAGTTACTTATTTTTCTCTTAGTATTTTACTTTGCATTTATTTAATATCCTCTTCTCTGAAATATTCAGATTTCTCATTCTCAAAATTGGAGATGCATCTGGGAAGGAAAAAAAACAAAGTCTTGCTAGGTGTTTCCATCATTGCACCAACACACATTAAAAGAGTAATTAGTGAGGCTTGTGCTGGTGACCCAGCAGTCAAGTACACCCTGGGTGCAGTCCCAACTATCCCAAGGTCCTGGATTCAAGACCCGGGGCCAGGGAGAGTGGTCAATGTGAACAACTAAATGAAATAAAGTGATTCTTCCTCCTCTCTCTTCCTGCTTTCCTGGCTGTACCTTTCCTTAAGTAATAAAATTTTTTAAATAAGACAAAGAAAAGACTACTTGGTGCTGAGGCAGCAAACATTTGTGCTCTTCCCCAGGACGGCTTGGCCTTCTCAGCCTTGGGCAGGGCCAGCGCCCGGTGCCCTGACTGATCTTTGTGTCTGCCTACTATAATTTTTATAAGGCTCTAGTTTATTCTGATTATAAGAGTGCTACATACTCCTGTAAAAATTCTGGAAAATGCAAAAAGAGAAAAATTAAAAAACACTTGTCACTCAACTAGAAACTATAATTGCCAACCATGTTTGTCTCTTTATTTCTAAAAATAAAATTATTTACAGATGATAACTTTAGAAAATCCATGGAATTTAGTGTGTAGGATTATTGTCCAGTTTAAAGATGTGCCAAAGCTGCTGGCATTTAAATCACTTAATTTTATACTCCATTTTGCTATGTTAATTGAAGAAAAAAAAATAATTTTGCATATTTGAGACATTAGTATGGAATCAAGGGAAAGAGGTATAATGACCTCAGTGGTTTTATTTGCTCTTGCAAGTGATTTTTCCATTTACTTTTGCCTCAAACATGGGATGCATATGTAGTAGATCTTTCACTGATACTCATTAATTGGGTGAAAAGAAGGTTCATGTGTTTTAAATTAAGATCTACCTGAAAGACTATTAAAATTTAACTTCTTATCTCTGTAATTTGGGTTGTATTGTTTTTGCTATTTTATTATGATTGAAACTTAGTAAAAATTTATTTAGGATATTTTACTATGGCGGGGGAGAAGGGCTATATTAAAACAGCTAAACAACAAAGGAAACTCCAGTGATAAGACATATTATTAGCAGTAATTATGTTAAACTTGATGCAAGTTGAAAGTGCTGGTAATGATCATTATTTTTAAAAGCCATTTCTTAAGAGAATGGCTATAGAGAATGATTTTAGAAGAGACTTCCATCGTCAAAAAGACTATCTTCTTGTATTTCCAGGCATCTGGCCATCTGAAGAGGTTTTGGCGTATTACTGCCTCAAGCACAGTGGTGAATTCAGGTACAAAGCTGCACTTAAAAATGTTATTTTATAGCCCGTTAGGGGCATTGTATCTGCATATTAAAGATTGCCATAATTATGTTCTTTCCATGGTTAAAAAGTACATATAAGAAAAAAAAGAGAAAAGAGCAAAAAGAAAGGGAAAAAGTTCGTGGTGAAAGCATGTGGCTTCTAAGAAATCTGAGTTGCCTTTGGGTCCTAAGATGGCACAGCAAGCTTTTTCACTGTGTGTCAAAGGCTTTTGATTTCCACTCAAGGCATTTCATTTACTTTCATTTGGGGGAAACAAAAGTGAAGTTCCAATCAATCTTTACTGATGGTGAAGGTCAAAGAAACAAAACAAAACAATAAAGACATTCTTTAAACTTCCACAAGGGAGGTCACTACAGAAAACTTGATAAATAAGTGCATCATCCCACAGTTATGACTTAAAGATGCTACTACCCCCACCCCCTGGCTTTCAGGGTATTCTTACATACCTAACAACATGCACTTGTGAAATACAAATCACCGTTATAGACTCATGCTGCAGAAATAAATGTTGTCAACTGTCAGTGTGCATTAGAGATCAAAGTCATGGATGGGATTCAGGAAAAAGGAAAAAGAATTCCTTTTATTTAAAAATTCTCTCACTGTCTAATAGACCCAGAAAATACAGGTTTTTCTTCTGTACTCTCATCTTCGAAAAGTCATCCAATGTGTGCTTCCCAAAGATGCCATCATGCTTTCTGACCACCCATTAGGGATCATGGTGTCTGTCTTAACAGGATGTACACAAGATTGGGTCAATAATATACCATTTTGGAAGCCCTGTAGGTCCATATTTATCAACCAGTCTGTAATTGCTTGGAACAACTACTTATTAAGTATATTTCAGATTATGAATGTCCTTGCTTGTCTTCCCCGCTTCCCTCCCCATCCCCTTCTCTATTATAATTTTTCCCCCCCACTCCTGTTGAGGTATAAACTTCCCACACTGGGGAGAAGCAGCACTCCTAGGAATGTAAGCATAAAAAATCAGGACGGGAAGTGCTGCCTTGGGGCTGCAGAGCGGCCCTGAAGTCTGACATTTGCTCATCTCGCTGGACTTCAGCTTGCCCTGAGCTCCAATCAGTGAGCAGTGGGCCAGGGCGGGAATGTCACATGTTGAGAGCTGATACTTAGGCACAAAGGGGAAGGTAAGTGCTGAGCACCACACCACACTGTCAGCTTTCCCTCTGAGCGTTTTACTTTCCAGTGGGGAAGTCAGAGCCCCGTCATGACGTTAGCCTGGGTTTGCTGGCTTAACCATATTATGTCCCCGCATTGTTTATTCACTGTGTGGTGTTGGGGTCAGTTGTGATTTAAGTGCTAATTGCTAAATGCTCTTTGTGTCATTGTTCTTTATGGGGCGGTTCAGCTTTCCAAAACGTTGCAGTTTGTTTTCGATTTATTTTTAATTCAAGATTGCATTTATATTTGTGTGTGTGTGTGTGTGTGTGTGTGTGTGGTGTGCTGTGTGTATGTGACTATAATATAGCTATATACACACTCAGATATATTCTTCATTTACTTGTCTAACTGTTTTTGAAGGAATGAATGTGGATTAACAGTGTTATCCTTTCCTGACAATTATCTTTCGTTACTCTAGCTAGTTTCGTTCTCAAAGACAGCGCCATTGACAAGGGGAAAAAAGGGAACCTTCTCAGGTTTTTCAGCTCAGCGGTGGTAATGCTGCACTGAACACTAATGAGGGACCCCCACTGGTTTGCCTGCTTTGTGACTTTTCTATTTCATAATTATTTTTAAAACGCAAATCGACATGAGGTAGCCTAGTCATGTCTCTACAACTTCCTGGTCGCGCCGTTCTTACTGCAGATGGCAATTTGTTCTTGTAACATATATATCTTCTGACCATTTTCATCTAATTTGTATGGGTTCTACCATTTCTTTTCTCTCTTTCAGGGACCTTGCTGTGTGTGAGCTAGGGGGTGGCATGACATGCTTGGCTGGGCTCATGGTAGGTCTTTTCTCAATTCCAATCCCATTCAGAAGGAGGAACAAAAGGAAAAATGTTCCAGGGCCTCCAACTGCTGGGTCAGAGAACCGTCAACAGCCTCAGCTGCAGTCAAGCTGCCGAGAATTGAGAGACCTTCTAGATTGACTTACTTTCGGATCATATTGACTTCAGCGTTGCTTCGATGAGCAGAAACATTTTACCCCAGTGTAGTCAATATCGCTTGTTGTGACATTCCAGGCCTGGCATAGTCTTTCTTTGCCATCGCGAAAGCTTTTTTTTTTTTTTCAGATTATAGTCCCATTTGCTAAGATACAGGACTAGCCCGGCGAATCACAGTTGGAGCACCATGATATAGCTGCTAATGTTTTGCCTGCATTATTACACCAACAAACATGATCCAGAGCGCTCAGTAATTAGATTCTTTTGAATTAGATTGGCCATTCAGGAACGTCGTTCCCCATTCTCTGGGTTCTGAGTCATGTATTCAGGAGATATTATGTAGCAGCACAGTGCATTAGACAAGTTTTTATGTCTCTACAAATAAAAGCATATTGTTACACTGATTGGCATTTGACAAACCTGTCGCTCTTACACAATGTGTCGAGGTTACAGCCCAATGTGCGAGCATGTCAAAGCTCACAAAAAAATTACCCTCACAAAGCCATCTGCCTGCAATGCAAAGTTATATGAAGGGCATCAGGCAGTCAGACAGAAGCCAGCTGAAAGGCAGAGTGACAGCCTTGTATGATGGCTCTACTAGATAAACAGAAGCCCACAAATGAAAGCCTCTCAGAATACCATCATCCGCTGTCACAATGCAATTACCGAACAGAATGATAGCAAGATAGAGGCTCCCGCAAATGGAATGATAAAAGTATTGACTGATTTGATTGAATGATTAAAATAATGCAGACATAAAATGAAAAAAGATTGAAGATTGTTACAGAGAAATAGGTGAGGAAGCATGATACTGAAGGCTTGTCACTCCTGTCTTCACTTCCACACAGACAAGCATATTTGCTCATTGTTTGCTGTGCTCCCTCTTTTTTTTTTTTTTTTTTTTTTTTTTCAGGTTGCTATTTCTGCAGATGTCAAAGAAGTTCTGTTAACTGATGGGAATGAAAAGGCCATCAGAAGTATCCTTATTCAGATAGAAAACCGGCTTGTTGTGCTCATTCCTTTTCTCCTGACTGAGTAACAATTGGTATAAAGAAAGACAGCGTGGGGTATTAAAAAAGAGTTCCCCCACACACACATGATAAGTAATTAAGAAAAAAAGTAGAAATATATTTAATTCTTTGGATACGCCTAAGTGTTTTTGTTTTGAATTTTGAGAGATTTTCATAGTCCATTCTCCTTAAAAGAGCCTGTGATTGGTGGACCACTCAAGGCAGTGTGTTGTTTCATAATAATTTCTATATGTTCTTGCTCTTTATTTCCATGGAAATGTGTCAGTATGAAATAAGTTATTTAATATTTATTATATTAGCTATTGCTTGCGAAAATTAACTTCCAGTTTCATGTTTCTTATTATCTTTCTCTGCATCTGATAATGTACATGCCATGTAATATTGTACCTACTCTGACTGCCAAGGGGCTGTATCCCCCCTGGAAACAGTTATCAGTTTTTCATTATTTCCTTTTATTTAGGATTGTAAAAGCTGTCTCCGTTTTTTCCCCCTGCTATGCTATTACAGTTCAAACCCCATTATATTAGATTATGCTTTACTAATATGTACACAGAGTTTATGAAAATTGAACTGTACTTTAACTAAGAAAGCAAGCATAATTTGTGGCTACTTTAGCCATCGAGCTGATTTGTTCAGGGGCAGTTAACAGCCGTTAGGAATTGAGAGGAAAAGTGGAAGATGTATTTGCTCTGGATTTTTTGGTGTGCCATGCATGCATATACATTACGAAGGAAGCAACCCATTTATTTGTGTTGTAGACTGCTAAAAGAGCGATGACATTTTTTATTTTTGTGGCCTCTTACAGATAATCTTTTTTTTTTTTAATTTTCTTTTTCTACCTCTGCTGTGTAATTTTTAGAAAATAAAATTTGCAGCATCTCTAGCAACTGCTCAGACAGGAGAAAGGAGGGACCAGATGCTAATATTGTCCAGCAGTAATTGTGTGCTCAGCAGAGCCCCACCCAGCTAATTGCCTTAGACTTTAAAAAAAAAAAAAAAAAAAAAAAATTCAGGAAGGTAAAACAGCCAATCACAATCTTGGCTTCTCACACGAGGGAAAGAGATCACAAAAGGTGCTTCCTTTTTTAAAATGCAGGATTTTAATCATGATCTTGAGACTGTCGCAAATTTCTCAAAATATTCCTGCAGATGAGCTGATGTTATTTCATTCACTCTGCTTTATTCTGAGTGATTCTGTGCACTGTATCATTTCCCTGTGCTCCTCCTCCACATGTCAGGGAACACAGAGAAAGCAGAGAAGAGTAAGTCAGGTATGCTGGCTCAGCCCCAGCGGATATGGTTTTGTTTGGGGTTTTTTTTGTTGTTGTTTTTTTTTTGGTTGGGGAAGCAGGATTATTGGCAAAGAGGTCATTTTAGTCACAGAAACTTTCAGATTGGGCCCAGCAATCTGAGGTTTTTCTCAAGTCAGCAGGTGTCTTATTTAATAGTGTCAGAAACCAATTAGAACTTTTATCAAACTATGGGAAGCATCTGTAGTCAGTATGTAAATTTAATTGTGCTGAAATTATTATTGAGCTAAGCTACAGAGCTTCCAAAGAAGGGAAGCAATGTTAATGTCATTAATTAGCGCACCTTTGCTTTAAACTGCAAAGATGCCATGCCAGCTCTGGAAATCAGAGAGGAAATCACAGATTCTGCATTCACTCTGCCGGCCTTTCAAAGAAATGATTGGTCCAGCCCCCTCCCAAGAAAATGGATTTTTAACATTTGGTCCTCAGAAGCTCAGCCCTGAGAGTGCTTTATTGTGCTGGGTTTTACAATGGGTTTAATATAGCAGGGTGCCAAAGGGCAGGAGGGGAAGAACTTTACAATGTAGATAAAGTAGGTCCTTTCAGGATGCAGACCAAAACTGGTAGCTTATTTTATTTCCTTCTAGGACTTTCCTGATGGCGTTCAGTTTTTATCATGTAGTTGTTCTATGTGCACCTTTTTCTGTTGTAACTAGATCTAATTTTTTTAATTAGGAGAAAAAAGCCTGCCTACAGCCTTAAAATTGGCAAGGTTTGTTGTTGTTTTTTCCTGCTTTAATACTATTGTTATTGTTGATTTGCTGAATGCTTTCAATTGGCATCCATAGTAATCTGTTTTCCTGAGTGAGGTTAATATGAATGAATTTTTCTTCTATTTGTATACCCACTTTCTGTAGGAATAACTAATTCACTGAATCGCATACTGTTGATGCATATAGATCGAAACAAACTCATTTAAAAATTACTGTTTACATCTTTGCTTTAAAATTTTAGGAAGCCTAAATTATATAGCAATTGTAGGATATTATCCAAAAATTACTTTCTAAAAAGTAAGTGGATGTCAACAAAAAAAGGGGGAGAAACATTGCCAGAAGCCAGAAAATCTCTAAGCAAAGCTGCTAATTATTCTTAATGGGCAAGATGAGCACATTAAGAAACAAATGAATACATCAGTGAAATGTAATTGAAAATCGACCTGGCAATTGCACATCACATCTGAGTGTTGCCCTGTATATTATTCTCATCATTTTAAAAATTATTTTTGTTGTTCCTGGCATCTGAATTTAATGACTCCAACTGAGTCTTACTTCCTAGTCTCTTAAGCCTCTAAGATTCTGATTTTTATCTTTTTATTAAAAAATAGCATTTTTTGATATTTCCTTTTTTAATCTTCTGTTATTCCTATTTTTAAAATTTGTGAGGCCTTGAAGGGATATGTTCTGAATCTTTATATCATAGGAGCATATCAACCAGTAGTGAAGTTATGTAATGTCTCCCTAAAATGCATCTAATGGGTTGACTGGGTCTTCCAGAGCTCTCTGTCATGACCCTACAAACCTAGACATTGATTTGAGATTTATTAAATAGATATATCTTAAAAGAGATTAAGACTTAAGGTATAAGTGAAGGTTTGTAAGTGCTAAATATTTCCCCACACTCGTGGGTAGACATCTCTGAGGGACCCCCTTGGTCCTTTAACTGTGTTGCTCTGGGTCTAACCCAGAGTCACCCTACCTGAGAGCTGCCTCGTCCTATCCTACGTATCTGAAGACAACAAAGGACAAGTTGGAAATGGGAGAATTTGGTTCTTCCACTTCTCAAATTTACCATACACACACACACATGATGGAATACTACTCAGTCCTTAGAAGAGATAAAATCTTGTCATTAGAATCAACCTGGACAGAGTTATCTAAGAAAAATAAATCAAAAGACAGATACTATATGATCTCACTCAAAGAAGGAATGTGAATAGACAAAGGAACAGATGAATCAAAACCAACCCTTGGACATTAGCAATAGAACTGAGGTCACCAGTAGGGAATGGGGCTGGAGGTGAGGGCACGTGGGGGCAGGGCCCAATGGATAATGATGAGGAACTCTTGGTGATTTGGTGGGGGCATGATGTGTTGACCTATATGTGAGGAATGGGGAATGTGCATATATGGGATACCTACACATTTGAGTTGATTTTAATTTATAAAATAAAGTTAACCTCAATAAAA
Organism: Solenodon paradoxus; assembly: GCA_004363575.1. NCBI lineage: Eukaryota > Metazoa > Chordata > Mammalia > Eulipotyphla > Solenodontidae > Solenodon > Solenodon paradoxus. Next base: position 275,460 of record RJWH01001111.1, read on the forward strand.
TACTTAAGAAAAAAAATTACCCTAAAATAGTGCAAAACATAGTTCCTTTTCTTTGACATTGCCCTAAAGGATATCCCCAAGTGCCCATAGATAATAATTACTCAATGAAGTCTGTAGCTGGTAATGACAATGACATTAAGAGTAGAGGTGTCTAAGTCTCTTCCAAATCATAATACAACACCAAAAGCTGAGCACCCTTTTGGTGCACTCACTAATTCGCCCAGCACACGCATCCTGCCTGAACCCCTCCTTCATAAATGTCAAGCATGTTACCTGCAAGTACCTGCTTCTGAGGCAGACATGCACAGGCTGAATCATGACCTTGATTCTCCAAAAATTGGTAAATCTCATGTACATTTTAGAGGGGATACCCCTGGCTTAACATTTTTTATTGAACAGAATCCCTGGCTTGAATAATCAGTTAATTGATTAAGCTTCGCATGTCGCTTGTGCTGTGTGTGGTTGAGACACTGAGAATGCCAGGCCCAGCTCTCTTCCTCTGGGATGCTTGCTGCTATACTTCGGTTTACTAGGTGAGTCCTACATGGGCTCGTCTGCCGGCCTCACATTGGGTGGGAGCTCAGCAGAGAGCTTTGGAAATAAAACTTTAATTAATTAATTAAAAAAATCAGCCCATCTTCATTGTATGGCATTTCATGTTCTAACAATACCACAGTGGGAAAAGGACCTGGACTGCATCCACTGGAGTAGATGGATACATGTGAAAGACCCCAAAAATCTACAGGGCAAATGTTCTTTGATTCCTTCTAGTTATTTAAATTCTACACTGCCAATGTCCACATCATTAGTTATGAGCAACAAGAAAGGAAAGTTTAATTGTCAAGCTTCATTTCAGTGACTATCACTCACCTCTTCCTCCCTCCAAAGCTTTTGCATGACTTACTGAAAAGACAAACAAGCTATGAACTGCTAGGAATTAAACACCTACTGTGTATAGGTTTATCATATGTGAAACTCCTGTAAGCCCGTAAAGTAGGAATCACTATTTCTATTTTTGAGATGGAGTTCTGAGAGGTTACTTGACCCACATTCACACAGCCACTAGATCAGAACCAGCCAGCTTCATTTGATTTGGAAACGCAGATTTTTTTTTTCCTCATTAAACCATTCTGTTTCACCAAAAACTAGAATGGTTTGGTGTCATCTTGCATTTCTTCATCACCCCCTGGAAGAAAATATAACAGTTGACATTGTTAACCATTCAAAGCATGTCTTTGACATCATCTCAATTCATTTAAATAATAATCACATTTAAGAATATTTTGCAGTCTTTAAATTAGTAAATAGTGCCACATTATGATGTGCTTTTCAAAATCTTTAGAGATCAAAAGGAGCAAGATTTATATTATAATCTCATGGTTTGCACTGCTCGCTTGTGATGCTCCAATGAAAATAAAGGTAACATAAACCAAGAAAATAACGCTTTGTGAATCACGTTGTTACTATTTTTGAAATATTTTCTTGCATAGAGAACAATGCCAGTTCTCAAAATGTAAGTAAATGCAACTGCTGATAAATATAACAAGTACTAATTGCAGGACAAGGCAAATATTCTAAACAAATTATCCATATATATTTGTTTAAGTAACTTGTCATTTTATACAAAAATATATTTTAAGACTAAAAATAAACTGAAACAAAATCAAAATGGAGCCCTCCTTCCAAACTGTATTTTATTTGAAAAGAAAATCTAGAGAGAGAAAATCCTGATTTCCTTTTGGCCACAAACATATATATTATAGCTCTGGAAGTCTGGTTGCCCAGACAAGGAGATTGGAGGTGATTGCTCTGTGTCCATTTAATCAGAAATCACATTAAGGTTGTCTTTGCACCCAGCACCTCCCACTGAAGTCTTCCAGAAGCTGGGTGTAGTTCAGAGAACACAATTGGGTTCATCCTGTTGAACACCATCCTGGATGTATTGACTCAATTTGATTGAATTTCCTTTATTACCCTGGGGTGACACAGAAGAATGATAAAATCTAGTATTCAACGCAGTGCCCACCAGAGGAAGCACCTCAAAATCGGAACTTAAGTAAAGGGCAGGGAGCAGAATATCATAATATATTGCTTACAATAAATATTTGAATATGTTATTGACACTTTCTTACTTGTTTTAATATTAAAAAAGCCATCTCCTAAACCACAAAATGCATTTGCTGCCCCATTCTAAAAATAAAGCAGCCTAAACACTGCGGTGAATTTTTTCATTAAAAAATTTCTTCTAGTGTATAAATACATAGATGTCCTTCAACCTGATCACCTGGAGTCATAGGTTTATAAATTGTATGAAAGTATATAGTGTTAAGGTGTTTACTAAAAATTATTAATAGGTTTTCTGAGTTATATAATTTAACTTCCCTGTGACTATTTTACAAAAAGTATTGCCTCCACTAACAAAATAATATGTTTTGCTTGATAGATTAGTCATGTACTCGCAGGGCGCTACAGGTGTACCAGGCACATTGTGACATTCGGATGGATGTCATGGAAACACGGGGTAGGGTGTGGCCAGAGTGTGGGGGAGCTTAATCAAAAACCGTTGTCAGTTGACTCTACTAATTTTATTCTTCTCAGAATAAAGATGTCAGCTGTCCTTTTCTACAAGACATTTCATTTAGAAGACTCTCCTGAAATACTTTCTTCCTGAAATAGACAGAACTGTAGGCCGATGTGTCATTTTAGTTAATCAAAACAAGTAGGCAAATTAGTCTCTTTTATTTTTTTTAATGAATGTAATTTAACAGTATTTAATTTGCATACAGGAAAGTTCACCCAGGAAAAAAAAAAAAGTCTGCATTATGGCACTTTTGTAAACCTCAACAAAGCCCTTCATTAGGAGACCTAATTGATTTTTTTCTACCCACTCCTGGGGGAAGAAAGCTATCACAGTACCTGCTTATTCACTCAGAGAAGAAATGGGTGTGCCTAGTGTTTCCAGCAGAGATTTGGGTTAAAAAGTCCTGTGGCTCTGTTCTTGCAGGGAGATCTTGGCCAATGCTCGTTTTGAGCATTCAGGAAATCTGTTTTTCTGAGCAATAGGGGAACATCGCCTGTCTGCTTGGTGTCCTCCCCATGGGCCCAATTTAGTTCAGCTTGCAGCCTTCGTTGGAATTATTTTATTTCTTGTTTATTTAAGCCTCCCTATTCCAAAAGAGGGATTTTGAGGCTTCTTACAGTGACACATAGAATATACCATATGAAATAAATGAGAAAGTGAGGGCAATTGAAAATTAGAAAGCCAGAAAAATCTGATGAAGCCAGGAACAGAGGTCAGTACAGAAAAAAATATCTGTGCTGCTGGAGTTCTTGTGCCTTAGGTCAGACTTTAGTCTCTGAGTTACACAGTGATCAGAGCAAAAAGAGATAGTTCTAAGATGCAACACTGGTTGATCTGAAGTCCAGCCTTCCGTAGTGTGGCCCTAACGTGATTTTTTTCCCATGGGCTCTCCTAAAGATGGCACCGTGTGACGTAATGGACCAGCTCCTCAAAATAAAGTATTTTCTGTAAAAATGGTTCTTTTTGTAGAAGTCCTTACATGCCATCAGCTGGCCAAAGGCCAAAGCATTAAGTCTGTAAGGACAGTTCTTTAAGGGGCCTTTCAGTGGATTGACCTTCTTCATTATTTTTTTTTCCTCTAAAACTTTTCTCCATCTTTGCAGTCTCACTTCCTCCCAAGTCTTTCCCAGTTGCTTATCCCCACCCTCCCTACCAACATTAGGGCATTGGAAATACTTGAAAAAAATCTCAGAAGACTATCATTGCTCTCCCCACTAAATGAAAGAGGCACTCAGAAGACTATCATTGCTCTCCCCACTAAATGAAAGAGGCATGCATTTGGGCTGCTAGCTTTTTAAGGAAGTGGTCACAGCACCTGTGGAACAGTCGTCACCTCCCACCAGCCCCCTTAATGCTGGACCTTGTCAGGATGCTCCCTGAATGTCCATTTCACAGGTGACAAAAATGCAGCCAAGAGTATTAAAAGAACTGCCATGTCAAATAAGCCAACATTTGGTGGTAGAGCCAGCTCTAGACCCTTCTCCTGCCTCACACCCTGCAGCTCTTCTCTTTCCAGTATGCTGATCCCATGTACAATAAGATCACTGTGTTTGTGGGTCCTTTGTTGTTTGAAGTCAGTTGGCATTCACTGCAGATGTTTTCTTAACCGTGACCTGTAGACGTGAGCGACATCATCACAAAGAATCAGAAGGCTGGTGTGTTCAAGACACGGAAAATATCAACCTGGTAAGATATCTTTCTGCATCAAAACTCTCTAGTTGCGATTGTTTATCTTGCCATTTTGATTATTCAAAATAATAATAACATTTATTGAACACTTACTGTGTGTCAGGCACTATTCTAAGCACTTTACAAGTATCTAGTTTAATGCTCATAATGAGGCAGGCAGGCATTCTCATTAACTTCAATTAATAGATGAGAAAAATGAAGGTAAGTATATTAAATGCTGGCTCCTGAATAGCTTAAAGATTGAGAATGCACTGTCTGGGTTGGAAGAAGCCCAGACTGATTCCTCCTTATGAATTCCATTTTCCACTGGTTTGCAATCGGAGGGGATATTTTAGCTCAGAGGACTTTTTTATAATTTTCATGTCTTAAGAGAGGGAGTTATTACAATTGTCTTAAAGGAAAAGACCAGAGTCGATGCTAAATATCCTACAACGTGCAGGACCGCCCTCCACGACCAGGAAGTGCTGGCTCAGATATCCACCGTGCTAAGATTGAGAAAGTCCGCTGCATTCTGGGACCTCAAAATAGTCTGTTTCTATTTCCGTTTCAATTCAGTGAATTCTTATCCAAAGTAGGAGAAATGCTTACCCTTCACCAAAACAGTTATATTTTCTGTGATTCACCATTTTATTTTTGTCCTCTTGCTATGTTCAGAGGATTGAGTAGTCATTTAGTAGTTTTCACACAAAGTATTTGTTTTTGTGCATTTTTCTTCTCTGTGTTTAACCGCAGACATTATTAGAATAATTTAATTTAAATAAGTTATTTAGTGTATCTATTACTGTTAATCTGTTGACATTTTTATTTTCTCTATGTTAAAGATGATTTCCCACCCCAGCTGCTCAGTTTGGGGTTGGGGGGAGAAGGCGAATGGAAAGCAACAAAGCTTAAAAACTGAAGTGGCCAGCATATTGGGATAAGGCTTTGCGATAGCAATCATTTTTTTATTAGTTGGAAAATGTACTTGTGTCCTTTTTTTCCTTTGTGTTTTTTTAAAGGAAAGGTGCAGGCAGGAATGAAGGTGGGCAGGCAGGCAGGAAGAGAGAGGAGGAAGAAACACGTTATTCATTTTATTTGGTTCATCTAGGCTATATCCACTGACCCTAGAACTCAAACCTGGGAACCAGGGTCCTTGGTATGTATGTGGACTCTGCCAACCACTACTCCACCAGCCCATATTTTCTTTTTTTAATTCTGCCTTAGAATATTCAGAGTAGGCTAATGGAACAGGGAGCAGTATGCTCTATGGTTCTCACATCAATGAACAAACCAGTCCTGTTTCTGAGAAAACCTCCAGCAGGGCCAGAGAAAGAGCAGTCAGCTCTTACCTGTGTGTCCTTCCTTCTTAGGACAGCCTTCCTTCCACAGTGCAGATTGCCAAACCCTTCTGGGAAGGACTTCATTTTGGGACATGATTTTCAACCTGGTCTTTTAGTCATCAATCAAAAGCACATTTTCTATGTTGTCCTCATTTACGTTTATTTAATGCTTAAGGTCATTTGTGACTGTTTGAGTGTATTTCAGCATATGGAATCAGGGAGTAATAGATTTCAGCCTCATGCTGTGAAGAAAGATTGTGTTTTTACAAGACGTAATGTTGTTTGCCGGGTGTTAATAATCACTAATTAATAGACATATCTAGACTTCTAAATGCTGCATTTTGAGGAATAAAAATGTCAAGTGTTTAACTTGTGGAGCGCAATAGTATTTTCTCTCTGTTCATAAAATAATTAAGTGACATAAAGATGCGAAATGTCATTGTTTAACACAGGATATGTTCAAAATGCTGAATGCATGACCTTTGTTTCTATTTATCTCTTCTCAAAAATGCTATTCCTAAATTTATATTGTTCTGATATGTACTGAACATAGAGGTCATATGTCAGTAGTCATACAGAAACCTCCAAGGTCAGGAATTTTATTCTGTATTTATCTCCTATTCATTATGGGCATTTTCTTCCTTTTAGCCACTGTAAGCTTTATGTCCAAAGGTTCCTAAAGCTTTTTGCCAGAAAACAGGTGACTGAGTCAGTCCTTGAAATGCCTTGATCTCATATTAAGGAGCTACTTGACCACTTAACCTTCAAAAAGCTAAGAGGAAACTGTCAACCAAAGATGTAATAATCAGCATTCCTCTCTATCTGCTGCTTCCCACACGTAACCAGTAGAATATGATAAAAAAGCATATTAGCTCCATGTGAGAAGAATTAACAGGAAGCCATTCACAGAAGAGTTAAGATATAGTTCAATATTCTTTTTAAGTGCCTCAGTGCATATGCAGAACTTCTCCAAATTGGAGGTGTGAAATAACAGTAGCGACAGATAACTAAGAGGTATTTACCATAGCTACAAAGCCCACACGTGAGCCAAATATTTCTGCTATTAAAAAGCACTTCAAGGCTTGACATGAAGTTTGTAACAGCTGAATGTCTCCTGTGACTTCATTTGCAAGGAAGATATAAAAGCAGAAAGGAAAAAATCATGATATGAAAACTGTGAGCCTAGGAAATGGTGTTTTTAAAAAGGAACGAGAAGCCACCCAGACATTTGACTGACACTCCAAGCCCCCATTCCCCCTGCTCTGACAATGTTCTCAGTAAGTCTCATATCCTTCTTGCTGCCAGCCCCTTCCTGCCACTCACAGGGCAGAACAAGGTTGTGCATTTATGTTGAAGACCTTCTTTCAGAAGATGAATTAAATGATACCTTACCTTGGCAAATATCACAGAAGATGTAATCATGTGAGCACATTACTGGGGCTCCCTGAATGGGGCTTGTGAAATGAGGGAGCCCCAACACGCTTCATTTGCTTCATAGTAAACCTGCATCTATTCACAAAAACCCCACCACCCTTGCCTAGAGTAATGCTCTGTCCTTAAAGACTTTCCTACTCTCAGACATTCTTCTCCTAATGCGTTCATTCCTTCCCCTCTCTGGTCTTTGCCAGTCTGTTCCACTGAAATCCCAAAATGATGGTGGTTAAATATGAAAGATATGTTTGCAAAGACCTGGATGCTTTAGTCCTGGCCCAAAAAGATCCTAGATGCACATGTATGTAGCATTACATCTCAAAGAACTTAAAAAAAAAATCATTGGATGATTCATTCACTTACCCATCCATGTGTTTGATTATGCCCAAAGTATTCTGCTTTGAGAGTTTAAGTATGGTGTTAAGAGAGAATGGCTCTTGAACAAAGGAAATCATGCTACTAAATATAGCTGGAGACTAGTGAAAGAGCAAGGATATTTACAGCATTTCAATTATCAGGTTTATCTGAAGCTGTCTTCAAAATTGTGACTGTCTAATAAAGAGCGATTTGAAGCTTTTGACGTCTACGTATTTCTAGGTGTTCCAGAATTAGTGAATGGCGTCATTCTCTAGTTAATATTAGTTAACAGTTACAATGTTGTTTTAAAAAAAAAAATCTATTAAGTATATACCCTTCTGCAATATTCCAAGTGAGTTTCTACTTAAGGAAAGAGTTTATCTTTGTAGGAAAATTGCTAGTGAATTTAGGTCTGTGATTTTTATTCATTGATAAACCATTCATTTTAGTAAACTGTGAAACTTATAACCTCTAACACCTTTTAATAACCTAAATTTTACCTTTAAGTGGGACCCCCAGGATTGACTATTGATTCCATTGCCCTACTGCTCTTCAAGATTTTTATCTTCTCTGAAGCTCATTTACCTTTAGAAGTTAAACTGAAGATGTTAAAAATGTAAATCCCAACCCCTATGGGATCCAACTGCTGATTTTTCCAACCCTTCTGCAGTCTCCCCTCATTTTCCTTACTTCCCTCATTCAACCTAACTTCCTAACTTATACTTTCTCATCTTTAGTCAGCCATCTCTTCATTCTTCTCCTAATGCATTCATCCCTTCCTGTCTCTGGTCTTTGCCAGTCTTGTTTCTGCCCTACCCATGCACTGAAATCCTTTCTTCTAGGTTGTCTTAATTACCGTTTCCTCCTGCCTTCTCAGACGATTCCACAAGCCCCAATTTTTCCTTTTTTAACTTCTGTTCGCCTTACAGTAATCCCAGAGTTAAGCATGGCCTATCCTCATGTTGTTTGAAGCATACTGTCTTTATTTTTCTGTTCATTGATTAATTCATTTATTGACAAATATTGTAATCTCCTGTCTGCCAAACACTGTTCTAGGTACTGGAGATGGACTGATGAACTAGACTGAGAAACTCCATGCCTTCTTAGCATTCATTCTAGAACAGGAGACAGATCATTTTCTTGAAGTCAAGGGTTTTGCTTAATATTTTTTTGCATTCTCTGATATAATTAATTAGTACTCCTCCCTGTTATAGGAACAGTTTAAAGATTTATATTTGAGCACATTTTAAAAGACATGAATCCCGAAGGTTTATAGAACCAAGCATTTTTAGTAGAAGAAAGCCAAGCTCTAGAGATTCAGACTTCAATTTTTGTATCAGACATATAACTTTCTTTTCAGGATAGGCTTCCTCTCAGGCATGCTCATGCAGTGTCTGTAGACAAACTGCCAGTGTGAGTAGGCATTCATCTGTCCTTTGTCACGTTGAAGAGGACGGTTAGTCGAAGATTAACTTTGATAAGGCAGCTGAGGATTCTCTTTAAGAAATTTTCTGATAAAATATCCCCGTTTGTCAGTTTTACTAGAATTATGGTACCAAAATCTTGAGAACTGCAGAAAATTCTAGAGATGCCATAGCCCTGTTTCCTTCTGTTGCTATCTTGAAGATGGGAAAATGAAATTCCTAGGTGTACTTTCTATTACTAATATTTTCCAGTTTCTTGAAAAGTTTGTAGAAGGGTGCATATCCCTACTAGTGTTTTATATTGAGGAAACCATCTGTCATGGGAGTGTTATTCAGTGTCAGGTAGAATTCTCCTTTTTGTATTAAAATAAGACAGAATTTAAAACTTGGAGACATAATTTTTTGGTTTGGTTTTTTTTTTAAAGGAAAGGTGCAGATTGGAATGAAGCCGAGGAGGCAGACAGGCAGGAAGAGAGAGGAGGAGGAAGCATCTTTTATTTTATTTTTATTTGGTTGTTCACACTCGTTGTTCCCCATCCCTGAAAACCTGGGACTCAAACCCAGGGATTGTGGCCTATGCTCCTTCAGAGGCAGTTGACCTAACCGCTGCTTCAACAGGGCCTGCCAAGGCACTGTATTTTTAGGAATCCTCTTAAAACTGCAACCAAATAAAAATTAAGACCTTGTTTTGACTCTTTGACATGCTAAATCCTACTCATTAATCAAAATCTTACTATAGTAGTGCTTGCTGGAGAATGTGGCGCCGCATTCTGTGTTGGTAGTCAAACGCGTACGGAAGACTGCTGTGGTGGAAATGTCTTCCTCAGTTTTAAGAGAAAAATCTCTCCTTAAAAATGTGTATCACAGGAGTTACATAGCAAATAAAAATGCCTTTATTTCAAAGTAATCCATCACTTTAAAATGGACAGGGGCAATCAAACATGTTTTAGAGGATGATCACATTATAATTCATTGCTAAAAAATAATTTCTATGAATAATGCACACAAGTTGTTTTCAATATTTTGCCATTGCAGACAGTGCTGCAGTGAGACACCTCTCTATATAAATTGCATATTTGCAAATATAACTGCAGAACAAATTTTCAGAAATGTGCTTTGTCTATTTGTATGACCCTGCCAAACTGTATAAATTGCTATAGGTTTGTAACATAATCCCTCATTGTTATTCTTTTTATTTTAGAAGCACTTTTTAGTTTATTTAGTTGTTTCATATTTGTTACCGCCCCCCCAGCTCCAGGTCTCAAACCTGGCCCGCGGGGTACATGTGGACTGTGCTGACCCAAGGCAACTGACCAAACCACTACTCCACCAGGACACACCTATTTTTCTTTCTTCTTACAATTTTCTAAAATAAAGTTGGTCTTTTTATTATGTGGGATTTTCATTATAATGGAAATATATATTCATTTACTGAGTTAACACCTTTATGACTTAGCCTTCCTATCAAGTAGAATTGTCCTGCTCCACATACTAATACTACTCCAGTTGAGAAGCACTAATAGAAAAAATGGAGATCCAGAAATACTCCTTGGATCTCGCTTATAGTGCCTTGCTTTCTGGTTATTTGTTTTTGTTTTTTAGGGTTTGTTTTCAGTTTTGGTAGGGGTGGGGGACTACTTCTGTTTTACTTACACTCTTCTTTAAATAAGGCATAAAGTTAATTTTGCTAATTAATAACATTGCTTGCCTCAAATAGTTTCCGAAGTGAGCTGCTATTCTAGTCCAACTTGTGTTATCCAGTTCAATGCAATGAAATGTAATTTAGACTTTGCTATGTGTGAGGTACTGTGATGGACTTTCTGGGGGTTACGAAGATGAGCAGGTGAAGTTTCTGCTTTTGGAAGCCCAAGATATCCAGACAAGAGATAGACACTTGCCCAGGTGCTACGATATAAGACAGAGTCTGCTCTACTTGGTTAATCTCTGTAGAATAGAGAAGATAAGCCAATGTAAGGTAGAGGGATCTGAGAGAGTTTCATGAAGGGGCTAGCCGCTGAGCTGTGTTTTAGCAAATAAAGGAGAAGGGAAGAAAAACAGTTGAAGAGACATTCAAGGTATGAAAAGCATAGAGAAAATCATCAAAAGCATAGACATAAAAAAACTGTCCAGGCAAATTTAGCTCTCTGGTGTGATGATGGTAGAGAGACTAGAGGCAGGCAGGAAGTCATTGTGTTGGGGTGAACAGGGAGGTGAATGGGACAGAGCCTATAAAGGGGCTTCTGAAGTGTCAAACAAAGTTCCATTTCTTGATCTGAGTGGTAGTTGCAAGGATATTTGGCTCAAAATACCATAAGGCATATAATTGTTTCACATGGTTTTCAGTGTCAACATTTTATTCTATGGTAGAAATGACTTTTTGCTTTTAAATCATCTCATTGATTCCAGAGACGGGACAGAAGTGTCTCAGGTGTGAATGAGAGTGGAAAATGATGAGCATATTTGGGAACAATCCTATAGAAGGAATATATGTGGAATATGAAGAAAATGTCGGAGTAAAAAGAGGCAGCAGTTTGGGACATGCTACGTTTGAAAGACATATTTGTGACAATAACTAACAAGTAGTTAGGAATAAAAGCTCAAAACTCAGAAAAATGTTGTACCGGAAGATCAGGAGATGACCATCGACACAGAATAATAATGGGACTGTGGGAATTGGAAAATCAGAAGAGAAGAACACCAAGCACAGAGCCGTGGAAATCATCTGCTTCAAGAGCAGTTGGAGTTCTCAGGGGCCAGTAAGGAACAGAAGGAACTGAAGGGTAGGAAGGCTGATTTGGAATGGTGTGGTGTATCACTCCCCAGTGGAAGCAAATCCAGGAGAGGGTCTCAAGGGAAGCGTGTTCAATAGTGCCATCCGCTGCAGATCGCAGAAGGCCAAGCAGGACAATCCTAGTGACTGTTCTGAGAAAGGTCAGGTTGCAAGGGTGGGTAAAGCAGTGAGGGTAGCCCTCACTGAAGGTTTGCACTGGAGAGCAAAGGGAAAGAGAGACACAGCATGAGAACTAAAGGTAAGCAGGGTCGAGGGAAGAATTAGACATGGTGGCAAACATGTCAGTACAATCAAGGTCAAAGAAGTAAGATTTGAAAGAAGGTATATTTAATGGACCATGGACCTGGACCAGTGCTTCTCAAACTATGAGCGCCAGACCAGCATCATCAGCATCATATGACAGCTTGTTAGAAGTGCAGATTCTCAGGCCCCCACTTCCAAACAAACTGAGTAAGAAACTCTAGAATTAAAGGCCAGCAATCTGTGTTTGGACAAACTTTCTGAGGATGCTGATGTACACTCAGTTTTGAAATCACTGACCTAGAGGAAAAATGAAAGATTTATCCAGTACATAGGTGGGGCTGATTCTTGAAAGGACAAGTGACCCTAATTCCTTTTAGAAAAGAGGAAAAGATGAAGAAGAGCAAAAAGATGACATTAGAAAGCCCTGGGCTGTTAGTAAAGTCGTGTGCTGAGAACAAGACCTGGGATGTTTGGGGAGCCCCAAACAGCGGCGCGTCCCATCACCAATCCCTTGCCTCCTGTAGTCTTTGTCTAAGATATCCTTCCTCTTGCTCTTTCCTGTTCAGATCCTGCCTTTATGACCACATTCCACTTTCCACCATCTTCAGTCTACCTCCCACCCTCCTATGACCATTTGTACTATTTTTGTGTCATTGTGTCTTGTTTTCCAAAGAAGACTATACTTCCTTTGACCATTCTTACTTAGAAACAGGTCGTCCTTGTATGACTGTTCAAAACCTCTGGTGATATGCTCATTAACATGGTGGAGAAATTGGCTCACAAGTTGGGACATCAACAGATTGGGGTCCAACAGATTGAGTCTCATCTTCTGTTCTAGATTTAGGTGTATCATTTTCCCCAAATGTCCAAAATACTTTGCTATAGAGGCTTCTGGCATGTCGCATTTTGAAGCTACAGAAGATCATGAGAAATGGGGGGAGAGTGACAAATAGGGAATCATTTAAAAAAAAAGATAAACGATTCCCCAGTTTAGGTTAAAACTGTGAATGACTTGAATAGCTCTCTGTAAGGGTGAGCTGAGCCAACATAGACTTTGAGAAGTAAGATGAAAGAAACTGTGGGAAAAACGACAGGAGTCCACTGGAAAGAATGCCTATAATACCCATACACAGAAAACTGCTGCCGTCCCCACAGCTGGTAAGATGCCTTGTTTTTTCATAACTCTAAGTTCACTGCATTTAGCAAGCATGATCAAGAATTTTATTAGTACACGACTTTTGTGAATACACAAGGGATTGCCTTTTTTACAGTAGAGTAAAAATTGTGACTCACTCCCCAACCAGGAGTCTGCAAGTATAATGATAAAGAAATCTTAACCATAGGACTATGAGAAAAGAATGCTTTAAATCTCTAGAGGGAGAGTTATCTGTTATCACCACAATGAAATAGAAATTAGGCTGAACATGTTGGACGTTAGGTTTTATTACTAACTTGAAACAGAAACTTTGTGTTTGAGAAAAAATAATTAAGAAGCAGGAAGGAGGGAATGAAGAAGGAAGGAAAGGAGGGGAAGGAGAGGAAGGGAGGGGAGGGGAGGAAGCACTTTATGTATCTGTTTATTTATTTTTGGTTGTCGCCCCTGCCCCTGGTCACAAACCATGTGGACTGCACATGGTCCACACCCCAGTCACCAGCTTAGCACCTGAGCCACTAACAAAATACACTAACAAAAAAATTTTTAGTAGTAGTCTCATATTACATCCTGTGAGAAATGGACTTGGTTTTTTTGTTTTGTTTTGTTTATTTGTTTCAGATTGAAACTCCAAAGTCAGAATGAAGACAATACAAAAGTAAAGGGACACTAATATTTATTGAGCACTTACAATGTACTTTCATATACACTTATCTCATTCAATTCTTCATCAGCTGTACAATGAAATTATTACCATGTATTTTTGTTGTTGCTGGGTTTTTTGTTTTGTTTTGTTTTGTTTTTATGTTTTTTTTGTAGATGAAGGCAATGTTACTCAGAAAATCTCTCAGCCTCAGAGTTTTTTAAGTGTTGGAGCTGGTCTTTGAACTCAGAGCTCTCTAGTTACAAAGCCCAGCATTCTTTCTTTCATGCAGTACCTGTTAAATTTACCAGATTAGACATGCCTGCAGCTCTCTATATGTTGGCAAGCATATAGAGAGAAAGGAACCCTTATACACTGATGATGGGAATGTAGGTTTGTACAGCCGTTTTGTAAAGCAGTAGAAAGATTTCTCAAAAAATTAAAGATAGAATTATTATATAATCCAGTAATCCCATTTCTAGGTACCCGAAGAGTATGAAAATATTAGCTTGAAGAGATGTATTCTCTGAAAGCTTGAAGAGATGTATTCTCTATTGAAGTGATGTGTTTATTGAAGCATTATTTGTAATTTCCAAGATATGGAAACAACCTAAATTCCCATCAGTCGATGAGTGGATAAAGATCTGGGGTGTGTGTGTTGTATACATAGACACACATATATGCGTATAGATAGATATATGTAATAGAATACTACTCAGCCATAAAATGGTGAGATTTTTGTTATTCATAATGACATGGAGCAAATTCAAGGGTATATTGCTGAATGAAATGAGTCGAAAGGAAAATGACAAATATTGGATGTTCGCACACGTATTTGGAACACAGACAATTGGTTCATATGGTAGGGGAGGTTATCTCTTAAAAATTTTTATTGAAATAACACTGCATTATAACACAGAGGTTTAAGATGTGCATTATTTTGAATCAACATCTACAGAATGCATTAAATCCGCTGACAGTCCCACTCTATCCTTCACCATGTATCAGTTTACCCTGTGTGTGTGTGTGTGTGTGTGTGTGTGTGTTAGCTTGTTTTCATTTAAATAAAGGAAAAGAGATTTTGCGAAAGCAAAGAAGTTGTGTAATGATTTGTAGTTTCATATTTTTATCTGTAAAATTGCACTTTGATATGAATTCCAAATGGAAATAAGATTTGTATATTGTGGTGAAATAAAATGGAGACAACATAAATTTTACTTAGGTGTCAATATAATTACAGGTAACTTTTTGGCATGATTCGGGTGTTTGGTAGAACTGATTTTTACATATCTTGACATATGAATGTTGTGCCTTAGACTGAAAGCTTCTACAGATTCAGGGATCTAGTTATATGTATGTATGTACTCATTCTCTTTCAGGAAGCCTTTTCCTTTTAGCTTCGTTGTTATTGTTCTAAAGTAAAGGTTCAGGCTGGAAGGAAGGTGAGGAGGCAGGCAGCAGAAAGAGAGGAAGAAGAAGCACTTTATTCTATTCTGTTGTTCATCTTGGTTGTTCCCCAGGCCCAGGTCTTGAACCCGGGACCTTAGGATGTAGGTGGACTATGCCTGGTTTAAACCCTTAGGCCACCACGGAACACCCCTTTTAGTTTTAAACAGTACTGTTGGGTTCAGTAAGCTGTATGTATCATTGTACATGTTTCTGAAAGTTGTATATACCCATGAGACTTATCCGCACAACCAAAATAGTCACTGTGTCCATAACCGTGCAAGTTTCCTCTTGTTCCTTGGTCATCTCTCCTTTCTGTTCCTGGAAGGTTCCTCCCTCCCCAGGAAACCACGGCTTTGCTTCCTCTCACTATAATTTGGTTTATGTTTTCTAAGGTTTTCAATAAATGGGATCATTTGGTGCTTTTTTAAGTCAGTATTCTTTCAGTCAGGAAAACTGTTTTGAGATTCACCTTTGTTGTTGCAGAAATCAATCATTTTTACTTTTTTATTCCTGAGTGGTATCCCCTTCTAATAGACCGCAGTTGGTTTATCCTTTCACCCATTGATGAACTCTTGGTTGTTTCCAGTTTGGGGCTATTACAAATAAAGCTGTTATGAACATTTAGATACAAATATGGCCATGTGCTTGACGTACAGATATATTTCACTTCTTTAGGGTAAATAGGGAATTTAACAGCTAGATTATATAGAGACATAATATTTACTTTTTTGTAGAAATTGGCCAGTCTGTTTTCCAAAGTGGCTGTACTTTTTATATTTATAGTGGTATTGGAGAGTTTCATTTCCTCCACATCCTCACTGATACCCAGTATAGTCAATCTTTTATATTATAGCCTTTCTAGTAAGTGTATATATATATCTCATTGGGGTTTTAATTGGAATTTTGCTAATGACTATGATGTTGAGTGTCTATTCATGTGTTTATTTTTTTATTATTTCTACATTTCTATTATTTTATGTCTTTTTTAGTGAAGTGTCTGTTCAAATGCTTTGCCCATCTTATTTTAAATTGTTTTGCTTGTTCTCTTGTTGATATAGTCCAAGAGTTTTGTTTTTTTCTGATGTTCTGAATATAAGCTCTTAATTAGATATATTATTTGAAAATACTTCTCTCAGCCTGTGACTTGTCTTCCCATTCTCCTTATAGTATCTTTCAAAGTGCAGAAGATGTTTTCATTTTAATTAGGTTTAATTTACCTCTTCGTTATTGTGGATCATGTTTCTTGTGTCATAGGCAAGAAATCTTGCTTCACCCAGGGTTACAAAGATTTTCTCCTCTATTATCATCCACAAATGCTATTGGTTTTGGTTCTATAGTAGATTTATGATTCATTTTTAGTTCATTTCTGAATGTGGTACAAGCTATGGATTGTGGCGCGCCCTGGTGGAGCAGCAGTGAGTTGGTCACCTCCGAAGGAGCACAGGCCTAGGTCCAGGGAGAAACCACCGATGCAAACAAATGAATAAAGGGCTTCTTCCTCCTCTTTCTTCCTGCCTGCCTGCCTGCTCACCTTCATTCCTGCCTATGCCTTTCCTTTAAAAACAAAAACAAAAACCAAGGCATCGATTGAGGTTTTTTTTTAACATGGATAATCATTTATTAAAACACTGTTGAAAATTATGTTTTGTTTACTGAATTACTTCCATTTATTTAGGCTTACCTAATTTCTCTTATTTTTATCAGAATTATCTCTGACTTTTATATTTTTATGCTAGTATAAATGGTTTGATTTTTATGTTGTTGTAATTGGTATGGAATTGAAAGTTCCAATTTCCTATTATTTGTTTCTTATATAAAGAAATACGACTACTTTTTGTATATTGATATTACAATCCACAACTTTGCTTAGCTCACTTAGTTTTTCTTTTTTGTATGACCCACAGGATATTCTACATAGATGATCATGTTCCCTGCTAATAAAGACAATTTTATTTTACTTTTTCCCCTTCCTATCTTGATTTTTTCCCCCTTACCTTATTATATTGGTTTAAATCTCCAATGCAGTGTTAAATAGTGGGAAAAAAATTATTTTCTTGTTCTAGATGTTAGGGAGAAAACATTTAGTCTTTTGTCATTAAAAACAATGTTTGTTGTAGGTATTTCATGAACTTTTTGAGACTAGGGAAGTCCCCTTCTATTCTTGGAATGCTGAGAGGTTTGATCAGGAATAGATGTTGGACCTTATTTGCATCTTATAGAAATTGGTATCTTTTGCACTTATAAGACAATCATGTTTTTTCTTTTCTAATTCATTAATATGGTGAATTATATTGATCCATTTTTATGCATTTATTTGTTTATTTGTACCCCGCCCCCAGGTCTTGAAACTGAGTCCAAGGATTTCACTAGCCTGCTCATTAGCTTGCCTGAGTCCAAGGAGGCAGCCCAACTGATCAATTTTTAAGTGTTAAACCAACCTTCTTGCATTCCTAGGATAAACCTCACTTGATCATGATATATTTCATACTATATATTAATTAAACTAGTTTGTATACTAGTTCATATGTTACACACATACACACACAAATTTTATATCCCTCATTGATTGTCCTCTCAATATCTTTAGACTCTATAGAAATGCCACCTTTCCCATTCATATTTGTGATTTATGTCTTCTCCTTTTTTCCTAATTAAGTCTGACTAGAGGTTTAGCAATTTTATTGATCTTCTCAAATAACTAATGTTTAGTTTCATTGATTTTCACTTTCATTTTTCTGTTTTCTATTTCATTCATTTGTATTCTAATCTTTTTTCTGGTTATGTTGGGTTTAATTTTCTTTTTCTTATTTATTTAACTGGAAACTGAGTTTATTGATTTGAGACCTTTCCTTTTTCATATAGGCATTTTGTTCTATTAATTTCCCCTTTAATATGCTTTAGTGGATTTGACAAATTTTGATGCGTTGTATTTTCATTTTCACTCAATTCAAAATGCTTTTTAATTATTTTTAAATTTAATCTTTGGAACTTAGATTATTTGTAAGTGTAATATTTTCCAAATATTTGGAGATCTTACAGAGAATAATGATTTGTAATTTATTATTGATTTCTAGTAGTCTAATTCCAATGTGCTTAGAGAAGATATGACTGGGATCCTTTTAAATTTCTTGAGATAGGTATATCTTGGCAAATGCAAATATCTGTTTTCAAATATCTATTTGAAAAGAAAAGATTATATATTCTGCTATTGTTGGATGGAGTGTTCTATTAAATACCACCTAAGGCACGCCCTGGTGGAGCAGTGGTTAGGTTGATTTCCTCTGAAGGAGCAAACCACGTCCTCCAGGGTTCAAGATCCCGGACACTGGGGTTGAGGGACAACCAGTGTGAGCAATCACATAAAAATAAAATACTTCTTCCTCCTCTCTTCTTCCTGCCTGCTTGTCTGCCTACTCTCCTTCATTTCTGCTTGCACCTTTCCTTTAAAAAAAAAAAAATGTTAAGTCAAGTTGGTTAATTATGTTGTTAAAATCATCTTTAACCTTTCTTATTTTCCATGTACTGGTTCAATGAATTATTGAGGAGTATCTAAATCTCTAATTATAATTTTGGTTTTATCTGTATTTCTTTCATATTTGAAGCTCTGTGATTCAGTACCAAATAAACATTTAGAAGTGTTATGTCTTCTTGAATTGACCCTGTAACATTATAGTGATCCTCTTTATGCCCAGTAATATTCCTTGTTCTGAAATCTATTGTCTGATATTAATATAACTACTCTGACTTTCTTTTGACTAGCATTGCTTGGTGTATCTTTTTCCTTCTTATTACTTTTTAATACATTTGTATTTTAAAGCCATACATTTATTGTAAGCCACATATACTTTAGTCTAATATTTTTGTCTAATCCTACACTCTGGCTTTTAATTGGGGGTAATTAGACTGTTTTCATTTAGTACAAATACTAGTGCAGTTATATTTAAATTTGTTATTTTGCCTTTGGTTTTGTTTGTTCTACCTACTCTTTATTCTTTTTTATTGTTTCCAGCCATCCCTTGGATTAATTGTGTGTAATTTATTATCCTATTTTTTTGTTATTGTTGATTTTTGCACCTCTTTGGTTATTTTAGTGGTTGCCTTAGGTTTTATAGTATATACTTTTAATGTATCACAGCCTATTTTCAAACAATATATGATTTCATCTATATTATTAAAAACTTAGAGAGTAATATGCTTCCATTTCTCACCTCTCAGTCTTTATGCTATTGTTGTCCCGTTTTACTTTTGCATTTGTTATAAAGTTCACAGCCTTTGTTGTTAACCTGTCAATTATATTTTAAAGAGAGCTAATAATAAAAATATTGTATATTTTCCCATATAGTTAATAATTTCTAGTTTTCATCATTCCATTACGTAGATCTGTATTTCTGTCTGATACAATTTTTCTTCTGCCTGAAGGACTTCCTTTGTAGTGCTTATAGCACAGATCTGCTAGTGATTAATTCTTTCAGCTTTTGTTATCTGAAAATATTTCATGTTTTTTAAATATCCATTTAAAAAATGTAACTGGCTATGTAATTCTAACTGAGCTTCTTTTTCTTTTCTGTACTTTAAAGATGTCAGTCCACTGTCTTCTGATTTGTACATTCCTCATAAAATAATATGCTGTTATCCTTATCTTTACTTTCATATAATGTGTATTTTCCCCCTGGGTACTTATCACATTTTCTCTTTATCACTTCTTTGTGCAATTCAGTTAGATTGTGATATGCCTTGTAGGTGCCTTTTTTTTCATATTTCAGTGCTTGGGATTTGTTGAAATTTCTTGATCTGGGCCACCTCTATGACTCAGTAGCTAAGATGCAAGACATTCGAAGTCCAAAGAACTGCATTCAACGGCAGGGGAAGGGAAAAAAGAAGTCTCCTCTTATTACTCATTTCCAGCATTGTACTGGAAATTCTATCTAATGCAATAAGACAAGAAAAGGAAATGAAGATACACATATTTGGAAGCTGCCTTTGTTCACAGATGACATGATAGCGTATGTAGAAAATAAAAAATATTGACCAAAAAAAGGGAAAGTTTTCTGTGCATTAATAATTTTCACTAAATTTGAAAGAATCTTAGCCATTCTTTCTTCAAATATTTTTTCTGACTTCCCCTTTCTTCTGTCCTCTGGGAACTCAGATTGCACATACAGTAGGCTACTTGAAGTTCCCTACAACTCACTCACTAATACTCTTTAATGCATCTTTATAATATTTTCTCTCTGTATTTTATTTTAGGTAGTTTCTATTGCTTAGTCTTCAAGTTCACTAATCTTCTGCAATGTCTAATCTGCTATAAGTCTAATTCAATGTATTTTTTTTTGCTCTCAGGCATGATAGTTTTCATCTTTAGAAGTTTGCTTTGGGACTTTAAGAATATCTTTCATGTTTCTACTCACCTTTTTAAATTATTGTGAACACCATTCTTATAACTTTTAATGCCCTTATCTGTTCATTCTAACAACTGTGTCAGATTTAGGTTGGATTTAGTTGGTTGATCTGTTTCCTTATTATGGGTTGTCTTATTTCAATTCTTTTCCCATTTGGTAACCTTTCATAGTATGCCTGTGCCGGGGCCTGGAAACTTTCTCAAGACTATAAGATGGGGTACTTATAGGACTCACTTCTTCCAGCCCCTCCCCACTCAGGGATCACTGTCTTTGTTGCTGATTTTCAGTGTTTTGGAAACTATTGTTTTATATATTTGATCTCTCTCTTTTTTTTTTTTTTTTGGTTGTTTCGTGAAGTCATATTAATGGGGTCTTTGTTACTATATCTTTGCCAAAAACAGAAACCCTTAGTGTTTTAAGTGGCCTCCATATCTAGATAAGAAACACATTCTATTCAGAGATCAACTTAATATAAGAACCTCTACTTCTTGCATACCTTTTGTGTTCCAGGCAATATGCTAGGTACATTCACATATAATTTATTCATAATATATTTATAACACAGTTACATGACACAGTTATCTTGTGTCAGACACTCTTCTAGTTAATGAAAACATATCACGGTCCAAAAAAATCGAAAAACTTCTTTCCCTATGGCACTTATATTCTGTTAGAGATAGAGTAATCAAAATTAATAATTTTATGGCACATTAAAGGATAATAGTTGCTATAAAAAATCAGAATAAGGACATATAGAAATGAGTGATTGTAGAAATGAATGACTGAAGTTTTAAGTAGAATTATCAGGGTAGGCTTTTCTGAATATGTAATACATTTGAACAAAGACTTGAAGGAGATGAAAGAACAAGCCACAGGGATATCTGGACAAAGAGCATTAATATAGAAAGCAGCCAATATAAAACCCTGAGGCAGTAGTGTGCCCCGATGTATTCAAGAAATCATAAGGAAGTCAGTTTTACCACAAAGTAAGCAAGGGGGATGAGGAGATGAGCTCAGAGTCATAACCGGATTGCACATGGTTTTATAGGTCATTTTAAAAACTTTGGCTTTTACTCTAAGTGAAGCAAGAAGCCATTGCAAGCTAATAAATACAGAAGGCTCATGATTGATATACACTTTAAAAGGATCACACTGGCCATCCTCTCGAACAAGATTGTAGGGTGACAGGTGGAACAGGGCAGACCAATTAGGAAACTACATAGTAATTTGAATGAGAGATGGTGGTAGTTTAAACTGGGATGGGAAGCAATGAACATAGAGAAGCTGGATTTTGACATATTTTCTGTCTTACCCAAATAACGGGGCAAAAGAAAAAGAAGAGTCGAGGATATACTTAAGGTCTTGGGTGGGGACAACTGGAAAGATGGAATTAGTCAGATGAGAAAGACTATAAATAAAATGAATTTGGGGAAAGATAAGAAATTTATATTGGACATAGAAAGTTTGAGTGTCTATTAGATATCAAGTGGGACTATTAAAATAGAAAATTTGGTATGTGTATATGGAGTTCATGGGAGAGGTCCAGCCTGGTTCCAGTCAAGTAAGACAAACCACTGACTTGATTTAGCAAGGTAGAGATTTTTGGTGACTTTGACAAGAATTTTTTGGTGGGACATGGGGATGGAACCTCACTTGTGTTGATTTAAGAGACAGTGGCAAGAGGAGAATTAAAAATAGAGAGTTTAAGCAATTTTTTCACATAGTTCTGCTGCAAAGGAGAAGTAGGGAAATGGACCAATAACCAGAAGTGAAGTCAGAGTCAAGAGAGGTTATTTTAAGAGGGGGAAAAAACTGTGTTTCAATACTGATAGGTATACATCAGTACTGAGGAAAGAACTAAAAATGCAGACTAGAGAGAAAAGAAATAGCTAGACATTCTAGAATAGATGAATGGGGATGAGACTAGTATATCAAAGGAGGTACTGGTTTTGGAGGACTAATTCATCTATGATAACAGGCAGGAAGTCATAGTATATAGGTACAGATGCTGGTAGGAGCGTAAGTGTAGTGTTGGCAGTTGGTGGAAGTTCTCATCTGATTGCTATAACTTTGTCAGTGAAGTAGGAAACAGGTCCTCCACTGGAAGCAAGGATGAGGGAGGAAGTGTTAAGAAAGAGTGATGGTGGTATAAAATGACCTCCGAGACTGGGAGAGCATAATGGACAAGGGGAATGTAAGTACTGCCAGGATTCTTGAGACCAGTTGCAGATTATTGACAAGAACTTAAAGCAAAGCCAGTCAGAATTCTTGTGTGCTTTTCTCAACCACATTCAGGAGCAAAGTGCAGCCAGAGCAAGTAGATAACTGGATTCAACAAATGAAAGTAGAAAAAGGGGAACAAGGGAGTGGAAGTTGTCTAACAGCGGTAGGATGATTGCATTTGGGATCCTAGCAGGGCAAGGAAGGAAAATAAATACCAGAGAAGAGGGACAATGACATGGTGACAAGCATTGAAGAATGATTGGAATTAGAGTACCTGCTGGAAGGGGTAAGCTGTGAAAGGGCTGGCCAGAGAGCGAGTCAGGGTTTCAGTTATTCGTAAACCTGAGGATTAGACAGGTAAGTTATAGCAGTGCCAGTCTGAGAACTATACGTTACTGATCTGCAATGAGGTGCATGCAGACTTGAAAGTAATGTTTACAAACAGCCAAGCATATGATGAGTGGACATGGACTTGAACTGTGTTCACTTTACTAATTTGTTTATTACTTTGTCACTGTATTTTTTATTAGTTTGCCACCTGCCAAAAAAAAAAGAAAGAAAAGATTTCTCATTTGTGCCCAAATTTAACTCAAAATGGATCAGAGACATGGACATAAGTCCCCAAACCATAATGCATAAAGGAAAATATAGGAAATCTACTTGGTGATATCTACCTCAGAGATGTCTTTAGGGGCACACCTTGATGGGGTAGTGGTTAGGTCTACCATCTCGGCCAAGTGCAATCCACATAACATCCCAAGGACCCAGGTTTGAATCCTGAAGTCCAGAGCAACCAGGATGGGAACTAAGTAAAAATAAAAACTGAAATGCTGCCTCTTCTCTCTTCCTGCTTGCCTGCTTACCTTCATTCCTGCTGATACCTTTCCTTACCAAAAAAAAAAATAGTTGTCTTTAGGGACAACATTAGTTTATCAAAAAAATAAGGTAAAACTAAACAACTGGAGCCATACCAAACTAGAAAGCTTTTGTACCGCAAAGGAAACCATCACTGCAACAAAAAAAGCAACCATGGAATGGGAGAAGATATTCATACAACGTACATCAGAAAAGAGCTTAATCTCCAAAATATATAAAGAGTTTATATCCCTCAACAACAAAAACAAATGAACCACTCAAAAAAAAAGTCAGAAGAACTGAATAGACACCTATCTAAAGAAGATACACAGATGACCTGTAGACACATGAAAAAAATGTCCTACATCTCTCATCATCAGAGAATGCCTGGACAGAGTGGGATATGTGCACTCAGTTTAGTTTTAATTAATAAAAAAGAAAGTAGAAGTAGAATTTGATTTTGAAAAATGGCATTGCAAACTGCAGTTTTGATGTAGCAGAAAGAGGAATCATTGAAGTCCTTTAATATGGCAAAATGCTCGTCATCAAATTTATTCATTGAGAGTAAATTTAAAATCTCTGGATAGCTTCGTAAGCATAAGTAGAATGTACAGGTACATGTTATTAAATTCTATTAATATGAGGTCTAACACTGGATCCTCTTTTGGAGACTTAAGTATCAGGCTGGGTGAATTTATAAATGTCCCTAAAAATTGAGAGCTTTCAAATGAAAGTTAGCTACTCTCCTTTCATCTTGCTGTATTACTCATTTCATCAATAAGAAATGCAACTGATATGCCAGGCAAGGTAGATATACACTGAATTTCATCTTTTATTTTTATAAATTTCTATTTCACTCAAGTGGGGAATACTTTGTTTTCAATATGCGCTTCACTAATGATTATGGTAAAGATCCTTTTCCCTAGTTTGTATACAAAAACCTGTAAAAACTAGCAAAAGCTTGACTATTATATTTACATAGAGAATTCTTTCTCTTCTAGATATGAAGACTAAATAAAACATAGAAGAGACAGTTACATCCCTAGTTTTTTTATTATACCTTTTGAAATAGTGTGTATATACCTTTTAAATAATTTCAAGTGCCACAAAAAAAAACAATGTTAATAGCTCAAAATCAAAAGTTAAAAAAAAATCCCTAAGTATAATTTTTAAAATCTTTTTCTCCTCAAGCATTTTACGATGGGATAATGAGACAGATGTCTCTCAACTGGAAGGACATTTTGACATTGTTATGTGTGCTGACTGGTAAGTACATAAAAATCATAAAACTCCTGTTAGAAAAAGTAGCCTTGCTGAAGTAATTGGGCCGTGCTGCTTTGCTGACGGCTAAGCAAAGTCAACAAATGATGCACAAAGCCACCTTAACCTCAACAAATTAATATTCATCTCCATGTGACAGTTATAAGGTAGTCTTCTATCACACAGTAACTTCTACCACATTATTTCCCAAAGATTGATTTTGAGAAGCATTTCCATTTTCTGGAATTGCCTCTGTTTCATGCTTGATGTATCAGTAAATGGACGACTTAGGCAAATTGCAAATAATTATGGCTCGGAGAGGAATAGTCTGGAGAAAAAGGAGTTTATCAACACAAACAGCTCAATTAGCTTACTTCTTAGGAGAGATCTGACTATTGATATTAGGGAATATGTACATATGTACACACACATACACACTCCAGCAAATAAACCTATCTGTGAAATATCTTTAGGGAAATAGCTTTTCTTAAAATGTATGTTTGCTATCTAATATTTTCAATGTATTTAATTATACATAAATGAGAATTATAAAATTACATTTTATTGTTATGCAAATATGATATTAAAATCTGTCAGATCCCTGCTTTTACAAATAATTTACATTAGATATTGTGTCTTCTCTTTTAGCCCAGACTACTTATTATTAATGAAAGTCTGAGCCTAAGTTACAAGATAAATATGTATCAAACATTAGTAATTATTTTAACTAATCACATGTTTTTTTTCCTCATGCATGTTGAATAATAATTACTCTGGCATATGGGAAATATTGACAATTCACATGTATTGTCGCCATTAAGAGTAAGATCTTATTTGTAGCTTTATCATGATTTTTTAAATGATACTTTAGATTTGAAACATAACTAGTTCAGATTCTGAAGTTCATTTATACTGATAAACTCAATCATAAGATTCAGAACCCCAGGGAAGACTTTCCTTAGAGAGTTGAATGAATAGGAGAAAATTTTCAGGAATTATTTTTTTAATTATCATTAATAAGATTTTCAATGAGTATCTTTCCTCCCTAAAGCAATAGAATTAGATGTTTCCTTTTTTCTTTTGAAAACTACTTCTCAATGAAAAATGAAGATTTTGTTCTGTTTTTAGCTGAGATTTTCTAGTTTTTCAGGGTTCTTTTAGTCTCTTTGCACCCATTTTCAGAAAACCTGGTTCCCAAAAAGGCTAGAAACAGACTTCTGACTAATCATTGATATTGTGTCTCTATGTTCCATTCTTCATCTAGTCAAAAATAAGGCGTTAAAGCCTCACCATGTGATTCGAGCAAGTAATTTAGTAAATGCCTTTTCTCACCACCTATGAGAAAGTATCCTCTTGGTTTCATTGCACAGATGAAGATAATGCTGCAGGATTAGATCAGATTAAGCATGAAAGTCAGATCAGAGTAGGGAAAGAGGGAAGAGGGGTTTATCTTCCTGGAGGTTTAGAGGAGGCTGGCACACCGATAGGCCTGATAATGGCCTATCTGTACATAAACATATCATCGCTGGCCCAGAGATTTTGAGTTAAATTTGTCCTTCACACAAATATTAAAACGACCTGACTTCTCATACCTGGTGTTATGGACATTCACACCATGTCATCCTATTTGTACCAAAGAGACAGAGGAAGTAAGCTTTAAGCTCTTTTCTGATTAATGTTCTCAAGTTCAAAATAGCCATGTGACACATTTGAAGCCAGTCTTTTTTTCCTTCCCTAGCCAACAACAGGGTCATCTACAATGGATAAACATGATGTATATTCCATTAAGACTTTATAACAAATACACAACATAATGCATTGTACACACACACCCCCATATGCACATAGATCTTAGCTGCTATGTGAGGATTGATGGATTCAAATGTACTAAATAAACTGAGTTTCCTTTTATAAATGGCTTTTTTAATGCACGGGTTGTGAAGTCCCCCATCCACCCACCCCCATATTGTAAGTGCCAGAATGTCAGCCTGTTTATAATTTCCCATTTGTAAATGGGAAACATTAAGCTCCTCTCACTGCAATGCTGATATTATTTCTAAAAGAAATGCTTTGGTCACGGTCTCTCTTCATATCCACAAGTACGGGTAAGCTGCTTAGAAACTTAGAAAGTGCAGTGATGTTTATCACATGCATGGGTGTGCATCTAGCAGCGAAGCACAGGCATCCATGAGCTTTTTGTCCTTTGGTTTGATGTCTCTCTGTCAGAGCTATTGCACGGATGTTGCTTCTCAGGACAGGCAGGCAGACCATATTGCTGCCTTTGAAAAACAAAAAAAGACCCTCACAGGGGAGGAAAAGAAAGCTTTCTCTAGACACTACCTCCAAGATGAACCTGAAATACTCAGTGCAGAAATAGGTGCCACACATAAATAGATCATGTTAAGTCTCACACTATCCTTTAGACATTGTCAGTCAATGAGATCTGGATTAGGCTACAGGAATACGAAGCAAGAGTCAGAGTTCAAATATTAGGTACATGGATTAAATTCTTATTGAAGCATTTCCAGCAAGGGTGGCATTGTCTGATTCCCTGAATAGCTAACCAGTGGTACTGCTTGATCCCATTTACATGAAAACAAGCTCTATTCACAAACCTATTCCAACCCACATTGTGGTTCAAGTAAAAATGCACATGATTACAACGAGCGGTGATATGTTTATGTTCTTAAATCATTCATACATTCATATATTTACATTCAAACATTCATAAACCCGTGGGCAGTGTGGGAAGTCACTTCTTTCCCAGAGTGATAGTCTCTTAGTTCATATCTAAATTTAGTAACTCAACTAGATTATAAAATAAAGAGGCAGAAATGGAAAGCTAGTCATTATTTCAGCATTCAGCATTTTTGACAATGAAATATAGTTTCATGGTTCAGCAGTTCCTAATAACTTCTACAATATAAACTTGGAAATAAACAGAAGGAAAAATCAAAGTACTTGTGCAAGGATGCTGTTGACAAACATCAAAATATTAGAATCTTTAACCACAGGTATAAAAACCTGCCTATTACATTCCTTGGTTGACTTGTTTAATGGGGAATTTAATACCAGAGTTCTTTTCTGCAGCAATGCAGGCCAGCCCAGTCCTTGCTGAGTTTAGAGTAGCAGGTGACTGCTAATTTTTAGCCTGCCTTTCCAGACTCCTGTTCAATCACAATAATCTTGAGAGTCTGCAAGGAAGATGTTTCTTATCCAATGGATGCTTTCGTTCAGTGTTTGATGGTGTTCCAGTTTTGGGAGGTCTGCAAAAAAAAAAAAAAAAATGATTGTATGCATTTGGATTCTCTAGAGGCTGGGAAAGAAAGTCAGAACTGCCACCCAGTGCTTGACACACTGAGTGAGGTGTGCAGGACAGCAGCACCTGTGAACACGGCTTATGGTAGACAGGGGAGGAGCATCAGCCCAAGTGCCTCATCTCACTTGCTCTCTGCATTTTCATGCTGACTGTAGACCGTTGGATTGTTTCTTCTTGACCATGTTTATTTTACTCAAAATGATTTCTTTAAGTTTAGTTTTTAAGGTATTGGATGAATTTTTTTATTGGCCCTAGAATTTCTATTTTCTTCCGGATGCTGTGGTCGTGAATAGTTCTAAATCACATCTCATAAAATTTTGCTCCCTGAAAGATCTCTGACCCAAGTATAGTCAGCCCTTTCACCTTACACCTGAGGATACTCAGTCCTGAAGGAAAGATATAAACTGCTCAAGATCCTACAACCTAAGGAGCAGAGCCAAGTGAAATCAGAGTATGACTTTGCTCCCCACTCTCATGACAGTCGGGCGATAAATTCTGAAGAGGCCATTCTTCTGCTGAAGTTCAATCTAAAACAGTGGTTTAACTTAGCTCATGTCACCTTGGAAATTATATAGGGACCTTCCTTTCTATGGGCTCTGACAGAGAAAATGCCTCCTGTTCTCTGCACTGAATAATTTCCCTGTGAGAGGAGTTGTAGACTCTGTGTGCTCTGCATAACTGGACAAATTCTAAGAGAGGTGATAAATGGCTCAGCACCTTCCCTTTGTGATACTATCTGTGATTCACATCAATGGAACAAAGCAAGTGTTGATTCCACAGTGAATTAGGTGTGTGAGTGTGTGTGTGTGCGTGTGCATGTGTGTGTTTCTCGCTAAGGTAGACTGTCCATGTATTTTGGTCAGTAACAGAAGGGAGAGTGGAAATAGTATCTTCATCCCAATCACTGACCCACTCAGCCTTTTTTAATAGATCCATTTAAGCTACTGCTGTTCTCTGAGCCCATTAGGACTTATTTAAGGGGTGAATTTTCAGGAGATTACATATTATTCCCACTAAAGCCCATTGAAATTGCTCATATGGCGTATACTACAAAGCATTATAAATTCTGCATCAGTGCTAAGTAGAAAGGTGAGCTTGCTCAGAATGAAGCCCTACTCAAGAACTACAAGAATTACTTTTGGGAAATTTGATTTGAAGTGATAAAGTATACAGTATTACTTTTTAAAAAATAACTGTGTTTGGAATGTGTGCTGCTTGTTAAGCTGCATTTTCAAGTGAGCTGTGTGATATTAAGATCTTTGCCACATCACCAGCATTAAGCAGAAATAGTACTTTTCAAAGTTATGTTTTATTTTTTAGAGGATAGGTACAGACAGGAATGAAGGCAATAGTAGGCAAGCAAACAGGAGGAAAGAGAAGGAAGAAGCACTTTATTTTTCACCTAGTTGTTTCACACTGGTTGTTCCCTCCTGGGCCCAGGACTCAAAGCCAAGGGCATGTGGCCTGTGACCTTTGGAGGCGATTGACCCAGCTGCTCCATCAGGACACACTTAAAGTTATGTTTTAACCTCAGCTTTTAAGGTGCTGTTTATTTCCTTCTAACAACCTTGCCAGCTCTAAGGAAGTACTCTTGGTGGAAACCGAGCGGTCTTTGCTGAATGCTATGTAGCCCGACCAGCCAGGTCTCCTGCAAGACTGAATAAATGACAGCTATTTTCCTACAGTAACAGTAATCTTTAAAACAAACATGGGATGCTTAATTATTAAGCTTCAGATATTACCTCACTACAAAATAAAGGATATGGTTCTGAAAGAGAACTTTTTAAAGCACTTAGAATGATTTGATTCCTCTCTTATTAGTCCTTAATGGTTATTAATCGCTGCTTAATATGACTTAAAGACATTTTTTGAAGCATTGAATTAAACACATTCTGTGCTCTAAGAATTATGTATGGTTTTATGAAATGAGGAGCAATCCCATGAGTAATCATCAGGTTATGCTGATTGATGGATGGAATGGGAGAAGGTTTCCATTCTAGACATGATTTCTAGACCATCATAAGAGGATTCTTTTTCATCACTCAAAGCATCCTTTTATAGACAAAGCTTCGCTTGGACATGTCATGGGGAACCCCAAGCGCTGACTTCTGGGATATGTCTCATAAATTGTTCTACATTGTCCTCTTTCTCAACTGAGAGGACTGGAAGAAACTAGTCTGCTAAAACAGCCTACCTATAGTTGATTCGTCCTTAACAATGCCAAGTAAAGGACTGTGTACAACCAGTTTCAGGGTCATTGAAACCGACACCCTACATAAGCACCTCAGTTTCAAGGACTGTGCCCATCTGCCTATGAGGCAGTAATAAATGTCTATCAAGCCCCTTCAGTGTGTGTCTGCTGTGCTAGAACTAGTGAGGCATAAATCAATACAGAATACAGAAAGGAGGAGAATGTTGTCTTATTCATAGCCTATTCCAATGCTTAGAACAGCCCCTAATATTTATTAGGTGCTCAAATATTTGTCATCTAGCAGATGTTATTCATGTGATGCCCATTGCAGCCACTTAGGCCTTTATTGACAAAAACGGAGACCGCACATGAAGTGGCTTGCCCAAAGTCACGTGGCACAAAGATCAGGGCCAGAGAGCTCTATTAAACCCTGAATCACACACATGCACACATGCACACACACCCCGTCTGAAATGCAGCTCCACCAAACATTTCACTCTGATCATCAGTTCTAATGGCTCACACTCACCCTTACTCATCATTAGAGCAGGATGAGGCAGCTCCTAGAGCAGGTGGTACTTACTGATGCTGCGTGAGGAACAGGGAAGTCAGATCAGAGGCCCACACCCACTGAAGCATTAGACATGACAGTAGGCACCTTCATCAAGGCCCCTCATGGAACACAGGGAGTTGATGCACAAGCCTTCTCAGTTGACCTGCAAGCTCCAGATATCAAAATGCAAATAGGACCTGGTAAAGATAGGTTCAGACTGACCCAGTCAAAGGAGTGACAGAGCAACCACAGAAATCTCAAAAGACCACAAGAGAAAATTTTTAAAAACCACTGCATTCGGAAAAAAAAATCAATACGGAGGTCAAGAGCGGGAATCCAGAGTTCCATGATCTCTGTGACACATGGCTTCAACCTGGTCTTTGTTTATGGAGCCATTTCTGGTTGAGTCTAATCTCAGTGTTATTCCTACTCATGATAAACCATCACCATCTGAGGCTGTATTCTGGGCGTAATGGGCTGGTGGTTTGTTTTGGAGCGTGGCTTCACAGTGCCCTTGGCAGGCAGAGGGCCCAGGTCTGTAGATATCAGTCTCCAAGAACAGAAGTGGTGGGAGAGCTTCATCTCAGCCAGATGGTTTCCCCAAACAGCAGCTTAGAAATGGTCCCTTTACCATTAACACATGGCCCAGTCATGTGTGAATCCTAGCCCCTTGCATGCTGATGACTTGGCTTTGCTTGGATAACACTGACCACAATATATTTTTTTTCCAGTGAGACACTTGGCTGGAAGGAAACAATTTCTCTTTTTCAGTGTTGAGTAAACATGTGTAATTAGCCTTATACTTCTTTCCATTAGTATCATTAGACTTGAAAACCCAGTTTAATCTGGATTCTGCTCTCTTCTCAATGTCAGCCTGTTTCTGGACCAGTACAGAGCCTGCCTTGTTGATGCAATAAAGAGATTACTCCAGCCCAGGGTAAGTATGTTTCTATTTTCCCTTGAACACTGGCTTCAGAATAATTAGTCTGTGCACAAAGATGGAGAGAGTAATGGAATGGCAGGATTAATGTCATGTAATACTTTAATACTTATTATGTCCAACTTCAATTGGGTCTTCTGATCTATCAAATTCTTTCCTAATCATAACTAGGAAACTTCTTACCCTTGGCCTTCTGATAAGGAACACAGTGGGTAGTAAAATAAATGAAACCGCTTCAAAGATAGTGTGAGATTATTTTTATCAAAGAATTTCTTGAGTCTTTCCTTTGATAACAATATCTTTATATTAAAGTAGAAGTATGTACTGAAAGTTTTCTGTTGACTTCTGTCATTTTAAATCCCTTCAATGGCAACCTTTGTCATGGGGTATTAATTTATGGCAAAAGAATATTTTTTTCTTTTTATTTCTGTTTATATTAAAGAAAAAGGACTTCAGATGAATCTGTATATTAAAAGTTCTTTGCTTTAAAAGGAAGCCATTATTTACATATTATAAACATTAGGTCACAATGAAGCCAAGCATGGCATAAAATATTGTGCACATTTTTATATTTATATATCCATTTATGCCTGTGAGTAAATTACAGAGTTTGTATCCACTCTTATTTTGTTGGGCTGTTATACTAAGCTAGGAGGTCCTGCAGCCTAAACGGAGAGTTAATATACATCTATTTAAAGTAAGAAAACGAGTTTAAAGCTCATGAATTTAAAAATAAAAATCTTTTAAGTATGTGAGACTCTTGCTGTGCCAGAAGAATTTAAAATAGGTTAACAATGTTAATGCGATCTAAGACAGGAACTCACAGTTATCTGAGAAAGGACTGCAGTGAGAGTGTGTTTGTCTGTGTGTGTGTAAAGTGTTTTCTAAAGTTTTGTTCCTAAAGTCTTTTTTAAGAGCTTTGCTGTAGTCTTCTAACCTCAATGAGACTTATAGACTAATACCTTTCAATCTTTCTTTTATATCTTTTTCACATTGAAGATTCCCAGAGCAATTTGATAATCATCCTTGCCTTACACTCTTGCTTTTGATTTTGTTATCTCTGTATAGCTCAGAAACTTTAAATAGGCCTCTCAGAGGAGTAACCACAGCTTTGTAAGTGGTAATCAATTAAATTAAATTGGCCTTCTCAGTTCCCCCTGTGAGGTGGGTAGTAGGTCTTGAGCCAAGGAAGGGGCGTGCTCCAAGCTGTTGAGGCTGCAGCTGTTGCTGAGTGAGCAGCCCAAGTTGAGGGGAGGTGAAGGAATTTGGGGTCTTTTCATCCCCTCTATTAGTCTTGGGTGATTCCTGTGAACATTTGCAAGCACAGGATTTTCAGAAAGGGCACTGAGATTCTTAGATGTAAAGGCCTCTATGTGACTGGATCATACATAAATACAGTGCTTTCAAGGACTCCTGGATCTCACACTGCACACACAGTACTTCCCCTCATCACCAACACCCCTTCAAAGCCTATTTGTGGCAAAGACTCCATTTTGCAGCAGATTTGCATGATTTACCTAGGATCATGCGCATGATTTACAATAGAAAACTACCCAAGCTATGAATAGACCTAAATGCAGATTGGACTGGAATCGCCAGCAGCTCCCCTGTACCCTCTATTAAACCCTGAACCACGCTCCCCACTGTCTGAAGTGTGGCTCCACACAGCAGCCCCCTCTGAATGAGGACAGCAGCCCTGCTTCTGACAGCCTGTTCTCACCGGGCACTCAGAGAAGGATGCAGCAGGGCAGTAAAGTAGGCAATGCTCACTCCTGCTATGTGCATGTGGGACCAAGAGGTTAAATAAGGAGCCTGCACCAAACACCAAACTGTAGCCTTAGAAATGGGCGTGCAGGGTAGGCCTCTCCTGGAATGTCTGATGCGTAAGGCCACCTGCCAGGCGTTCTCACCTAAGGTTTAGGGGACCCACCATTGAGGGAAATCCAGATTACGGGTGGCACACGAATATGCTAAAATTACTAGGTCAGACAACTCCTCCCTGGTTTTGTGGCCTGGGAACTGAAGGTGCCACAAGAAGACCACAAAAAGTGACTTGTGGGGGAGACAGGCTACATCGTGGATCCTGAGTTCTTAGCAATTCAAGGCTTCACAGACTTAATGGGACATCCAGTTGTTCTCAGGATATTCAGTAAAACTAACCTTCAGCCAAATACTTCAAATGCTTAGAAGGGCCCCTTTAGGAGGTGGAAATATCTGCAGAGAAAACCCAAGTCCCCTATTTTTTCTAAAGAAAAGATGTGGGCAGGCATGAAGGTGAGTTTGCAGGCCGGCAGGAACAAGCCGCCTTTTTTTTTCTCTTCCAGTTCATCTTGATTGTTTCCCCCACCCCCTGGTCACAAACCTGGGTCCCAGGGTGTATGTGGACTGCACAGGTCACTTCACAGGAAGCAGCATCATCCACTCGGCCGCCAGGGCACACCCCAAGTCCCCTGTTTCTCACTGTTTACTGGGTTTGTCTCTCGAAGTCTCAATTTCTCCTTGTGAAGTGGGGAGTGAAGAAGCCAGTCCACTGAAAAACTGCACACTCGATTGGCTTAGCTCCTTAGATGTCACCTTGAAGAGCAGGAGCTACTTTCTGAGTGTGATGAGTACAGTCTAAGGAACACTTTCCAGCATATTCCTTAGAGAAATGCTGGTGGGAGAAGAATACACCATTTTCCTGACCAGATCTTGTGTCTGTACGTGGGGAGCGCGTGGCATCTCCCCTCAGCCGGCTCCTGCACACCTGCTGCGACCCTGCCTGCTCACAGGAGCACTGTCCACCTGGATGAAGATGACACTTCCTAGCGCCCAGTGGGCAAGGCCATTGCATATAGGCTGCATACATCCCCAGGACCCAGGTTCAAGACCCTGAAATGGTGGGAACAACACAGATGAACAATATAAGTACTTCTTCCTCCTCAAGTGAAAAAAGAAAAGAAAAAAAAGTAAATCATGGAGTGTCATTTTAGAAGAATCATTTCTTTTCAATGACAGAGTCCTTCATCTTTTTTATAAAAAATTACATCTCTGCCCATATTTTAGAGAGAGATGGTAAGTACCCTGGGAGGGTACTTGGGGTTAAGAATATTGAGTTCCATTTTATTTATTTGTGTATTTTTATTTATTTATTTTTTAAAGGAAAGGTACAGGCAGCAAAGAAGGCAAGAAGAGGCAGGCAGGCAGAAAGAGAGAGGAGGAAGAAGCACGTTCTTCTATCTTAGTTGTTCATCTTGGTTGTTTCCCCCAACCTGGGGACACGAACCAGGGTCTCTGGGATATAAGTAGACTGCACTGGCTGAAGGCAGCTGACCATACCACTACTCCATCAGGTGCACTGAGTTTCATCTCAGACAGAATGGGTTGAAGGTACTTTCAGAGCATCCCCATGGAGAGTTCTAGTACCTGAAATTATGGGTAGGGGTCCCTGGACAATGGGGAATGTTGCAATAATATAGCTGCAAGTTTTGATGTTTAGGTGAGAGTTGAAGTCTTGGTGCAATTGCCTTGATCTGTTCAGATCATGAAGAAAAAGTAGGCAGAAGCTGGGGGCCGTGGACAGTTAAAGAGCAGGTGAGAGAAGAGGAGCCAGAGAGGAGACTGAGAGGCTGGCAGGGGAGGATGCAGGCATCTCAGCAACCAAGTAAAGAAATGGCTAGGAAATAAACATAAGCTTAAACATACAATTGGTACTTAATAGTTGGGTGCCTGCAAATGAAAAAGGAAGGAAGGCATTCCGTGGGCATAGCATATTCCTTTTTAAATAAATCGAAAACATACTTATTTTTTCCAGAAGCACGCATTGTTTAATATGTGAGTATAGATTCATCTAGCAAAATAACAACAAGCGAGCTCACAATGTGAGCAGTATCACTGTCGTTTAGTAGAACTACTCCTCTCTCCTCTACAGGGAGAAATGAATTCTCTCAAATTTCTGCTCATCAGTCAAAAGTTCACATTCAGTTGAGTGCTCATTCTGAGTTTAAAATGATTCTGTGACTGTGAATGCCTAGAAAGATGTGTTTTGGTAAATTGAAAATAATTTTTCTAAAGTGCTGAGCTAATTTGAAATCTATATTCTTTTTTCTTGTTTTGATTTTTGTAGCCTAAATTGAAAGGCGTATTCTCTGTACCAGATGAAGTGTCCTGCTCCCCCGAGGATATGGGGGGCGGGGGGCAGGGCGCTGCTGGCCTCAGTTGGGCCCAGTGCATGTTTCTGAATGAAAGTGGATGATGATGAGGTAGTATTGTTCCTTCTAAATATTAATTTAGACTTCAAAGGTGTCTCTATTCAATAAAATGAAAAAGGAAACGGTCAGAGATGAAAACTCCTCCTTGCTCTTGCTCTTACATGCGGGCACACGACTGGTCACAGAACGCTGCCCTCTGAAACCCCAGTGTAGTCACTGACTCTGTAAAAGCTTCCTGGAGAAAATATGTTCTAAAGCATAAGCCATAGAATGTGACCTTCAAATCCCCAAAGACTTGGACTTCTCAGCTCATTCGACATCTGAATTTAGTGTGTTCTCTCAATAAATAATTGAGTGAGCGTCTAGTATATGTGAGGCACTGAGAAAATGTGGTGAATAAAACATTAGAAGCTCTGTTGTCATGGAGCGCACATGCCAGCCAGAGGAGACGGGCAGTAACAGACAAGGGTGTGATGTGTGTCTGGTGAGGAACGCTAAGCACAAAAATAAAACCCCCCGAGAGGGGCTGGAGTGGGGGTGAGGGAGGGCTTGCAGTTTCAGATCAGGAGATTAGGCGAGGACGGGTAAACTGAGACCTAAAAGAGGAAAGGGGTGTGTAGGCAGAGGGCTCTACCAGATGCTCTGGTGGTCCCCTTTCCAACACCCAACCAACAAGGGGTAGAAAAGCGGGTGGGAAGCATGTGTTTCGTGAATGCAAACATGCAACCCACCAAGAAATCTGTCGCCCTATCAACATTATCACATAGGCTTTAGATAATAGCCATAAAGAAATCAACTCTGCAAGGTATGACTGCAAGGTAATTTTTGTAGATGACTTTAAAACAAAGCAACTGCCAGTATTCAGAAATTCAGGATGGCAGTGCACTCTTAGAAATGACTAAAAGGACCTACAAGTATTTTTTTTTTTTTTTGGTAAATGGAGACTTTTGGTATATTATATCCAGTTTCACATCAAAATGAATTTTTGCTGCTAAGTTTGAAAACTGCCTGAAAATAGCAGTTGATACTGGAAAAGCTGACAGATCCTTAAGTGTGGTATGGCCTGATTGGTACTGCTGTAATTATGTGCCTGAATGTGTACATGCCTATGTAAACATAGTGTAAAAACATACGTGCTACCCAGGACAGTGTCTCTGTGTATTTTCTTACAGGTAAATCAGGAAAGAGAATGGGAGGGGGAGAGAACTGATAGAATTTTTACAACACTGTTGGTGTAGATGTTTCTAGTCTTATTATAAGCTTGTTTTTCTCATTCTTTTCACATTCATTCCCTCATGGGGGAAGAAAAGAGGAAAAAGTAGGGTACGCTTGTTCTCCCCATGTGATAGATGAGAAAAAGTGGGTCAACTAGAATAGCTTTAAGAGTCTTATCTATAACATGAGAAGATTAGATCACATCATTTCCAAGGTCCCTTCCAGCTCACCAATTCTGGTATTTTCCCCCCTGATTCTCCTGAGGTGACTCAGAATTATGGAGCAAAGTCCAGAACCCTTTCTCACACATGGTTCCATCTTCTGTCCTTCAAACTCTTCGTTGTATGTCTAACCACCTGTAAAATGTAATGTCTGTCATACAAGGTTGCTGAGCTAATATTTGAAGGGATTTACAGGAAGATTTGTGAACCACCTAGCATATTATTATGATTGTCATCATTATTACTAAGAAGGAGACAGTATAGTACAGAGGAAAGGGCATCGGCCCTAGGTAAGTTTCCAATCATTGTACTGGTTCCATCTTGGCCAATTATTTACACTTCAGCCTTCCAAGCATCTTGTAAAATGGGCCCGCATTACAGGGTGATTTGAAGATTGAAGGAGACAATGCAGAGAGAGCACCTATCCTGGGGTCTGACACCTCACAGAAGTCCATCAAGAGTTGGCTGGTGTGAATGATAAACTCCCTTTCATAAGAAAGTGGGCTATATTTCCATGATTTCCTCAAAACCTTGGAGTGGCTTTCCATAGAGTTAAAGTATAACCTTAAAATGGACAGAAGCATCGAGTTGTCTTTTAAACAAATAAAAAGAATATTCTGAAGTTCAGCCATTCTGTGCATATTTAAACAGAGGAAACAATCTACACTCACCCAATAGAGTTAGCAAGTGATTGCCGTGGAGTTTCATGTCAGTTGGTCTTCTGAAATCTGTTATCTACTTTATTCGTCAAGTCTCCCATTCTCCCACTACCCCAATCCCAGAAGATCGTGCAGTTTATTTAGAAAAATCTGTGTGACTTCATTATACTATTTGCTTTGTACTTTATTATAATGACCATTCTGAAGGCTTCAATGAAGTTGGAAAGCAAGATCCATAGCCTTGTCTCTGACAGCAGGATCACAGAAAAGGCTGGTGGCAGAACTGAAATGTGAAAATATTCCAATACGAATTGTGGTTACTTGTCTCTATGAAGGGCTTCTTCATACTGAATTTTCAGGGCACTGGAAACTGACATGTAAAAGCATTTGTTGCCACATTCTCTCAAGCTGTGATGTGGGGGTGTGGGCAGCTGCTAAGCTGTTTCAAGGTGGGTGGCACCCGCTAGACCATATTCTAAAATCTAGTTGATGGTTCAAACCACTGGACCTACAAGAGGTGCGTTTTATGGAAAGCCAACTTGGAGTCATATTTTATTTATTACAAGCCATGCGTGAGAAAGATGAAACATAGCATTTGAAAATGAAATATTTCCCCCTATTTAATATCTATCTATGCTTGAAATTATTTTCACTATGAATGCCCATCCTGTGTGGATGTCTCAAGAACAGCTGAGTTTCTACCTGAGAGCAGTACATGAAATGCTTTGACCAATGCCTGTTAGGTCTGGTTGCTTTC
Organism: Solenodon paradoxus; assembly: GCA_004363575.1. Taxonomy (NCBI): domain Eukaryota; kingdom Metazoa; phylum Chordata; class Mammalia; order Eulipotyphla; family Solenodontidae; genus Solenodon; species Solenodon paradoxus. Next base: position 314,322 of record RJWH01001111.1, read on the forward strand.
CAGTTTTAAAATGTGTGCATTTCCTTTTTAATGTTCTAGGGAAAAGCAATGGTATGCGCCCCACGACGAGGGAATACTTTAAACCAGTTTTGCAATCTAGCTGAAAAAGCTGGTTTCTCTCTCCAAAGACATGAAAATTATGATGAACACATTTCAAACTTCCACTCCAAGGTTAGTTTTCTGCTTGTGTTAGATAACACTTTAATCCTCATTGCATTTTGAAGAGATCGTGGTCTTTTGGCAGGTAACCTAAATATTTGATTAAAGTACTCCTTAGGTGTGCTGCTTCTGAACAGCTATTTGTATCTGATTATTTTGTGTGGTAAAGCCATCTTTTATCTTTGCATGTCTAGAAGGATTTTACAGAAACCATTCCTGTTTACTCGTCTCTGAAACAAACTAATCTTTTCCTTCATAATAGACTAATTTGTAGGATGCAGGGGAGGTGGCATAGAATGAATGATAAACAAGCATTTATATATTAATGAAAAACCTTTGGCTTTTAAGTAGGTTAAATGCTTACCTACACTGAAATAAATAGAAGGTGAATGTCTAATTGTATCATGTTGGACTGTAGATCTTTATCTCTGCTTGCTTTATGGCTGGGTCACTTGGCAGTTTGAGGCTGTTAAATCTCATACAGAATTTCACAGTTGTGGGGTTATATGTCAGATAGAGGCGCTACAAGATTTAGGTCAAAAGCACTTATCTGAGAGTGATTTCTAAGCTTGCTCACATAAAGCAATGTTATCAGCTTTTTTTATTATTTATAGATAGAGAGTACTATAGGATGCTGAGAGTCAAGCGTTTGACCAAAAATATTTTAGGATCCTCATATTAGCTAACATATGTCAGAGTTACTAGTTAGTATGTATTACTTCTGTGATTTTATGCCTTACTGAAATCTCCTTTCACTGCACTAGTCTGACCTTGGCAAGAGACTTTGACTTGTCGTGATTTTGCAGCGGCAACTGCAGAAAAGTAAAGGCCTGACCTTAATTTTCTCCTGGGAAAATGTGAATAGCATTCTTTATTACCCAGAACTATGAGATAATGTAGAAGTGGGTTGACTTTTGAAAAATTATATGCAAAATGGATCTGCTCTTCTAGCAAGAGAAAAGGCATCCTCTCTGTCTGGAAATGGGTTTATTTACTTCTTTGGCTCCATTTAGCCCCTGGGGGAAAAATGATGCTTTGTGAAATTGAAAGTGTTAAATCATTTCCTCTCACTGGTAGACTCAGGCTCTTTGTGTACAATCATAAAATAAAAACCGAATGGCATGTTTTCAGACCTTACCTGCTTCTGTAGAATGATCTTTTCCCTCCTTTACCCCCTCCCCAGAACAAAAGGAATGACTCTGAGGGCTTTACCTGGTGGGAGGAGGGTCTTACCCCATCACCCCCCACCCCTGCACCCCAGTTCCCCAACCAAAGGAGACAAGGGGCCTTCTCTCCACTATTGAACTAGAACTACAGGGACCAGCTGATGGCTGCCTGGATGTCATGTCATTCACTTTCCCCTCAGAACAACAAATGCTTGTAGTTTCTACGCATCCACTCAGCCAAGCAAAGATCTGGGTTTGTGCACCAGTAGAAATGCTCGGCAGTAGGCCTGATGGTTGCCTGATTATTGGGCCCCCCAGCCCACCTGCTGAAATGTGTTGGGACATGCCAGGCATGCCACGCCTTGGTGGCCACCTCTGCTTTGCCTGGAACTTTAGACAGTCAGCACCTTCCTGATTTTATTCCCCGGGCTGCACACTGGCCTGCACAGCACCTTCCCAAGTCATTAAATGGGCCGGTTATGTTTATATTTTGAGTCCTGTCCGCAGTTAGTACAACACACACTATCACAAATGGATGGATGGGTCCTAGAAAAAGAAATTCCCACAAATCACTAAAGAGGCCTTAGTGTGTATCTCTTCCTAATTGCTTAAAGTGAAATACCCAGAGGAACTAAGAAACAGTTCCCCTCCTGTTTAGGTGGAGTTTGGGGAGACTGTGGGCTGGGGAGGAATGGTATGCACATGCACCCACCCGTGAAGTATATTTCAGTGATTGAGAGCAATTTCAACTGCTTCTGGTAAAAGAATGTCCCTGTCCCTTCTGTACCAGAAGCATGAATGCTTGACTTCCCTGCTCCAGCAGCCGGGATCACTGGGCTGCCAGGAATGGCACCAGCCAAAGCCCCAACTCCAGCTCTTCCCCTCGGGAGGGCTGCCCCAGAGGATCTGCCCCAAGGCCGGACTGGAGGGAGTCGGGCGCATCCTGGCTGCTCGCAGAGCCCAAGTGCTCTTCACCTGGGGGCGGGGCCCGGGGCGATACTGGAGCCGCACCCTGTGCCCTGCGCCCGGCCCGCTGCCCCGCCCGGCCCGCTGTCCCGCGCGGCCGACTCGGGGGTTGCGCCCGGCCCGCTGCGCCACGCGGCCTCCGGGAACCTCCTCCTCGGCGGCTTTTGTGTGCTGCGCGCGTGCTAATAGCCAGGGCTTAAAAGTTTTCCATCTTGAGGGGCAATCAGCTTTCTTCCTCTTCATCTCCGGCCAAACCCCACAGTCCCTGGGACGAGCCAGCGCCCCAGTGGAGGAGCAGCGTTTTCCTTCAGGCTGCGTGTTATCCTCTTAGCCCTACTGTGTTGGAATAGAGCGTAACCAGCTGGAGGACTGTGAGAAGCCTGATAATGCCGCTCTTTTCCGCTGTCCCGTCTTAATCTTGTTACACAAATGGTTGTGAAGAGATTCATGAATTTTAATTTTGCCCTCTGCATTAGTGCCTCACGTCACTCATACACAGCTGCCTTCTATGCCGAGTTTTTCCACCCCTCCTCTTACAACAGGGGAAAAAATTTAGTTACAATCTTGGCAGTAGTGCAAGGTAAAAAAAAAAAAAAATCTACAGATTTAGGCAACCACCCATGAAGCTGATTAACAGTCAGTGATCAGGAGGAACAGCTTTGCCTCTTAAACTTTTCACCTCTCATTGTTAACTGTGAAATTTTATTTCCGTTAAAAAGCAAGCCTGTAATCAAAACGGTGCCATTCTGCACTTTTCTGCCAGTGCTTTTGTTAAATTGTGCCCACACCATGCAGCCAGCGTGCACAGGAACCAGGCAGCCAAAGGTGTCGTATGTTTTTAAAATATTGCCTTTCTGTTCATCCAGGCAACAGGAAGAAAAAGAAAACGCTTCCCTCTAGCTCCAACCTCTCACTCTCCTCCAGGCAAGGAATCAAGTGCATGGTCCCTGATGGTGGGATTCAAAACCTCTAGGATGTTAAGATAGCAAATTGTTTAGCAAGGTAGAGACGTGACTTTGAGATTACAGTGGCTGGAAATTAGTTGATAAAAATACACTCATCCATGCAAATATTCCTTAAAATACCATTTTACATGCGCTGGTTCAGTTTGGGGTTTTTGTTTAAACTTTTTCAAAATCACCCGTGTGTTTCTTGTCTATATTTTTTCTACTTAACCATGAAAATAGGCTTGGGCTTGGCTGTGAAGTCCGCACATTGTGTTAAAAGCACGGCCATATTGTACTTCTGCTTATCTATTCAAAATGCCACATTACAAGTGGCTGGTGCTTATAATCTGTGTGGTGTGCTGTTGATAATTGTGGATACTGTAAAGGGTAAACAATCTGAACTCCACTCCCGCTGCTGCTGCTCAAGCCGTGGCGAGGCTGAGCGTGTTACATCCAATTATGAAGTAAAGAATAATGCTACTAATAGCAGCCATATAATTTAGTTCAGTCCTCAAAGACCCTGTTTTAACCTATGAAATTGAAAAATTGTTTTATTCACAATTTGCTTTTTGTTCATTTTTTTCCAAGGTGCTTTTTTACTTTTCAAAATGATAATTATTAATTGGGCCAAGAACTACGACCTGGGGAAATGGAATTATTCTTTGAAACTACATAATGTCCCTCCCCTTGAAGCAAGTATTTCCTAATAGCTTTGTGTGTGTTCAAGGACCCTCACCTAACAGGCTGGATTCGGAAAGTGATCTAGTACTAGGGTGTAGTGTTGGTTTTGAGGGTCTTGAGCTCTTCCCAGTTTGGGGAAGGACTCACCGTCAACACAGGGCAAGGCCTCGGGGGCCCTTCTAGCAATGAAGCCTCTGCTTTGGCCTCCAGAGGTCAGCATTAGAAGCCAAGTTAAAAGTGATTTCTAACCCATATTTACAGAAGAATTATTTATCCCACATATTACCTTAGGGACTTTATAAAGAGCTCATTTGAGTCTCTGTATATTAGTGCATTGTGAGTGAGTAGGTCAGCTGACTCACGCTGAGTAATCAACTTTCCCTTATCCCCAGTCCCTGAGGAAGAATTTAGCTGGCTTGGGCCCCTCTTCCTCTGCAAAATATTTCAGTGAGCTCTTTCAGTTACTGGGGCAGCTAACAACAAAGGTATTTACAGTCGGTAGGTCCCAGATAGGGGGTTTGAGAAGCCGGTGAAGTCATTTGCTTTGCATTTTCTTTTATTTTTTATTTTTTATTATTACATTAAAGAGTGATGCAGAGGATTTAAGATTAACACTACCCGTCCTTTGGTGGCAACAAAAATCCATGAGGCTCTTTCTCAATAGACAACTAATCATCTGTAAACAAAGTAAATGCCATTTAAGGAAACAGAATGAAGTTACTTGAGTGATTATACCACCATCAATCCTTAGGATAATGGCTTAGAAAGTAAAGACTGAGTTGGCTTCTCATTCTCCAGTGGAAAAGGAAAAGCAGTCTCCTTGTTCCTGTCCTTGATAGTGAGGGCATGCCACAGTTAGGGAAGATGAGCTGGTTTGGGAACATCATTCAGAGGAAGCATGTACTTTGAAAAGATTCGAGTTGACATGTTCCAGATCCACAAATCCAGGCAAGTGTCAGTTGGAGTCGTTCATTCAGCTTCAGGATGAATGGGGCGGGGAGTATTTGTCTTATTTGAAACAATGAATGAATAGATGCCATGTAGAACTGAAAGAGAATTTAATGTCTGATCCTTATAAATTAAAAAATTAATTGGCTCAAAGGTTAAGTTTGCCTTTGTAAATAGCAAATTACTATTTGCTAGAATAAATATAAATATGGATGACAAGATTACCGTGACCAGAAGAGGAAAAGTGTACTTTAGACTTGTGAACTCCAGTTGTATTTTAAAATCTGTTATGGAAAGGGCCTCCGAGCTTCACCTGAGTAAAATGGAAACCTGCTGTTCTCCTCCCTGGGGAAAAGAATGTTTGAGTTACTTATCATTAATATGAAAACCCTAAGAAGCAACTGGAGAGCCTTTGAAATGTTTTAGGCCCCACAAACCCCATCTTTCTGTCAAAACGCAGATGTTGCTGCACTATCCAAATGATCGGAAATGCCCCCTGCCTGATTCCTGACACGGAGCTGACAGGAAGCGGAGTAGAAAGTTTTATACCAAAGGCCCGGTCTGGAGAAAAAGAATGAGTCCCCAGTCCTCCTTCTAGTGAAATGTCTCACAGATCATGGAGGTCACACATACAGTTTGGTTATTTATGAAAAAAACACCCTACCCTACTCAAAAATGTGTGTGTGTATATATCTATGTATGTATGTATATAGATGCAAGTATATGTGTGTATGTATATGTATATGTATATGTAAGACTTCCATTTCTTTTTTCCAAAGCAATAAACATATTTAGATAAGAAATCTTCATTATATTCTACACTATACATGCAGACTTCATTATACCTATATTAAAATCAACTGATGAAAATTCCTAATCCGTGTCTCCTCACCTTTTTTTCCTATTATTATTTTCAGTTGAAAAAGGAAAACCAGGATATATATGAAGAGAACCTTCATTATCCACTTCTACTTATTTTAACCAAAAATGGCTAGAAGATTGAATGGTCAAAGAGGAAGAAAACATCAAGCACAAATGGAGTATTTTCACAAGAACAAAAATCTGCCATGAGTGATGTGTGACAAGCTATTGGGCCCCTGAGATTTGGGGGACCCCTACCACTTTTCCAACATTCCACGTGTGGGTTATGTCCTCCACTGTCCTCCCCTCACCACTCTCCAGCTGTCCTGAACTTTTTTCAGTCTTCTGGTTGCTTTTCCTTTGGTTGTCTTTAAATATCTATAAACAGCCTGAGATTTCAGTTGAACTTGTGAACAACCCGAATGTTTTTTCCTGAGACAGAATTTCTTCTGGTGTTTCCCACCTCCCTTAAAAAGAAATCTTGTTCTTTGTGCCGTTTTGGTGGTGGTGGTTTATTTAATCTGTAAACATAACAAATATGATTCTTTTATTTCAAGGAAAAATAAGCCCATCTTTCTGATATCCCCGGATTAATTGCATTAAATCTGCCATCTCTTTTTCTGCCTGTCTCACTCAGTCCCTTTTTCCTTTTAAACAGGATTTTTTTTTTTCCCTACAGATATATAAGAAATAACTACATCAGCCCAAAGCTTCATAAACTGACCGTTTGTCCTCGGGACACAATAGCGTGGCCAGCCCTCTGCTCCTCCTCTCCAATTATGTGTGATTAGTCTCAATGTGTTGTGTCAAGGAGGAGGAGTGTGCTGAGTGCTTATTATCTGTTTAGGTACAAGAAGAGCACATTTAGGCTCTGACTATGAATGAAAAGTGAGCCTTTATCAGGGCTCCAATCTAACTGCTGCTGTTCTCCAGGCCTTTTTCAAAATAGGTCCTTTCCAGAGAAATTTTGAATAAATGGTTGATAACCTAGATTGCAACCAGGGTGAGTTTTTAAAAAGACCCAAGCACACAATTATCTTATTTAAAGTAAGTATATATTGTTATAGGTGGTGATACCAGCAGCTAGTAAACATTTAATAGGTGCTACCTAGCATCTAGAGAGAATGACTTCTGCAGGGAACCCAAGTATATCCTGGCCTCCTGCATCCAGGAGATGCTCTAATGTCTTTTGTGGAAATTCAGATGTTTATCTGTAAGGAATCATCTGTGCCCACTTTAGTAGTAATGTCATTAGCAGGTTAACTATAGTCTCATATCTTAGTAGAGGCAAAGCATGTATTTAGTGTGAAACAATTAAAGTGGTAGGTAGGAGGCAGAGGGTGAATCTTTTGCATGTTAAACAAACTTAGCTGTCATAAAAACAGTGACTCTCAAACATCTTCTCTGCTCACTTCTATCATCAAACAAATTTTTCACCATCAGTTTGCATGTCCTTGTATTCACCACTTTTTCTGCTCCATTAGAGCACCTAGATGGATCTCAGAAGGCAGAGGTCAAGTCGCAGTTAGATCATACATTTCTTTCTCACAAAAACTTGAATTGCAATGCCAAGTGATGGGCTAACATCACAATAACAGCAATTTATTCCTCTTTGGATAAAACAGCAGTCTATTCTCAGTGCTAGATAAAGACCAGGGCAATGCAAACCAGCCATTTAGCTGAGCAGTTCAGCTAGTGGCAGCTCTCCTTTGGCGACTGTATGGGTTACACACTGGCTTCATATTTTCTTGTTTAAAAATTAGAATTCAGAATGTTTTAAAAGGCAATCCAGGGTTGTTCCATTTCTACTGGTGAGAATACAGCAAAAATTGTTTCTTCTGCAAAACCTGCAACTAAATCTGCCAGACAAAGAAAACCCATCTCTGTAGTAGCACCTCAGATGGTCTATTCTTTTTTCCTTTTTTTCCTTTTAAACATAGAACAGCAGAACCATGAGAATATCTCCATTTTTTCTTAAGAAAATGCATGAATTGGCAAGAATTCAGTTGGTGTATTGTGGGTGTAGAAGTCTGGCATTTATTTATCTGGGAGAAATTGTATATTAAAAAGTAAACTACTTTTTTTTTTCATATCTAAGAATGGTGTGTACAGTTACCTAAGCTTGAGATGGGGTGTAAGCATTGAGCTGTTTCTACCAAGAGATATCAAGTAAAGAAACCCACTTATTGCGTGATTAAAACCTAGAGAATCTCTTGTAAAATGTCAAGAGTTTCACAGAATCGCTCTTTATGGGATCCTCACCTGGGAATAGCTCTAGTCCCGGCTTTTGGCGAGTTTGTAAGAAATAAATACATATTCTTGAATAAGCTTAATGTATTTATACTTTCTCAAATCGTAATGAACTGTCAACACTAAGAACAGAAAAATATAGATGCTTTAGAAAGTTGATCCATTTATTTTCCTTTGAACTTTGTGATTAAGCATTATTCCCATGCATCAGAATTGACTTTGTACGATTGCAGTTGAATGCCTCATTCCAGGGTTGTCTATGTAATGTGCATGTGTTTGTTTCAAAAGGAAGCCTGTCTGCTTAGGAAATCGTAAGAATTTTTAGGATAGACCTCTTCCCATATACCTGCATCTTCTGATAAAACATAATTTTCCTTCATCATACTAAGTAAATTTGGTTAAATATAAGAATGGTCATTTCTAATGCGATGATATGAACAGCCACATACAAGTAGGTTATAAGAAATGTATTTTCTTTTATAGCAAGACATATGCGATGAATGGGGGTAAAAGTGCTAGAAAAGACTACCTAAGAGGTTGATGCTATTTTGTATAAATTGTGTATTTTGTTGGCTTTTTGACCGAGCATGAAAATGTAACTTCCATTAGGGAAGGGTAATTTAGGTGCTCAGTATTCAGCAGAAAACTTGTCGGGGCCATAAAAGCTTTTCTGGCTGATTCCTCGGGTGTTTTCAGAGAAGAGCTGCCTGCCCCTTGCTGATTTTCCCTTTGGCTTCAGTATGGGTTGAATTTACCACTGCATACCTGTTGAATCAGTTTGGGGGATCCAGCAGTTAACTGAGTGAATGGAAGGATTAGTGACCCTCTGGAGCCCTGTTTCAACAGCCAGGTGTCTGTCTTAAACTAGTTAACTGCTTTTGATAGTTGAAGAACCTGGTTTTAATATCACAGGCAGGAGACTGTTGGGGTGGTAGATTTGCCCTCCCTCTGCTCCCTGCTGCCAAAGTGGGGGACACCTCTGAAGGGTCAGACTTTATAAACATATTAATTAAAAGGACTGGACTGTCCCCTCAACCCAGCTTTTATGATGTTTGTCTTTGTGCTTAGTCAGCATATGACTTGTTTCCAGTCTTTGCCAAACAATTAGGTGGCATTGTCTGGCAGGACCCTTTCATCAGACTCAGAGGGAGGGGCGGGGGCGGGGAGAAGCCCACACAGGGCAGGGAATCATGTGTTGGTAGAAACAGCTACATACACACACTCACAGGGAAGATGAGGCCATGTAGATCCTAGATCTGGGCTCTGGTTTCCAAAATCCAGGAACACTCCCCACCCCAGATTAAAATCTCCTGAGTTCAGACAGGATGAGATGTCATCATTACACTGAGTGTATCTCATTAGAGGAAAGATTGATTGGAAAGTCAGGCTGGGCCCCCCAAGATACTGAATCTAGACAGAGGGCAAGTATGTTTTTCTGAGCTATTTCCAAATCAGGAAAGAGCTCCTTGGTGTTTAACAAACCATTAAACCTAAAATGCCGCTTTTAATTCTCAGACTCTTTTACCCAGAGAGCTTGCTGCCCAGGCTGTGGCTGAATGTTGACAGTATTCTCTATCCTGTATGTCTGTGTTTGGGGAGTCTATATTTTGCCTTTTTGTCCCTCTGACTTGTCAATTAATACTTTTTTTTAATAGAGAAAACAGATCATACTGTGACTTTTTAAATGTCAACAAGCTTGTAAACAGAAATGCAATGAAATGACTAATAGGAGATTCAATAGTTAATAGAGGCCCTGAAGTGTGAGCAAATACAGTAGCTGTATATTGGAAACTGTGCACGTGAAGATGGCTTTAGTATTGCAAACTGAGGAAGAAAATTGTTTTTAATTAGCACCTTCATAAGAACTGCTGATTAATACTGTTTTGTTTGGTGAAAAGCTTTCAGCTGAGTAATTTGTACAGCCATTACAACAGTTTTGTTAGAGCGGGACTCCTGTTGTTAAACACAAACAGCAGATGATAATGGTGGAAGATGAGTTTGTCATGTAACAATTTACCTTATTGAAAAAAGCTTTATATAAAACCCAATACAGTAGGTACCAGCAGAAATCACATATTTTAAATCCTTCCAAAATTGCAGTGTGCCATACTTGCGGGGATTTTTTTTTTTTTTTTTTAGGGACTAGAAGCAGATTTTATATCATTTATAAAATTATATACACAATTTAAAGGTGGTGTAGCATGGACAGACCACTTTCTCAGCAGCAGTTGACATCAGAGCAGTAAAGTGGCCGTGTATTCAAACACTTTCTAACTACACAAAGCAGGTTGGAAAATGGAATCCTAATTAAATAATGTTACTCTGATATAAATTTGCATTGGGACTGGATGTAGGAAAATACGAATTGGTGTTTCTGCCTTAGGTGTGTTTATCACACATAGGATCTTTAAAAAAAAATCTCTTTCTCAAGGGAAGTTTAATTAACCTTTTTTTTTTTTTCCCCCTGAGGTGTTTTAACCAACCAGGGAAAAGAATGCCCATTCAATGAGACCTGGCCAGGGAATGTAAGGCAAATGGATATTGCCCTGGCATGGGAACTTTTTTTTTTCTTTCACAATAAAATGCAAAGGTAAAGCCTATTTGCATTAAAATATTACACTATTACACTAACCAAGGCTCTAAGAACTGTAAATGATTGGAGTGGCGTAATAGAGCATGAGTTTTGTGGGTTTTTTTTAGACAGGCCTTCGGGGTAATAACAAGGGTTGAGGCTCACGACAGGGCCAAATAAGCTTCAGACAGCATAATAGTCTGCAAAGAAAGCCACAGAGCACTAATGTGAAGGAAGAGCTGTCCACCACATGCAGCAAAAATCACCAAAGGTCATTTTATGGTAGCAATTGTGACATAAAATTGGTGGTCATGCTACATGTCTAATACTCAGCACAGCTTTATAAATGATGGCCCCTAGCGATGGCTGTCATTAAGTGCTTTCATCATAATAAACTTTAAACTGTTGGCTTTATGAATCGCCAGCGAGCTTCAGCTGTTCGTTGGATGGAGCTTGCAGCGCCTTAAGTGTGACAAGACCTATTAGGAACCACAACCATGTTTCAAGCGCACTTGGCTTCCCCGCTCCTGGGGTGATTGCTGCCTGTTAAACGGCGTCTGGGAAGAGTTTCCTCCCGCAATCTCTGATCAAGAGCTTTTTGGGGGCTTTGACCTGCATTTCCTTCAAGATTTTCTCTGAGGAGTTTTATAAGAGCAAAAACTCCAGAGGATTTATAGCCACTTCTGATTAATACCTTTCCAGTTTTTCTAGCAACTCTCCCACTGCTGCATAGAGAAAAGCTTTCATTGTTCCTGAGGTGCTTATTTGTGACCTTTTCTCGGCTTCCTGATTTCCTCTAACGTGTTCTCTCAGTGAAATCCTCGGGGTGGAACCAGGACAGTCGGCGAAGTCGTTACAGCTGGAGAGACAGCGAAGGAAAGAGGGAGGCTTTTATATTTTGAAAGAATGACTGGCAGAGCAGCCTGGCCCCGCCCATTTCAATGCCCACTGTGACGTCACCCATCGCCCCCTTTCCCAACCCATCGGGAAGGAGGCCTCGCTGTAAACCCAGGCGACACATAAAGATTTCATGATTCAAATGACACTTTTATTAACCTTTAGCAAAGGAAATCTTAGTTCCCATAATCTTACAGTGGCTTACCATCTGTCCTACTGATGTGAATAATAGCTGTTTGGGGAAATCACTCTTTAAAAATCTAGGACATTTAATTAAGAGCTAAATACAGATTTCAGATTCACTTAGCAAGAACTTTCATTCTTGTTGCTTTTTCTAACATGGAGGCTACCCCCACCCCACCCCCCATTTTCTTCTGCTTGGCTCCATGTTTTAGTGATAGCAAAAGCTTTCAGTGTCTTAAGTCCCCGTCTTCTTGGTCTTTTAAGCTAAGTAATGTCCTAAAGATAGGGGAACGTCTCGGGTGTGGGACCACTACACAATTAAGTTAGCAGACCTCGGAGGGACAGGATTAGATCCCAGCAGGGCACATCTGGCGATTCTAGGCCAGAGCAGGTTCTGAATAGCAGGGCTGTCGCGGTGAATGGTGAATAATGAGGGTCTGCCGGCTTGGTGGGTTCAACTAATTTTTTCCTGGGAGGAGACTTCCGTGACTGTCAAGGTGAGCAGGAAAAGCACCAGCGGAGGGCAAACTGGAGTTGGAGAACTCCGGGATTTTCACAAGGACAGGCATCGCCCAGCCCTCCCGCCAGCCGGCGCCGACTGACCAGGGCGTTTGCCCGCGCCGCCCGCCTGCAAGGGGTGGGGGCGGGGCGGGCTGCGAGGCCCCAGAACAAAGGCTCCCCCAGGGGCCTGGGCCAGGTCACCTGCCGCCTCCAGGGCAGTTTAAGTCGGACTGGAGAGGGTATGTGGAGGAAATGGTGCTGCTCTTTGGGAAATCAATTCGTCCCACCCTTAGCAGGGCATTTTGCCCTCACTCTTTGGGAGTCCAACCTAATGTGCTTCCAGGCCTCTCAAAATCAGTTCTTACCCGACTCTTAGAAGAGGCGGCACTTTTCCGAGCCTGGGCTCCCTGTCAGTCTCTGAGCTCCGCAAAGTCTAGATCCGTTTCCTCCCTCCGTGGGGCTGCGGGTTCTCTACCCAGCCTTCTCGCATCACTACCCGAAGGTGGAACTTTCCCCCACCCCCTTTCCTTTGAGATTTCTATTTTTCCGCCTGGTGACCTGGGCTGCACGGCAGGGTTCGGGCCTCCCCCACCTCGAGAGCTTGGGGGACCCAGCCTCCCAGAATCCCTTCTCTGTCCAACGCCAGCCCCCTGCAGAGGAAGGAAGAGGCCTCAGAATGAATGGCCCTTAAGGAAGTTTTGAATTTGTCTGGAGCTACAAGGCCTCAGGGCAGCGTCCCTCCCTCTCCTTCTTTGGAAACCCCTCTGCTTTCCAGCTGGGGTCAGACACTTCAATCTCCTAGGCCAGGTCCATGGGGGAAATTTGATGGAGGGATTTGAAAATACCAGCTTCTGTGAAACTCTGCAACTCCATCTAGAATAAGGATTCTGCTCTGCAAATTAAATTCTGTGTTTTTGATGGCAGCCCCCAAGTCCTTGGCAAGAGTGGCGTGTTTCTGTCCTACAGGGTGGGACCGCGAGCTCATCCCATCCTTGTCTTGATTTGCCAGCTGCCTTGCCATGGCTGCTCGCACTTGGGGGTCATGTCCCCAGCTGTTTCCCACATGGATGACAGTGCGCATCAAAGCTTTGCCTGCCTGACCTGATGGTTTCACCTCCAGGTGCATTCGTTTTCGCTTTCCTTCACAGTCTTCTTTTTAAGGAGTGGAGGCCACAGCCCTGACCTGCTAGTGCTGTAAGTGCGCTTCTCTCGCTCGCTCTCCCTCCCTCCCCCACCCGCCACACTTACCTAAGTAGCATCTCCCGATGCCCTCAGAGAACAGAGAGAAGCGGCTCATAGCTCCTGAGCTGACCCAGGTCTTTTCCTCTCTTCTGGGATTCTCCTCAGCCTGTTCCAGGACCTACGCTGGGTAGCCGGTCTCAGAGCCGCCAGGTGCCATGCCTCCTAGCTCTTAGTGTTTCCCCCTCACCTCACCTGTCGCTCCCTTCGGCCCCCTCCCCACAACAGACTAGGTGGTTACACTATTCTCAACATGGAAATCATACTGAAGGGGTTTAGGGGGCTCTGCCTTTGTGAAAGATGGGGAAAACATGGCCACAGTCGTCCGCAGTTCCTCTCCCGGAGAAGTGGTGTCTGGTTTTCTACCCCTTTATTTTGACTCGACTGATTTTAATTAGTAAATGTGAGTACACTAGAGTTTTGACAACCGTTTGCACTGTCGGGTGCTCTGTGCTTTTGGTGCCCGGCTGCCATATGAAAAGGCCTGAGCTATCCTGTTAGACTTGTGGTCCAATCGCTCCTCTTACTCCACCACATGCGTGAAGGAATCAAGGACCACGTAGCCGCTGGCACACCTAGCTCATCACCACGTGAGCCCACCTGGTAAGCCCGTGGAAAAACGGTTCAGCTGAGTCCAGCCCAAACTGCTGACACGCAGTCATGGCTGAGAAATGGTTGTTTTCAACAGCTAAATGAGTGGACAGTTTTTACATAGCAACAGGTAACTGATACCATCCTTGACCTCTGCAGTCTTAGGAATTCTTCTGCTTCCTTAAGTGTAACTTGTGTTACTGAAACTTTTGATAGAATGTTTTGCCCAAAGTATGTTGAGTTGCATAGTGACTAACATTTTAAAGACAGAAAAATAGAGTATAGATCCTATCGGCCTCATTCAGCCTTCAGTGAACCTGCCTTTTAGAAAGATTCCTAGGAGGGGACATGAGAGAAAATGGGCCATGGAACTAGAACAGCAGACTTGGAGTAACCAGGTTCTAGCCTGGGCTCCACCAGTAACAAAAGTGTTATTTTTAGGCACACTTTTTCGCTGCTTCATTGCCTTCCTTGCCTCCTGTTTGAACTAGCTTATTTAATATTTCATTTCCTGCTAAATTCTTAAGTAGTCAAGATAATGGAATGTTTTTATCAATCAGGGACAGAGATTTTGATTACCTCAGAGAATCAGAATTCTCTGGTACTGTCAAGAAAGAGTTGTCCCATATTAGTCTGGCCCTAGAGAAACTAAGTGCTTCTCAGGGGACTTTCTCCTGTGAGATTCTGGGATGGCCTTGATGTCTCATCTTGCTCTGCCACTGGATACCATTATCATAGGGCGAGGAGGAAATGTATGGACCTTAGCGCCTTCATTTTTGTTCACTTATCTAAATACATATTATTGTATGCTGGTCTCTCTCTTAGATGCCAGGCATCTACTCGTGAACAAGAAAGGACCCATTACATGCTAGAGCCCAGTGAGAAAGACAAAATTGCTCTTCACACAGAGCCTGCATTCTAGATTATAAACAAACATGCTAGCATATTTATAAAAATAAAGTATAATAAATCCTGTGAAAAACAGATAGGGTCCTTTTGGTAGAGACCCTAACTGAGGGGCTAAGACTTCAGGTCAAAGAAAGCCCACCTGAGGGGTCTCAGTTGTGAGAAGGAGCATCATTCAAAGAGGAGATGGTGGAGGCGAGATGCTTAGATTGTGAGACTGGGGAAGGTAGACCCTGGGAGTCACAGCAGCTGCCTCTGAGAATAAAGAGGCCGGTGTACCTGGGTCCTTGTGAGGGAAGATATGAGATAGATGAGGGTCAGACCGAGTATGAGTTCATGAGTTTGGATTTTACTTAACGCTTGGTGGGCAGCCATTGATGAGTTTGGAGTAGTAGGAGTGACATGATCAGATGTGTATTTTTAGATCACTCAATGCTGGGTAGAGACTAGGTCCAAAGAGTAGAGATGTGGGAGGTTCCTGCAATGTTACGGTCATAGGAAAAGAAAATAGTGTGGACTGGGGACACAAGTGACAACTGGGAAAGAGGAGCAGACCCATTCAAAGAGTGTGTGTGTCCTAGTAGTAACAGGATTTGCTGGTGGTTTCCTCACACAGTTTCAGGTGAAGCTATGGGTGGTCAGCCTGCAAGTCTGAACCTACTGCTTGAGGAATGTGAGCTCTTTCACCCGTTATCTGCCTCCTCCCACCTCTAAGGCCTGGGATATTGGGGGCTGTAGGAGGACAAACCACAGAGAAGATGGAATTGCCACGTGTCGCACTTTCAGCTGCATCAGCTGCAAGTCTCTGGGCACTTGGGGAGGACAGGGTCATATTCTGATTCTTCCTGGAGCCCCACGATGGCCTAACCTCTTATGTTCTCAGACAGCATGGGTCGATGGAGCTGGACTGTTGGAAGAGATGCCCATTTCCATTATTCAGGTGACTGTAACCCCTGGGATACACCAGTTTATTCATTCTGTTTTTCTAGGCATCCAGCACTGTGAGGAGTACTGAGGGACAGATCAGAGACTGGCCTCTATCTGCTCGGGAGGCCTCCACAAGCTCAGTAAACACCAGCAAGATGTATTTTTTTTTCTTTTTTTTCTGAAGAGAGAAGGAAGAAGCATTTTATTTCCATTTTAGGTGTTCACACTGGTTGCTGGCTCCCCATCCAGACCAGGACCCAAACCCAGGGGTCTGCAGCCTGCATCCTTTGCAGGTGATTGACCTAAGTGCTGCTCCACTAGGGCATGCCTACACGTAGCAAAATATAAAGAGCTCAGGAAAGCTCCTGAGAGGGGGAAAAAGTCTCCTCATCGATTCTGAAATTTCATGAACAGATTATCTTCGTCTTAGCTCAAAGCAGGGTTACTGTTAAAATAAGGATCCTCTTAGACAAAATGAGACTCTTATGGTCAGTGTGAAGGATCTGAAAACAGGCCTGAGTGGAAATGTGGAAGGAAAACCAGAGGGGCTGAGTTTGAGGGCACAGGAGCCCAGAGGAAGTAAGTGAGCCCCAACTCCTAGGGAAAGGAGCACACATGTGCAAATCCAAGTGTCAAAAGCCATCCATCAGCTTCATGATGTTACCTGGAGACAGAAGGGCTGTCCTGATTCAACAGTGCACACCTGACTCTGTACCCACTCTGTGCACAGGCTTGTGAGGATGAGGCACGAATATGGGCTATGGGTCCCTGCCCCACAATGCTTATAAACTGAGAGGGAACAGAGCATGTCCTCAAAGAAGACACATCCATGGAAAAGGACTTGCAAAGGGTTCTTAGAGATCAAAAGAAGGGGAGATTATATTATGGAAGAGGAGGCAGGATTTGTATTAGGCCTTGCAAATTTTGGGAATGGGAGGATCTCAAGAAATATTTGACTTGGCGGGAAAGTGGGGTTAACAAAGTAAGAATTCATTCATTCTTTCATTCCACATTCATCAAAACCTAATAGGTGCCAGGAAACCAGGGGTTAGAAGCAAACAAATTCCCTGAACTCACGGAGCAGCAGTCTGGTGGAGACATTGCATGTGTACATGAGTAAGCTGGTTCAAATCAGGACAGGTACAGTGAAGACAATAAAACAAGATTTTACTTTAGAAAGTGACTGGACCTCCCCGCCACCAGCCCCAGATACAAGGTCAAGAAATTTCTCTTGAAGGAGGAGGTATGTTCCCTGAAACCTAAATGAAAGAGTTGTTTGAAGATTCCAGGAAGAGGCAACAGTGAGTGCAAAGGCCCTGGGGCCAGCCTGGGCAGGTGTAGTATAGTGAGTGAGCAGTGTGAGCCTAGGAATATTCAGGACCTTAACAGGAAGCGAGAGTCCATTGGAAAGTCACTGGAGAAAAGTAAGAAGAGACTTGGTCTTGATTTCTCTATTTAACTTCTGGCTTCTGTGAGGAGATGGGGATGCAAGAGAGGAAGAAGAAAGCCTGGTGAAAGCTTTTATTGTCGTTCAGGCAGGAGGTGAAAGGAGAACAAGGGACCCAGCTAAGGGCTGGAGACTGAAGGAACATCTCTCTGACCCAGAGAGCTGGACATCTGAAAACAGTGAGGGACTACTGGCCTGATGTGTCCTTTCCAAGGACCTAGAATGAAAATGTTCCCATCCTGGTGGTCGCAGACATACAAGCAGAGTCCCAGGTCTGTTTTTGATGTGCCTAGCGTAGGACCTGACCAAAGGCTCTGAGTCATCAGCCTGGCCCTTCTGATGGGTCCTCAGAGCCTGGGTCCTCTCCCATGAGAGGGTACTGACCCAGAAGTGCAGGGGCAGAGTCTTGGTCACCCTAACGCTGGCACATAATGGATGCTGGATGGGAAGGCTGCAGAAAGGAGTCTGAACCAGAGCCAGTCCAGACATCTCTCTGGCCCCATCTCTACCCACTTGTATGGGCTGCCTTCAGGAACTAGCAGAAACATCACAAACCTTCCAACAGATTCTTCCAAAGCTTATCTTTGAAGATCACACCTCCTACAATTATGGGACCTCCACTGAAGATTAAAAGGACCCAAAGGAAAACAACAACAGCAGCAGCTCAGATTCATTGAGTGCTTGCTGTATGCCACGCATGTTAGGTCACCTACATGAACTCATTATATCATCACAATAGTCTTCTGCCACCGCTGTTATCATTCCCATTATTCCAGATTCTGCTGAAGACATACTATGCCTACATGAACCCTGGCCACTATGCCCATGATGTACTTACCCAGGGGAAGACTGACTTAGAAAAAAGGCTCATAGGGTATTTGAATAGCAATGGAAAAGAAGGGTGGCATCACCACTGCTTGGTTGTTAGGTTGGATGGTGGAGTTACTGAAGAAAACAGGGAAAATAATGTGAACAGAGGGTCCTTAGCTATGACTGAGGTGCATGATTTGACCAATTGGCAAACAGTCCACTCTGCCAGATGCAGACACATTTGGACTCCAACCACAGAGAGATTAGAGGTCAGTCACCTGCCAGAAGTTGTGTGCCACACGAAAAGATGGTCCTCTTCTCCTGCTATTAGGGAAATATAAATCAAAACAGCAATGTGGTGTCACTTCACACTGAGAATGGTCATTATTCAAAGGAATGGAAATGTGCTAGAGGGGATGTAGAGAAAAGGGAACTCATACACTGTTGGTGGGAGTGCCAGCTAGTGCAACCCTTATGGAAAGCAGTATGGAGAGTCCTCAAAAAATCGAAAATGGAAATTTAATATGATCTCATCATCCCACTCAATTTACTTGAAAAAAATAAACAACAACCATAAATTCACAGAGGTATATGCACCCCTCCATGTTTATTGCAGTATCATTTACAATAGCTAAGAATTGGAAACTACTTATGTGCCCCTCCACAGATGAATGGATAAAGGAGATGTGTTATATTTATACAATGGAATACTACACTGTCCTAAAAAAGATGAATTCCTTACATTTGCAACAACATGGATGGAACTAAATGGGATGATACTAAATGAAATAAATTAGAAGGAGAAAGACAAATACTGGATGATCTCACTCATATGTAGACTATAAAGGAGCAAAGCAAAGAAACAGACAATACAAAAACCAGCCCTTGGACATTGAAAATAGATCAGAGGTTATCAGTGGGGCAGAGGTGGGGGAAGGGAGCAAGTGGTGGTGGGGTCCAATGGACAGTAATGGAGGATATTTGGTAATTTGGTTATGGATGGAAATGTCATGTATTTGACAAAAGGTGAACCTGCACATCTAAACTTGCATTGTTTGGTAAATCAGTTACCTCAATGAAAATTTGAAAACAGAACAAGTTGTGTGCCAAAGCTTCATTCCCTCCCTCTGACATATGTCACACACACACAGACACACAGACGCACTCCCTGGAAAGAACTCGCCCTAAAATTTGCCTCTAGTCTCCCAAACGGGAGCCAGTGGTTGGATGGTCCTCTTGACCAGTCTCTAAAATCATCTCAAATGCTTCCTTTGTCTTGGACTGGGATCCCAACCTTGAACTGGAATCCCAGCCCTGGGAACTTGGTTAGAATTTCTCAGATGATGTCAAGCACTGCGACCCCAGCAGCTGCTCCCACATTGGGTCACATATGGCTCAGAGGCTACCAGGTCAGCAATGCCAGAGTTCCCTTCCCTTTTCTGGACAGGGTTGAAACTAAGTTTTTGACAGAGAAATGAAGCGTTTTCAGTGTGATGATTCACCCTCTTGCAGTGTAATTAAACTGCATTTGATCATCCCTACTGTGGGTAAAGACTATGAAAATGAAGGAAAACAGAAAAAAAAAAAAAAAAAAAAAAAAAAAAAAAAAAAAAAAAAAAAAAAAAAAAAAAAAAAAAAAAAAAAAAAAAAAAAAACAAGGAAAGAGAACCAGCAAATGAACTCGTTAAGATTGATTACCATCTCTTGGAGAACAGAACAAAAGATGGGTCTTCCCCAGGAAGCCAGAGGTCAAGAGGAGACCAGGAATTAGCTGACAAGCTGTGAGTAGGGACAAGGAAATTGTGCAGATGATCTTAAGAAATTATTCTTAAGTAATTCTGACTCTCAGCACAGGGGAGCCCACACACAACTCCATCTCTCATGTGCCTGCTGACTTACCACCTGGTTGCCAAGTAGTGAAAGAAAACAGAAAATTCCATTCTCTATAATGCATTTGACATCATTACAGCCACTTTAAAAAAGCAAACATATTTAGGCATCTCTTTCTCTTAGAGATTCTCTTGGAAGAAGCAAAGAAGGAGGAACTTGGGCAGGGTGTGAGGCAGTGCACAATTCTCCGAGGACCTGTGGGCTGGGTTGTAAACTGTGAGCCCTTGGGGGTGGGGAGTGCTCTCATCTGAAAGTGGGTGGCTTATCTGATCAGCATGTACTTGCGGAATTTTTTTTTTTTTTAATTTTTTTGAAGTAAGGATTAACCAACATTCTTTGATACCAGTTAAAAAAGGAAAAACAAAATCAAAGATTTTTTTTCCATCTTTGATATGAGCCTAACCTGCGGCTCACAACTCAGGAATCTTCCTCAGGTGGGCTGCAAGGGATCTCCAGAAAGGGGCAGGAAAGGGGTATTGACTCAGCTCCTTCCATCCCCAAATTAAATATTCAAATTGGGTTTGTTCTGAGGCATTGTTAAGGCTTGAGCTTTAATTTAATGGAAATGGCATTGTCTGCTGAAGAAAGGTTTCATTAGGCCAGCCTGAAAACTTGCCCCATTATCCTCTGGAGGGAACAATCTGGTGACAGCCTACCCATCATAATCCCCCCGATTCAGATTGATGGTGACAAAAGACTCTTAATACAGAAAATGTTTGGGGGGAGGAGAAACACTTCCCAAACAAGGGGTCTCTCCCTTCCAGGCCAGGTAACAAAGCATCAGGAGGAATTTGGTGGGGCCTGCTGGCCACCTGCTGGTTAAGCCTGCGGTCAGTAGATTAGCTGCAGCTCTGACTGAGTGTTTGGAAAGGCACGTTACATGGCAGAGCAAACAAATTTCAGACTGTGCTTTACACATGGTAATCCCGAATTTAATAAGAGCCTCACCGCTGGGAAGCCAGAGCCGAAATGGCAGCTGAGGTGTGGGGTTCCATTGTTCCCAGGCTGGGATGTCGCCATTGGTTGTCTGGGCAGCCGCTGACCACCCCCCTGGGGTTTGGGGCCTCAGCTAAGACTGTCCCTCCTGGCCCTTTGGGTGAGTGGGCTTTTCCCCTCTTTCCAGTTTTTAAGGGTCTTGTCCAAAGAGTCAACTGTGTTCTGAACGAAGTCTCACAGAAGACTTGGGTCATCTGAATGAGCCTCAAGTCTGTGGGGACACCAGAATCTACATCCCTACCCCGAGGCTCGTCACGGGCAGAACTCAGGACCCACAAGGGGCGTGGGAAGGCCTGTGACCAGGCCTTGGGCCATACTAGCATGGGCCGGGATCTCCAGAGCTCATCCAAGTCAGACCTCTAACCATTTTGTGGGTTACGAGTAGCAGAGGAATGCTTCTTTTTATGGCCACTTTCATCATCCTCCTTTCCCTTAGATACTGAGCACCTGCCCTGTGCCAACACTGTGCTCAAGTGTTCTGGACAGTCAGGTTGAACAGAAACAGACATGGTCTAGTTCCACAATTATTACAAACTGAGATAAGTGCTGTAAATTGTTCCATGATCCCACCCTAGAGAGACATTTAAGTTGGGGGGAACAGGGAAGTCTTTTCTTTTTCTCTTTTTTTGGGGAAAGGAGGCATACAGCAGGCAGGAAGGAAGGGAGAGGAGGAAGCATTTTGTATTTAGTTGTTCAATTTAGTTGTCACACTTACTCCTCCCAGGCCGAGAACTAGGGTCCTTGGGTTGTAGGTGGACTGTGCCCCAGGTATGGGCTTAATCCCTGAGCCACCAGGCACCAGGGAGACTGTGCTGAGGACGTGGTGCTGGAACTGGGACCTAAAAGGCCTCAGCTAGGCTGGCGATGGGAGCAGAATGGAAAGAAGGATGAAGGGGCGTCCACTGGGGGTTCTATACTGAGGTGAGGGAGAGAAAGGTGCATCCCAGAAAGGACAACCCGCATTCTATCTCCTTGGGACCTCAAATCTGCACAGAAGAAATTCAGGTAAACTAGCCCCTAGTGTACGTGTGTTTTATTGTAAGAGAGCTACAAGGTGTCAAAAATCTGGGGACAACACTTTTCTGGGAGAACCCTAGACCTCAGCTGCATATCTTGGCTTACGGGCACCAAGCTGCTGGAAGACTGAGCTATTAACATTGGAAAATGATAATGGTGTAAAAATTAAGTTTTCTGAATCTCTGCAATTCAAGACAGTAGACACGGCATACACGGTTGTTACCCATCCTTCTAAAACTCCTGAAATAAAGTTTTAGAATTCCAAAAAGATATACGTCCATAATATGAAAGAGGGGGAGGCTACTAGCAAATAAGAGATGTGAACAAATTTCTGGACTGCCTTGAATGAACGGGAGCAGTTATTAGAGGCCCTCGCTGAAGGGAGCCCCATGCACTGTTCTGGAAGGGAATCTAGAGGCGACGGGGGCCATTCATTCAGAAAACCTCACAGGGACCAGGAAAGCCCTTTCAGGCAGGTATGCAGACAATGCACAGTCAGTTCACACCAGCGATAGCTCTTTCATCTTCAGCATCAAAAGATAACCAAGGAGGCATGTGTGGGGAATGAGGAGAACCCACAGCATCATGGAAACATAGGTAAATAAGCATGAAAATTTCACTCCTGGGGAAACTGAAATCAGGAGGTAGAAGATCACAAATTTTTTTTTTTTGAACAATTCTCAAGATTATGAAGATAATACATTCTAAAAATAGGACACCGAGAACAAGAATGAGTTCTTGGAAATTCAAAACGTGACTGGGAAAAGAATGCTCAGTAGAAAGACTATAAAAATAAACTCTCACAAAGAATTGAGCAGAAAGAAAGAGACATAGGGGAATACTCCAAGATCTAGAAAGAAAAAAACAATTTTAGAAAAAGTGAGAGCGAATCATCAAAGAAAGCACAGAAAACTACCGAGTGCTGAAGAAAGACAAGTGCTAGCATGGGAAGGGTAACTGAGTGTCCAGCACCTGAATGACAGAGGCCCACAACTCGACACACCCTGGAAAAATCTCAAAACACAAAGTGTGAAGAATAGAGGCTCCAGCAAGAAAGATCCATCACCTGCAAATGATAAGCTGGAAGAATGGTGTCAGAGTTCTCTGCAACACTGATGCCAGAAGACAATGGAGTGATGTCTTCAAAATTCTGATGGGAAATTATTTTCAGCTTAGAATCCTATGTACAAGTGGGAGACAATGTCAGTACTTTCAGACAAAGACGCTCCAACATGCCCTTTCTTACTTACTGAGTCTATGCCTCAGTAAAACTAGGATGTAGGTGGAAGAAAGAAGGAAACCTGGGATTTAACCTAGGATGGCATCAAAAAAGATGTCTTGAGGTTGACAGTGACGCAGTGGCGGGCACATCAGTCGGCCCATACTGAAGCCCAGTCACAGAAGCCTCCGAGGAAGGGCGGAAGGCAGTTCTCAAAAGATGAGATAAAATAGTTGATTGGTTTAAAATAAAATACAGCAAATAAGAAAAAGATACACAACTAGAAACTGGGGGGGGATTGGGAAAAAATAGTTAAAGATCTGAAGATGGGTGTGTCTGGTGTCCCAGCAGTTTAGTTCACTGGATTTTGGCCACAGATGTCCCAAGGTCCCTGGTTCAAGACCCAGGAGCTGGGAAACAGCCAAGATGACCAACTAAATCAAATTAAATGCTGTCTCCTCTCACTCTTTCTCTCTCTCTGCATGTACCTTTCCTTTGGGGGACAAAAAGATTAGAATACGAAGCAAAGTAAAAGTGACATATTAAACTGATGATATAATAAGGAATGAGAATTCATTTGGCTTGATCCTAAAAATATCATCCTTATAGAGGCTTAGGAGCCAGGGCATTGGTGTGGGATCCTAACATTATTACTACTATTAAATGAAAATTACCTAATTACAACAACAAAGTAAATATGATCAATTTCCCAATTTTAAAAATCAATCTTTGGACAAAACTTAGAAGACTAGGTGTGTCGCAGGAGAAAACACATATTTTAATCTTATTGTGGAAGTACAAAGTAGTGGCAGAAGGAGGGATACAGAAAAGGAAAGAAAATGTAGAGGAAAAGATAGATGATATATTTCAAGAAGCAAATAGTCAAGAAGCATTGAAATTGATAAATAAAACAAAATACTATGCCGATATTAAGATAATCAGTATTTCTAGTTACTCAATATATTTATCTATTTAATATATAGCTGTTGATTACCTATGACTTGTCACAACTTCTGGGGAGTCATAGAGATAGAAAGACTAGAAATTTTTCCCACTTAAGCTTCTCAGACATTGTTTCTAAAACCTGATGGGATCTGTCTCCCCAAATTGCAAGACTCTTTAACTGGAAACTCCCTAAACCAACGTGGAGGTAGAAACCACAGGTGAGAAATACCACCAATAGTACCAAAGAGCTTTCTGGTTCATCTCTAAAGACCACATTACAGGGTTCGGGTGATTAAATCACTCTAACTCTTGATTCCTTCCTGTGAAGAAAAAGCCAGGAGAGCAGGAAGCCCATCTTCCCCATGAACTTTCCTGGAGTTCCCCAAACCAGAGAGCTGAGTACCCCTAAGCCTACCACAGTCTTCCGTGTGGCAGTCCCCACATTGTTCAAGGACAGTCAGAATGCCAGGACCTGGAACCAGACAACCTGACAAG
This sequence comes from Solenodon paradoxus, assembly GCA_004363575.1. Taxonomy (NCBI): domain Eukaryota; kingdom Metazoa; phylum Chordata; class Mammalia; order Eulipotyphla; family Solenodontidae; genus Solenodon; species Solenodon paradoxus. Next base: position 338,935 of record RJWH01001111.1, read on the forward strand.
TATCTGCTCACTTCTGCAGTGTTCCCAGTTCCCTGCGTGGCCATTCTTGCTTCACTAGGATGCTGGGCGCTCTCCTCCCTCAGCGAGGGGGCCTCCTCCCACTCCAGGAGGACATCTCTCCACTTGTCTTTCTTCCTTAGGCAGCTTCCTGGAAGGTTTTTGTTTCCTCCTCAGCATTCAAAGCCTCCAGTTACCCCCATCCTTTTTTTTCTTTCCCTATGGGATTGAAACAACCCTTGTGAAGTCTCTAGGGACCACCTCTAAAGAACGCCCACCCATTACAGACTGAACGGTGAGGCAGTCACTTTTCTTCTATAGACCTTCTCCAACCTGCTTTCTTCAGTCCTTCTGATTATTCCCCATCGCTTTCCTCTGTCTTCCTCAGTTAATATCTCCTCTCTGCTTCAGGGCCAGTCAATAAGTTCATATCCATCTCCTCAGGACTCACTCCAGAAGATCCTCTAATGTTTGAGGGGCTGTTCTGAAAGTCTTCTTCAGTTGGTAGGCTCTGACCCTCTTCCTAGCCATGCTGTCTCTTCCTTTAACATAACTTGAGCCAAATCACTGAGTTGGGTCAGATTTATCCGAGCCAGGGCCTGCCCCCTGCTCATGCTTCTTTTCTGGATCCTGCATTTTAAATTTGAAGTGAGTTTATTGAGCATTTGCTGTCTGCTAGAAGTTTAGCTACATACTTTTGTGTGTTATTTCATTTAACCTGCCTAACAATACGGTGGGCCCTATTACATTAGGCTTAGAGAGCTTACAGAACTCACCTCTGGTAGAAGAACCAATTTTTTTTAAAGGAAAGGTTTAGGAAGGAATGAAGGTGAATAGGCAGGCAGGCAGGAAGAGAGGGGAGGAAGAAGCATTTTATTTTTATATAATGGTTCATCTTGGTTGTTCACTCCAGCAGGTAGTCTTGCTCCACAGAGAGCTGATGGCTGGGTGAAGGGAGTGGCAGTTGTGTTATAAATGGAACCAATGCAGGACTTAGGGAGATACACAAAGCTCTACTTTCAGTTTGCTGTGAAACAGATTTATGATGTTGGGCAAAATATTTAACTGCTGTGAACTTCACTTTCACCATCTAAAAATGTGGGTTGGTAGTGGCCCTGGTGGTACAGTGTTTAGGTCTGCTGCTTCCAGCTGAGTGCAATCCACATACATCCCAAGGACCCAGGTTTGCATCCCAGTGCTGGGGTGGGAATGGACAACCAAGATGAACCACTAAATAAAAACAAAATGCTTCTTCCTCCTCTCTCTTTCTGCCTGCCTATTCACCTTCTCCTTCTGCCTGCACCTTTCCTTCAAAAAAAAAAAAAAAAAAAAAAAAAGTGGGTTGGAGAGGTAGGTTAATATAGATCCTCTTTCATGAGAGGTAGAGTAACATAATGTATGAATTTTAGTGACAGGTTGCCTGGGTTCAAATGATAGTGCTACTATTTGTGAATTCTGTGACCAAATTGCCTTGCATCTCAGTTTCCTCATCTGTAAGATGGGTAGGATTCAAAAAAGAAAGTTCCTATCTCATAGAGTTAGCATGAGGGCTAATTGGGACATATCAGGCACTTAGAGCATTGCCCATCATTAATACAATTTTTATTATTGTAATTAATGGTCTCTTCCACTGAAATGCAAATCTTTTAGGGTACAGTAGAAATTTTCAGCAATATCATTAATATAGCCAGCGTGATTCATGTTCAGAAATTAGGAAGTAAGAGCTTTTGTTTTTAATAATAAGAAAAATCTCTCCATTTCTAATAATTTACTCATTTCAAAGCTCATATGCCTATTGATTAGGACCTCCTAATTCTGGGAAGTTGGTCATAAAACTATACAATTGGGTAGCTCTCCCCAGTGATCAATGCATTTGAACACACCTCCCTCGTTTTGACCATACCCCACACTGTGAGAGAAAGGGTAGGTAAAGTGCCCAATCAGAAATGTGGAACCTTTATCAGAATAGGTGGCTTGCTCAAGGTCATACATTAGTGGAACCAGAATTAAACTGAGAGATCCTAATTCCTTGTCTAGAAACCTTTCCAGAAAGAAATCTCTCTGTATTAGGCAAATAATCTTTTGGTTCCGTTTTTTAAAATTAACTGGACCTTGAATTTCATTTTTCATCCAAGCCTCTCCATTATATTGGGTCCCCCCACCCACCCGTGGGCTTGAACCTGAACTTGGTGTGGGATTTCTTCAGGTGGCAAAAAGATCTCCTCTCCCACAACCAGGGTCATAACCCCTCTTTATCTAGAAGGGAATTCCCTTCCTCACAATTGCAGGTATGGAAAGTGACTGCTACCTCACAGGGGGTGGAAGGGGAGAGGGCCCTGGGGTCAGAGAGACCCTGATTCTTGGCTCCACTGTGTCACTACTTGTGTGATCTTGGGGAAATCACCTAGAATTCTAAAACCTTCTCAAAAAATGGGAATGAGCACAAACACCTTTCAGGGAAGCTGTCAGGAATAGCAATAATCCTTGTAGGCATTTAGAAAAATGGTAGCTTAAAAAAAATTTATTTATTTATTTATTTATTTTTTTAACTATTTTCTCCAAAAGGCTAGCATGGCTGACAGACCCAGCTTCTGGTCTCTTGTTTCTCCAGGATGCTGGCTGGAAGAAAGGCGGCAGGCAAAACGGACAGGGGACTTGAAGTCATGAAACATATATTCTCACCTTGGGCACCTGCTGTTTTTAATGACTAAATTTTTTCCTCGATACAGCCATCATTTAGCAAATACCAGGGCTAGTTATTAATTTAAAAACATGTTCAGCCTGTGCTTACAGAAACTGCCATTTCCCCCCTCGGGAAGGAGTTTTTAGTTATGTTTTTAAAATTAGCTGGCTCTTGAATTTCATTTTCCATCCAAGCCTCTCTGTTATCTATAAGGTCACAGAAACACATCGGCTATGGACAGTCCAATCCCAGATATTAGGTTCTTGGAATTAAAAGCCGAAATAAGTAAATAAAGAGAATGCCCAGGGATTTTTTTTTTTTTTTTTTTTAAGCCCAGACCAGAAAGCCGGTCTCCAGTGAACTGCAGCGACCAGGTTGCTTCCTTAAGTGGCTCTTCTCTTACATTTGGAGGTGAAGGCAGAGGAAGAGGAGGGAAAAGGCCTGTGACCTACTTCGTCAAGGTCTGTTTCTTCCCCGCTCAGACAGGAAAGAATCAGAATGCATTCTGGACGAAGAAGAAAAAACCCAAGTGCTGATTGTCCCTTTTAGCCATTCCAATCACAGGCTCGCAGTTAAAATAATGCTCACCTACTGCGCTTCCAACTGGGCCATCTACCTTTTTCGCTGGCGGGGTCAGCCCAGCCAAGCCTGATGAGCGAGCTACTGGCCGGTGAGATCCGCCACAGGCCGGGCTACACCTGTTTATCACCGAGCACTTCATTTCCCTTCCCCTCCTTCCTGCTTGAAAAGGAGCATTAATTAAACCGGTAAACAAGCCGGCTCCTATTCTAAATCAGGGCTGCAGGCAACAGAGAGATAACTTGGGCTCCGGAGAAGAGGGATTTTCAGTTAATTTATGGAATCCACCGTCACTCTCTCAGGGAGAGCCTGCTCCCCGCTTAAACGGGGAAATTGAAGCAGACAGCCTTTGTCTAAACACTTCTTTTGCCCAGAATATCTTAATTTTTCTATTTGAATGTTTAATAAGGTTTGGGGTGCTGCTACCTTTTTTTTTTTTTTTTTTTTTTTTTTTTTTTTAATTTTTAATGGTGCAGACGTTTGGGTGTGAACACTTGGCTGGGGGCTGCCAGTGCCTGTCGTCCGGGAGGACAGGGCCAGTTCTGAGTTCCGACGGCAGCCGGCGAAAAAGGAAGGCTGTGTTTGGGGAAAGTTTGGGGGAGTCCCGAAGATGAGGCTGCCCGGAAGTGCTTGGCCCACAAGTTCCACCCTTTCTCGTCGACTTTTCCCAGTGCCGTCGATGGCACCCGCTTTCTTTGGGTCCCACCTCCCGGAGGACCCGGGGCCCGACGCCCGGAGCGCCTCGACCTCCCTGTGCGAGCTTAGGGGATCCTTCTGGGCCCAGGGTCTGGGCCCGCCTGTTCACATCCGGCGGTGAGAACCCCGGGCTCCCTCAATTAATTTCCCCAAGAAGGGGGCTGTGCCTGGGTCTGACTCCTCACTGGGATCCGGAACTCCTCTGTGTAGGTGGAAATCACATTGAAATTGTAGTTTTCATAGGATTATTCTAGACAGTCCAAGAAAAAAACAACAACAACAACACAACTTTGCATAAATCTTTGTCATTTCATAGTTAAAAACACAGGAATGTCTTCTACATATCTCAAGTCAGACGGCTCTTCCAGGTGGCATATCCAGTAATCATGTTGACAAATTAATGGTAGAGAATTAGTTGCACGTTAAAGATTTAGATTCTATTCTGCAGCACGGTGTCATAAAATGATATAAAACAATAGGGAAATACATGTAAATGAATTCCACGTTTCTGACACGTAAAGCCCCGGACTGACATCTGTGCAGCCTGAGGCTGGCTCCGCCGCCCGGGTGCAGCGGCACGGAGAGCCCACGTCCCTCCCCGAAGAGGGGAAGGGGCCGCGCTCGCCCGCGGGAGCAGCCGCCTCCGCGCAGCTCGGCTCGCCAAGGGTTAAGTGGCGCGGATCGCGGCTCTCCCCGGGGTCCCCTCCCCTCTGTGCTGGTTTTCAGACCCGCCGAGAGCCGCCCGAGAAAGTTTTCAATTCGTCGAGGCCAGCGTATTTCGGGGGCTGAGCTCCTTAGAACACTCCAGGGCCCCCGAGGGCCGACTCGTCGGGAGGGGGCGGTCTGCCCGGTTCTGGACACGCTAATTACCAGGATTCGGTTTCCCGGGTCTGAAGGAATGCATTACCTGCAGCAAAGGAGGCGCGGCCTCTCAGGAAGGCCCCGAGAGGAAGCTGAAAGCCCCAGTGAATTCCAGCCCCGTCCCAGGTTTATACCCACACCCCCAGCCCATGCTGAGAGACTAATCGCTTGGCCATTGTCAGTGCCGTTGTCCAATCAGCCCCTGAATAGCCAAACTCCACAATGCCCGAGTATGAATCAGAGGGGAGCAAATGTGGATGCAGACTTTTTTTGCAACAATACCTAACTGAGCCTTTCAGACGGGACAACGGATGCACAAAAGCTCGACGGAAATTGGAGTAACTTTTGGAGGCCCTTGCAACTCCCGTCAATAAGCGTTAGCTCCATAATGGCGGCCCGGGCCTCCTGCACCAGCCCCCTCTCTGTGAGATGGAGCGATTGTTCGCCGGGTGGGGAGAAAGTGTCATAAAAATTGGGCATTTTTGTTGCCCTTGTCTTGGAAACGGTGGCTGTCTGTTGAGCAGGGCCAAATGGATTTGTCTCCTTTTTTAATGTGAATTGTAGATTTGGTTCTTGTTTAGCCCACCTTAAAGTACTGACAATGTCCTCTCCCTCCCTCTGCCCACCCCCAAAAGAGAACAGAATAGCTTCCTGAGCTATACAAATGTCAAGTCTCTGTTTTAAAATTTAGCTTTGTTTACCCAACAGAATGGAATTCATTACTGTGTAAAAGTGGTTCCATTTTCTGATCTTTTTATTCAAAATGTTGAGAGTATCAAAAAGCTCATTTGAAGGTCACAGGTTTATGTATCTATTCTCTTAAGTGTTTTAGAAATTCATATGGAGGACACAAAAGGTGGAAAATGTGAAAACATACTGTTCATTGTTTATCCTAACCTTGCCATGGTTATTAGATAAATGAGTGTAGGGGGAAAAATGACATTAAAAGCCATTGTGAACTGAGGTTTTTTTTCTACCCCTGAAGACTGTTAATTTTAGCCCTTGATCTGTAAAGGTCAATTTCGAATTCTTTTTACTGTGCAGTTTATATAACTTCTGCATTTCAAGTCTATAAAAAGCTTTTGCAGACTTTTCATAATGTAAGTAGCAATTTATTTCATTACAGTTTGAATTTTTTATGTAATTCCTATGGACATTTTGATGAAATTGTCAGGCTTAAAAGCTGTAGTGCTTTTCATTTGGGGGGGGTATAGACTTTTTTTTTTTTGCTCCGATCCATTCTTGCTGGATAATTTAAAATTATTAAGATTAATCAGTTCAGTGATTTAAAAGACCACACTTGGGTTGGAACAAGGTCTGAGGCAAAATCATTTTATTTTATTTTTATTAGTAAATGATGTAAAAGGTCTTTTCAGCTAGTTATCTGCAGCTGATATTTAACTGTTACATATTCCACTAATTTCTATCTTTTGTTGAAAAGAACTTTCCAGCCTAAATCTCCTCGCTCTGTCCCATGCTAATTGCAGCTTACATTAAATAAATGGCTTTGTAAAGAAAACTATAACTCTGAGCCTCGAAAGTTGCGTGTTTCTATTTGCTCAAACTTGATGTACTTGTTTGGAGAGGGTCATTGCAGGGAAAGCTGTGTAGCCTGTAAGAATGTCCTGGATAACAAGCTTAAACAGAACCTTTTGTTGGGCTTAGTCTTCTCAGGACTCCAAAATGAGGCCTCCTTTTTCTAACTGCGGGCTGAAGTGGTTCATTACTGCTGTTTCCTCCGCCAGGCCAGGGCTCAGCCATTCCCACTACTGAAGGTCTGTAACTTCCTTAAAAAGGAAGAAGGAAAACATGGCCCAGAAAGGTCTTGTTAGCACTTCCTATGTGAAATTAGCAGCTTTCTAAAAGGTACAACTCCAATTACCTCACATTGTGGAGGCAAGCACAAACTCAACAATGCGCACAGCCTAGCAAGTGACATTCTGTCTTTCTAGAGTTACTTCCCTAATTAGGAATGAAGAAGCTCTATTCTGCTGAGTGCATCTATTTACAGTGGCCACAACGCTTTAACTTGAGCATCCTTCTCAAAGCCCAGTGTTAAAAAACACAAGTGCTCTTTTCGCTGAGCGGGCGACACATTCCTAACGGTTACGCCCTCAGGGGGGGAAAAAAGTGTAGCTGCTTTGGCAGGATTGTTAACACTTCAGGATTCATTTTCCACAATAACGCCCCTGCCCAGAGAGCTCTGGGAATTACAGTGGACAATGGGGAGGCATTCTTAGGAGGGTCTAATGATGGAATAAAAAGAAAAATATTTATTGCTTTTGACAGTTCCACAAGGGGCAAAAATCCTTGTCGTGGCTAAAGTTTCCCTAGCTGTTGGAGGAAGGCGGCTCCCGGGACTCAAACAGTTCCACTTCCTTTGTTAGGAGGCTGAGTACCAGGGCCAAGCTGGGAAATTAAAGATTAAGTTCATTAAGGTAAGATAATTGTGCAGAGGCATTGTTGTTGATTCAGGTGGAGCGGTGGCGGCTGGGGTAGGAAGCCATTTACATGTAGGGACGACCCATTAAACAGGCTTAACAGAAGGGCAACACAAATATGTTTATTATTTGCCTGATGGCTGACCTATGCTTTCACTGTTTCATTAGTCAACAAGTCCCTCAAAGGAGGGCCAAGACTCCCCGCCGGGAACCAGGTGGAAGAGGAGGCAAAGCAGCCTCTAGAAGGGGAAGAGACAGTTCTGTGGTCTCTCGGGGAAGACTGGCCTTCCCTCTCCCTCCAACACCTGTCCCCTTGTCTGAGCTCTTGTGTCCCCATCTCCACGGAGAGGACCAACCCTCCCTGCCTGGGTGAAGGGAATAACGCTTTCCCACTCGAGGTGTGTCTGTGGGTCTTTGAGGATGCTAACAGGAGACATTGGATACCTTCGAAAAGAAGCCATTGCACTCTCTCTTCTCTGTAGAATCAGTCTGGTGACTGAATTTTCATCTGGCCACACTACTTTGGAAATCTGGGCTGCCTGTCTTTTCATTTGTTCTTCTTTTAAAAAATAACAAAAAACAAATACCCAATGCCTTCTCCCCTCCCCTTTCTCTCTCTCTCTCTCTCTCTCTCTCTCTCTCTCTCTCTCTCTCTCTCCCTCTCTCTCTCACACACACACACACACACACACACACACACACACACACACACACCCACTCCACCCTACACAGAGATACACCCTCTCTGCTTTCGTATTGCAAACTGTATTTGTCTTTGTTAGGAAAAGCTCCTCCCTACCCCCTCCTCAACTTGAAGAGCCACAAATTCTGAGAACTTTAAGAAGAAAACTGTAAGAAAAACCCGGGTGGAATTCTTGGGAGCACGGGTTTATCCTGGAGATTTGTTTGAAAAAGGAGAGGCACCCGGATTGTGGTCCAATGGTGGAGAAAGTGTCGGGTGTAGTGCTCAAGAAAATCTCTCCCAAGCAAGCCTCCCTTATTTTCCCCCATGTCTTGGGTGGGAGAGAAGTTGTTTTTGTTTGTTTGTTTGTTTTTTGGTAGGCTTAGTGGTTCTGTTTCTGGTAAGGAGCTGAAAAGTGTAGTTAGAGTTGGACTTGTCTTTGGTAACTGATGTCCTGAAAGAGAATTGCTGGTTTACCTGCATAAGGTCACTTATGAAACAAAAACTCACCAGTGTCACCGTTATTTGGGCAAACAGAATTCTTTTGGAAGCCACCCGATCAAGGGAAGTCATTCTGAGAAGACCTGGATTTCAGTTGGTGTTGGTGTGTAAAAAACAAGACAACCTTAATTTTAGAGGGAGATTTAAATATATAGACAATGACATGGTGAGAAAAAGGTTGAGGACTTAAGGACAGACAGGCTTTTTCACTCCTTCAGATTCTGTCATTTTCCATGCTTCTTCCTCTTGTCTTTTCTTATGAAGGAAAGTGTGCATTAGATTGTGATTTCCTTTAGTTTGCTAGGACTTTACACTCTCGAGTGAAATGGAGAGTCTTAGTTATTTCCATAGGTTATATCAGAGATGTTTCTGAATAAAACGTCTTCAGTATAATGTGTTTATTGGTTTGGGAAGAACTGGAAATGATTCTGAAGCCAGCAAGCAACATTTACCAAACTTTTCAGTGCTTTTCTCCTCTTGTGCTCATGCCAGGGTTTCTTTCTGTTTATGTCTATAAAGTGTCCTTTGTCCCAGAGAATGTTGAATAGACTTCTTTTCAAAAGTTATCAGAGACCGGTCTGATAAATCAGATGAGAAATTAGGAACATCTGAGTTATTTTCTAAGATGGGTTAATGAAGAGATGAGGATTTGCATTTTCTTTTAAAGACCTAATGAGCAAGCAAAACAGAGAGGGGGAAGGCTCCTCGGTGCTCACATTGTGATTTATTAGAAAGCAGAAAGGAAATTTTGATACAGACAAGCTTCCAAGCTACGGCTTATTCCAAATGCGTTAACTTTTTGAGAGTAACTGCATAATCGTTGGCCTTTTACAAATAAAACTATAGCTTGAAAACTGTATACCATGTCCTTGGCACTTAGACATTTATCTCAGTAAATGGCTCTGATTGAGAAAGAAAAACTGCTTTCTCCATGATCAGAAAAGAGAATATTGCTTCCTAAACTAAGAGAAACCACATTTATATTTTCAATCCCACTGAACTGAAATTGTTACTTTTTTTTTTTTTTTAAAGAAGAGTGTTTTCTTAACTGCATAAAAAAACCAAAAAACAAAAGCAAGAAAACCCACAAGCCATTACATTGTAGATAGGAGAGAAGTCTCATTTTGGAAATGATTTATAAGTCTGAGATTCTTCAAAGGATAACCTTGGATTTGGAACTGTGATAAAAGTTGGCAGAAGGGATGGGCTTGTAGGTATGGTACTGCATTTCTCTGATGTATGTGCACAGTTTCTCAGCTAGGGAAGAAACCCAGGGCAGATCAGCAGTCCACCCGTCCCTTTCCAGCTGAGGGGGACCAGGGGGCAGCAGCAAAATCAGGCAGCCAGCGAGGATTCTGGCTCACCAAATCCTGAGTGCTCTGAGCATTCCAGGCTCTTTGCATCACTAGTTCTGGAAATTCTGTTGCATGTTCTGTTAAATGTTATCTCTTTAATAAGGATTTTTTTCAAATGCCCTCATTAAAAATGTTTATGGTCTCTTTTGTACTTCAAAGTTGATATGAAAATATGAGAATATATGGTGTTGAATTTAGAAGCCAGCTATTCCTTGAATGCTATAGTTTTTGTTTTTTTTTTATTAAGACAAAATTTATATAACATAAAATTAGCCACTTCTAAAAGTGTACAATTGGGGAGCAGCCTAGTACATTCACAACGCTGTGTCTATAGTTTATCTTTTAGACGGAGTTTCTCCCATTTACATAATTAACAACAAGTCTTTGTAGAATAATTATTAAATGCAGATACTCATTTAGCACACATTTATTGAGCAGTGGTGCTAGGGGAAGCTCTGTTGGGGGTTGCCCAGATGAAAAGAGACTGCCATGCCTAAAGAATATATATTTTTTAAACCTAGGAGAGGTAAAATGTGCTGAAGGATCAACCACTTTAGTCAGGGAATGCTTATTGTGTTTACTAGTAAACTTTATCAGCCCCCCGGAGGTCTAGCATCCTGAAACAGCACAGTATTGCCGAATATTTCTCTGTAACATCAGCCACTATAATTAGAGGACCAAGGATTGAGAATATTTGCGCTATTATGGTGGTTCTCACTGATTTCATTTTCTCTGTCGTGTTCCAAAGTTTTCAAAACTTGCGACACTTTTCCAGCAGTTTCACTTTGAGGGCTGTTGACATTAAGTCTATTATTTCAATATGAGACTGTGTAGCTTTTCATCACATTTCAGCTGATAAGGCAGTTAAAGGATGGGAGGGAAGCTTCCTAGGAAAATAAATTGCCAAACTTTGCTGAAAAAGCTATGCCTATTTCTCAGGGGACTTGAAGGCAAATGGTGACAGTAAGACCAGTGGTTCAGTTTACTAGATGAGCGATAATAAAGATGATGAAACGAAGCATGCATTTAGCCTACACTAGATTTTAAAGCTTAAAATTATTGAATGTGGGAATAAAAGAAGGCATGACATAGCTGTTAAAATATTTATCTTTTTCCTGAAAAATATTTCTTTCAAATAAAATCTGTAGTTTGATGTTAAGGATGAGGAGGAGGAGGAGGATGCTAAAAGGTGGTTTAGAGGTGATAGAGTTTATATAGAGGAAACAAGACAACTTGTCTCAATAAGATTAGGTTATGCAGCTTTCTATGCTCACCTCAGTTACTGGAAGTTCTTCTTTGATCTAACATGTAGGGAAATATAACAAATAATAAATACTTGATGAGCCCCCTTCCAGCAAAGACTATGTATAGTTTCACTCAGGGGAAAAACCAGTCATTAAAAGAGCGCAGTGTGGGGGCCTTGAATGTTGGGGGTTCCAGTCCAAGTTCGGCCACTTCCTAGCTGTGTGCCCCTTGGCAAGTTTCTTCTCTCCTCTGAGCCTGGGCTCCCTCATCTGTAGGCACAATAACAACTGCTTTGTGGGGATCAGCAGTCGTCAGATACTAAAGCACATCCTCAGTGTTTAATAAATCAGTCATTGCTAAGACAAATCCAGACATCAGTTCTGGCCATGCCTTCCAACCAGAAAACAAAGCCTGACTTTCTACCAGGAAAAACATAGTCACTTTTGGTGTGAGTTTCGCAAATCATCAAGCATCAAATGAATTTATTATAGAGAGCATGACTTCTGGGGAGATCATTTTAAATCTATGGATGGTGAAAGGGAGGCTTCAGGATCAGTGTTTTGAATGGGAATGTCTGGAATCTGTAGCTTTGACTGTGAATTCCTTCTTTCACTGCTACTGAAAGCTTACAAATATCACCTGAAAAATTATTTCAATTTGCCATCGAACTGGAACCATCAATTTGTACCTGAAATGTGTCAAAATGTTGGGTATTTCTATAATGATAAAAAATGATTGGAATTGCTGTGTTTAATTAAAATGTTAATCCTCTGTCATCTTACATGATCTCTATTTATAGAGAATTTCCTATTTGCTGTTAGGTTGTTTTATTATTCAATGAAACCCCTGCTGTTTAGCCAGTGCCTATGCTAACTTAACGAAGAGGTGACAGCCTGCTAGGGGTAAGGAGAGGTGACCCCATCATCAGGGGGAGTGTTTCTTATCATTGAAGAGTGATTGAAAGACCACCCTGTCTTGAAAATCCTCCCCAGCCTGCTCCCTGCTCAAAATCTTTTCACAGGAGATCTGGCTGAAATGCACGTGAATTCGGAGAAAAGAGCACGAAAATTTGAATTCGCAGACAGGTGTAAATACGTTTTCTGAGAATGACAGTGAGAGTCTTAAGGGGTATAATAATGAGGAGGAAATGTATCATCAGTGAATTGATAATTTTGCTGAAATTGACCCTGAATCAGAGAAATACTAGATTTCCTCTGGGGAGTGTAGTGGAAGAGGAAGCTTAGAACATTGACCTTAGGCACTAATATTATTTTTGCTTTTCTGCCCAGAGGATGACTGGGTTCAAAGGTAGTCTGTGTTGAAGAACAAAAGCAGATCCCAGAATCTTCAGCATGGTCCCTTGCAAAGGACTTAGAATATTCCAGCTTGGCGTGACTGCTTCTCAGACAGATTCAGCCCATCCTGCCTGGATTACTTGACAAGTCAGTCTTCCCAAATGATTCTTCCAGGGTTGAGATGGTCTCCAATCTTCAGATGATCTCCAGCTATTGGTCATCTTCTGCCTCCTCCTCCCCAGCCATTGGTCAACTTCTCGTTCTTCCTCCTCAGCCATTGGTCGGCTACTTCTCTGACTCCGTCAGTACTTGATCTTCTGAAGGTTCTTTCCTGAGTGACTCGACTCTTGCCAGTCCAGTGCATCTTGCGGAGGTGGCTCCATGCTGGATTCCACTCATTTCCTACCCAACTTTTTGCCCCAGCACCATAATGAAGTATCAGTGCTGTCTTCCCTGACCTGCAGAATTGCTTCCTAGTAGGAGCTGCTGAAGCATCTCAGACCTGTACTTCCACAGGATCTGCTGCCTCTGTGAGGCCCTGGAGCCCTGACCTTCCTGCATGTACTCTCACCTCCTGCTGCAACGTTCTTCTTCCAGCTGCCCCAGCAGATCCTACTCAACCAGCACCTCCTCTGTGATGTCTTCCTGACCCTTCCAGCCTTCTCCAAATAGTCTTTTTTTCTTTCTTTTTTTTAAGGAAAGGTACAGGAAGGAATGAAGGAGAGTAGGCAGGCAGGCAGGCAGGCCGGAAGAGAGAGGAGGAAGAAGCATCTTTATTTTATTTTAGCTGTTCCTCTTGGTTGTCTCCACTCATCCTGGGACATGAACCTGCGACCTATGGGTGTATATGGACTGCACCCAAACCCTACTCCACCAGGGTGCCCCTGAATAGTATTTTTTAATTTAAAATGATAAAAAATACATAACAATACAATTTACCATTTTAGCCATTTGTAAGTGGTCAGTTCACTGACAGTTAAGTATATTCACAGTGTCTTACAACCCTCGCCGCTATCCATCTTCAGAACTTTTCCATCCGCTCAAACAGAAGCTGGAGCCTGTTGCATAATATATCCTCATCCCCTAGGCCCTAGGAAGCTTGATTCTGCTTTCCGTCTCTACGAACTCTAACTATTCTGGGCAACTTACATGAGTAGAATCACATAATATCTCTGTTCTTGTGTATCTGGATTAGTTCACTTAGTGTTTTCTAGGTTCATCCATATTGTAACATATACTAGAATTTCATGACTTTTTTTTTTTTTTTTTTGAGAGAGAGAGAGAGAAGGAAGGAAGAGGAGAAAGAAGCATTTAAGGAAGAAAGAGAAAAGAGGAAAATACATCTGTATTTTCTTTGATTTTTCACTCAAGCCCTGGTCACAATCCAGGTCCCTGGACTTTTTGCACAGTTGGCATGCTAACATCTCAGCTTCTCACTGACCCATGAGGGCACAAGTCTAGAATTTGATTCTTTTTAAAGACCGATCAATGCTATAGGCACATATCACATTTTGTTTATCTGCTTGTCTCTGGTGAACTTGCCATCTGGCTCTTGTGAATGATAAGCATTGGTGTCCAGTGTGATTTGAGTCCCTGCTTTTTAAGCTAGTGTGAAATTACTGGGTGATACTGTAATTCCATTTAACTTTCTGAGTTTAGTAACGATCATTTTATGAAAGATAATTCACCACACTATGGTTCTCTCAGTTCCAATAACTTCTCAGAGCAAGACCACGAGGCAAATAATGGCATTAACATCACCTTTATTCCAGCTGAAGAACACAAAGCTCAGAGGGTTTCGAAGACTTGATCTGAGTCGCTCAAAACAAAATTGTTTAACTGTGGCCCCATCGTCTTTCCAAAGCTGTTTGACTCTACTCCAGTGGCCCTCATTGCTCTATCCCATTGCCAGAATGACCCCTAAGTCACCACGATTATGCACATGACTCCTTTTCAAAACTGCCAGCCTCAAGGACAGGGGCTGTGTCATAATTATCTTTGCCTCCCCAGTACTGTGCATATAGGCCCTCAGTAAATGTCATAGAATGGATAAAAGAGTGAGCGTTTTTTTTGTTTTTGTTTTTGTTTTTGTTTTTTTAAGAGAGGAAGGAACAGAAAGAAGGAGGGTGGAAGGGAGGGCGGGAACTAGGGAAGGATGGAGGGAAAGAAATAGGAAAGGTTTTTGTTTACGTGATTTTGAATCCAGGTCCCTTGGGCTTTACATGGCCCACACCTAAGTCATCCCAGGGCACCTACGGAGTGTGTTCTTGATAGAGGAGACATGAAAAGAAGGGAGTTGCCACAATGAAGACGTGGTCAAGAGGGCTTCATGGCACCTTATTCTACAAAGACATACAGGGAGAGCTGGGTTCTGCCTTGGTGGTGACCTCTGCTCCATCCCCTGGTGTCATTTCTTGCTCCAATTGCCCTGGCCCTGGGCATCCCTGCTCATGGAATGTTCTGGATTCTGCTTTGATGGCCACCTTGCTCCTCTGCTGGACTGTGGTTCCCTGAGGCCAGGCATTCCCTCTGTCACTCCAGCACTGAGCAGAGCACCAGGCTCAGGGCCGGTGCTGCACACCCTCTCATGGGCTGAGGACTTTTGCGATGAGGGGGGCTTAGGGAATTTCTCCTCTTATCCCTTCATTGTCAGGTAGAATCAGGGCACCCAGTGAAATCTGAATCTCAATAAACAATGACTGCTTGTCTTCACTGATACTATAAAATTGCTAATACTAAATACTGATGCTAATACTGAAAATTAGTCCCTATTTATCTAAAATTCAAATTTTGCTGGGTGTCCTGTGTTTTATTTGCTGAATTGGCAAACTTAGTTGCTAGGTAGTTCTTATCACTAACTGTCACATCACCCGAATCCTCAGAAATGCTGAAGAGAGAGTAGGAAACTGGTTTTGCAGAGCTGAATTGGTAACTGCCTTTTCATCTTAACAATGTGAATGAGGGGAATCTTTTTCCTAAGTGGAAAATAATCCTTCATCTCTAGCAATTAAATTCCCATTTGAAATTGGAATTTCTGCCTCCACTTAGATAGTTCTGTTCTGATGTCAAAAAATTTCAAAATTTTTGGTACTCCCTGGTGGAGTAGTGGGTCAGCAACCTCAGAAGGAGCACAGTCCACATACATCCCAAGGACCTGGTTTCAAGCCCCAGGTCTGGGGAGAACAGCCAATGTGAACAACTTAATAAAAATAAATAAAAATACTTCCTTCTCTCTCGTTCTGCCTGCCTGCCTGCTCGCCTTCATTCCTGCCTGTGCCTTTCCTTTAAAAGAAAAATTGCAAATTTTTAAATGTCCACTATGGCTCTGACAAATCCCAGCAACCAAGTTGTTCACTCTAGGATGTTCCCATCTGTAGTCATTTGGGGAATGTTCCCAGATGGCTGACACATAGGAATCATGCTTACCAGCAGATCAGGCCTCCTGATTGTAGAATGTTTTACACTTATATTTCTGAAAGTTCTTGTGGACTTGACTGTTTTATCATCCAGAACTTCCTGCCTGAGACTTAAGTAGGTGCCTAACTCAGTTTCTCCACAAGACTGTTTTTAATTGGAGTACAGACGGTAGGTGCTCTGTCACCTTCTCAGGGTCCTTGTGAGTTCACCAGAGAACCCTGGGATCACTCTTTTCACTGATGAGCCTCAGATTTCCTGGAGTGTGTGGGGCGGGGAATGGGGGGCATGCAGAGGACCCTGGAAGAAAGCAAAGTCCCTGCCTTTTTGATGGTATTGTGTCTGCTGGAGCTGAGGAACTGAGGGGCTGGAACCTAAGGCCAAACTGAGGTGGATATGAGGCTACCAGAAAGAACCAAGAGAAGAAATGTGGATCTTTCATTTGGTGTTTACTCATGTGGTCACCCTCCTAAGCACTGAATGAGAACATCTCCTACTGCTTTTCTAACTCATCTAATTTAATCTTGCCAGGGTGCAATTACTTATGCATCTGCTGATTTGGCAGTTTTGGTTTTTTTTTCTTAACTATTAGCTTTTCAGACTTAGAGGCAGCTGGGCTGAGCAAAGCTATAAAGTTGGAGGAGGAGAAGGGTCGGGGGACAGGAGGTGGCCGCCATTCAGCCAGGACATTGTGAGTAGGGTGACCAGTAGAGATGGGGCTGACAAGCAGCTTCAAGGCATTTTCACAAGTTTGGGGTTTCACCCAGACAATAACAAGAGTGGGAGGAAGTCAGAGAGGTCACTCAACTCAGGGATATTTGAGTATTTAGCATCCAAACTTGGTGTCATGGACCAAGGAACTTGAAAGTCCGTGCTCTTCCAGGGCCTCAGTTTCCCTCATGCTCAAACGTAGAGAGCATGGCCAGCTGCAGGGACTGAGAATCCAGCACTTTGCACACTTGGGGGAAAAACTATCTTCCAAAGTCAAGTTGGAGTAAGTCCAAAGTGAACAGGACTGAGGATGCCCTTCCAGAGACATCTGTAGGGCGGGGGAGGCTGGAATGTATAGTGGTGTCATGCAGGTTGAATTATGTTTTGAAAATTTTGCCCTCACCCCAACCTGGAAAAGAAAATGAAATTTGCCTCATAAGCTAAAATCCCAGTTTTATTTTGTCACTTACTTGAGGGGACCTGGTGAAAACTGGTCGACGTGTCCAGAGAGTCCCAGAGAAATCAACCTGCTCTTTGGGACTTGTCACAGAATCCCCTAGCTTCCCAAACACACAGAGCTCAGGGTGAAACGGGAATATCAACACACAATGTCCCCACCATACCATCGCCAGAGGGAGGAGTTATATGAGGTAAAGTCGCCCTAGGTTGTATTTTAGGGTCCATGACTGAAAAAAAATAAGTTTGCTATCAGGAGCTATTCCAGAGGAGGTCCTTGGAGATTTCATTGCTGATTATACCACTTATGGAATTATAGAGAAAACTTGACATGTAAGTTGCCCTCTAGCCTCCCTGACAACAAGGAAGAGGCTGAGGGAGGGAGGAGAGAGGGGGTGTAGCATGGAGATGGCAGGTCATGCTTGGTGGAGACTATTTAGCCCTACATACAGCCCTTGCCTATCAGGGGGGTCTACGTGATGAACACAGAGAAACCATCTAGAGACTTCTGAACCCCAAGTCAGACCCAAAGGATGAACTAGATCCCAACCATGCAGGTGCTTGAATCTAGGAGACATCTAATGTCCCCTTCCGAGATTTTGAACTTCTTTCCCAGGCAGGAGCCTCTCTGACACAATCCACAAAACATGATTAATTGGCTGAAGTCAGAGACATCAAATGATGGGGCTATATTAAGCCTACACCTCCATCTTCTCCCCTCTGTGGAGAGTTGTATTCACTCCAAGTTGGTATGATAGGCAGGTGTGTGGGGATGGGCGCTCGGCTAGTAACAGGGTCGGAAATTGCTGACTGGCATTCAGAGACAGGGAGTCTGTGAGTGAGGTGCCAACAGGATGAGGTGGGATCCAATTTTCTGAATACTGCTGAAAGCGGAATCAGAACTGGGGCAAGGAGGCTGAGTGAAGGCTGGGGTGGTTGGGCCCTTCCTCCCTGAGGTCTGTAATTCTCATTGCCCTCAGCCCAGGTCTCTCCCTGGTCCCTTTATTCCTTGTCATTTGTGTGGGGATGACCAGAGGGGCACCAGCATGCTGGCCTCTTGTAAAATCCGATAATTGGCTGTAATCCTTGTAAGAAATATTTGGAGATCTGCCTCCCCACTAACTCCCACTTGAAGAATAATCACATCTTCACATACAGGCCTTTGGGCCAAGTTCTCGCCTCATGTCTCTGAAGCTCCTCGCATGGCCTCTGCTCTACCCAAGATGTTTGAAATTGCCTCCACCAGGTGGGTTACATTTTTAACTTTCCCTAAATTCTTTTAAAAACCGATATTCACAGGGTAGGCCCTCGGTTGACATCTCTGAGTCAACATGGGAGTACAATTCTGCGAGGCTGACAGAAAGGTGCTCTGTCCGGCAGACACATGTGCTTGCTGTGACCAGAAGAGGGTCTGACGAGAATCCCAGGGGTAAGGGGTAAAATGCTGGGGTGCTGGTGGTTCATGTTACAGGTGGGAAACTACAGCTGTGCCACTGGTTGTCATGGAAACAGCGCTTGGAGGTTGTGTAGAAGAAAGAGGGTGAGGCGGGAGGCCCGGTACTTTCTCTAGGAGGGAGCAACAATGAACCAAGGACAGGTATGTGAAGAGGCTGGTTTCCAGCTCCTGGGAGTTCAGCCCCTTCTCTGTGAGCTGGCCTCTGAGCATCACTCAGAATTGTCTGCTCTTCAGGTAGGAAACCATTCAAGCAGAGGATGGGGAAGAGTGAGAGTAAGAGGGGAAAAGCTGTCTTAGGTGTTCAGTGCTGGTGATGTCTGCACAAACAAAACCTCTCCACGCCTGAAGGGTTCATCCCCAGGGGAGGAGGCGGCAGCCTGAATCCAGATGCGTCCCAGAGAGAACTGGTTCTGGCTGGAATTTCCTATTTCATGAGAGACACCATGCTTGCGTTCTGTTATCCATTTATTCAGGCAGAGCTGGTGGACTAGTGGCTTCTCGCTGATATATTTTAGGGCATATCAAAGGGGCCCTTCTGTTCCCCAATATCCCTCTGGCACTTGGCATGAGTCCCACCATTTTAGTTCTGTGCCTTTGACTTTAGCACATCTTACCATGACAAGTTCTCCTAGGAGGGGGTCCCTTGCTGAGTCCCTGAGACTTCTGACATCTAGGTGACCTAGTTTAGCAAATACTTTGGCAGTTCCAGAGCAGTGTAGAGTCTTGGGGAAGCTGGATTAGAGGAAGGATGCTGGAAAAAGGGAGAAGGATGGAGAGATGGGAAGTGCGCTGCTCCAAAGGCCAGCTTCCTGACCCTTCCAGCGTGTCCATGTGCCCATTAAGGTTTGGTGGACTTGAATACGGCCTCTCTGACAATTTCTGCGATTTGCTTCCACTCCTTGTTCCCACATGCCGAAGGCCTGGTAGCTCGAGAGGGTGAGAGGTAGGTGCTCTGAAAGGAGACAATTGCAACATGGGACATGTTTGTATAAATGCTTGTTTTAAGATTCCAAACATTAGGATGTAAAGAAAAGGGGTGAACCCTCATGCCCTCTTGACCACATCTCAAGGTTCAAGACCCAGGCCTGACAGGAGCAATCAATCTGACCAACCAAATAAAATGAATAAAATGCTTCTTCCTCATCTCTCTTCCTGCCTGTACCTTTCATTAAAAAAAGAGAGAGAGAAAGAAAAATGATGCTCTGGTGCCTTTTCCCAGATACTGCTGCTTGTCTCTCCTTGAGTTGCCCTGGAGCTGTGTCGTGAGCAGGTTTCCAGGTTAAACATGGCTTCCAGATGAAGAATAAATGACTTTTAAAAATATAAGTATGTCCATATATTGCATGGGAATAATTATGATGCTTCATCTGAAATTCAGATTTTACTGGCCTGGGTGTTCTGTATTGTTATTTGCTGAATTAGGCAACCCTACCTGTGAGCAGCTGGGATTCCAGTCCTTCTCTTCCTTTAACATGGAGCTTCCAAAAGGACAAGCAATAGTTTCTCTCCCTCTCTCCGCACCTCCCCTCGCTTCCCCCTTCCTCCCCTCTGAACTCTAAAGTCAGACACACCTGAGCACAGATGTTTATAGAGGCTTTATTTATAATTGCAAAAACTTGGAAGCAAACAGGATGGCCTTGGTGAATGGATAAATCGTGGTTCCATCAAGACAATGGAATATCATTCAGGGCTAAAATGAAATGAGCTATTAAGCCGTGAAAAGACATGGAGGAATCTTAAGTGCATATTACTGAGTGAAAGAAGTCAATAGAAGGACTACAGACGGTATGATTCCAGGTATGACATTCTGGAAAGGGCAAAATTATGGAGATAGTGAAAAGATGAGTGGATGCCAGGGTTGGGGATAAGCAATCAGCAGAGCTCAGAGAATGTTTAGGATCATGAAAATACTAGGTATGTCACCACAAAGATACAAAGATACATCGGTGTCATTGGACACATGTCCAGACCCACAGACCAAACGACACCAAGAGTGAACCTTAAGGGAAGGAAAACTATCAATTCTGGGTGATAACGATGTGTCAGTGTAGGTTCACCACTTGTACCAAATGTGGGAGGAGAATAACAGTGAACGAGGTCGTGCATGTGTGGGAGCGAGTGAGTGGTCAATGGGAAACCCCCTGACTTTGCTGTGACTCTCCTGTGGGCCCCTGACCACATTCACATGGTTGTGTGTGCTTTCCCTCGACAACGGTGGAGCTAAGTTGTTGCAAGAGACTATGAAACCTAAAATATCTACTGTCTGGGCCTTTACAGTGAAAGATAGCTCGCTCCTGCTGCAGGAGATGGAGAAATAAAGGAAAGCTCGCTCTCAGGGCAGAATATCAAACAGCAGTTCCATACACACTGACAGGGAGAATTGTCACTTATGTCTACATATACTCAGACATTTGGGGAAAGGAAAAGGAAGATTAAATTACTCATTCTTTCTCAGCCTGGAAGAGACAACATTGAAAAGGTTGGATTTGAACTTGGTCTTCTGATCCCAGAAATAAACTCTTAACCAAACACTCTGTGTCTCTCTAAAATTACTGAAATAAATATTCAAAAAATGATCTTCCTCCTTCTGCTCCCCAAGTTTATAAATAAGGCAGAGCTGAGTCCCTTGGCACCAAGAAGTTTCCAGAAGTTTTATTTCTAAGTCCTGGTTGAATGAGAGAATATTTTTCCGTTTCTTCTTTCTCCATCAAAATGGCACACGCTAACCATTCCTATCATCCTTCCCTGCCCAGAATAGCGGGGAGCCCCTGAGCATGGTGTGCACATGGTCAAACCCCATCCCCTCTACAACCTTCCAGGACATGGCAGTGAGGCCCAGGGCACAAAGAAGTTAGTGTCCCTATTCTTATGTGCCCTCATTTTCACCAACTGCTATGTTCCTCTCAGCTCCAGCTGCCTTCTCTTTTGTCTGCCTTATCGGTTCTGTCCATCCTTTAAGGTCCATTTTAAAGCCTGCATCTTCCAGATCCCCAGCACCCCGACCTCCAGCCTCTCACCTCAGAACTGCAGTATCTATCATCTAATGCTCATATAGGTCCACAGACATGGCTTAGTTACTTACCCTTTCGCCTGTGAGTGATCTGTGAGTGATTTGAGTTTGAGTCTATGCCTCGTTTCTACTTTCCCATGCTCCAGTGCTGGGCAGAGTAAGCATTTAATAAGTGTTTGTGAATAAAACAATCAATGAATGAACAAATGAAACACATGTAAAGAAGATCCTGGAATTCTGTTCCTAAGGATGGAGAGAGCCCCACATGGTTCAGGTGAAAAGTCCTCCACCCTAGTCTGGCTTTGAGAAAACATCAGAAATCCTGGGCCTGGGCGAGGAGTGACTTCCTAGTCACTGGCCTTGGAGGGCAGGGAAAAGAGAGGCAGCCTGGGGCCCAGACTGGATGCTCACGGAGTGGGTGCAGGGGCAGCTGGGGTGGGAGGAGGGGCAAGGGTTGGCAGCGGCCTACCTCATGATATTTTTGTTTATTTTTCTGGTGTGCCCAATTACCTCAGACAGTGCCCCAGGCTGGTGAAGAAATGTGAAAACAGCAGAAGAAGAAATAAAACAAAAGAGAACAACAAGGAAAAAAGGGTAAATAAAGAGAGAATTCACCTTTCATTTGCCTGCAAAGTCCTGGGTTGGGGAATGAAGTTAAGACACAAAAGCTTTGTGACAACATTGTGGGGGAAGGCACAAGAGGGAAGCCGAACAGCCATTAAAGCAATTAAGAAAAGATTAAGGTCGCTTGTGGTGGAGAGAGAGACCCATTAATCAATAGGCCAGAAATCGCAGCAGGCTACAAAATTATAAGACTAGGCCAACAGGAGAACACACAGGCGTACCTCAACCCAGATGCCTAAGGAACTCAAGAGCGGAAACATTCTATTCATTTCTCAGCCTTGAGGGAAATGGTTCTTAGAGGAATCCTTTTCTTTTAATCGGCTAATGGCACATCCTGAGGCCGGGGTGAGTGAGGTCCGCAACAATTTCAGGGCAAATTCTAAAGCTTCATGGTCTTAAGAAAATGTTTAATAATGTGTGACACTGATAGGAGTGGAAATGAGGGAACGGCATGGCAGGACTCTGTGTGACGGTACTAGGAAGGGTCCAAAAACTCCCCGGCAGATGTTACATTATTGTTCACAGATATTTTCTGCCCCTTTCTGGACAGGCCTGCATCCCTGCCGCATTGACAGCAAACTTGGCTCTCTGACTGGCTTTGGGCCAATGAAACGTGTGTCGTTTCCCAGCAGAAATTTAAGAGCCTGCATGCAGTTTACCATGTGCTGGGTTCTCTTGTCAACAACCAGCCCAAAATGTTCTAGACAGGTTCTTCAGTCAGGGTTCCAAAGGGAAGCCCAGGTGGGACAAGGGCTCAGCTGACTGGTAGAGGACGTATATTGTGAGCAAGAAATAAACTTGTTGTTTCACACCATGAGAAAAGGGGCCTGGGGGAGTTGTGTGCTTCCCGACCTAGCCTGACTGATATATTGCCTAACAACATGTCAAGGATGCATGGAACCATTGCTGGCTCCCTTTTCCTTAGAGGAGAAATCTCAAACTCTTGGTGCTCACATCAAGCTCTCCCCCTCAGTTATCCATCACAAAATTTTTTCATGTACCCCACAATCTTGCCTGCTTCTTTCTTCACTTTGGCTTGCCCATGACTTTGGGAGCATGCTTTGGTGAAGTAGGTCTCTGGGGTTCAGTGATCGGAATCACTCAGAGCTCTGATCAAGCTCACTCTGGTACCTCCTCTGTGTAGCTTCTCCTTCATAGGAGTGTCAATCACCCAGGGCTCAAAACCACCAGAGGACTGCTGGATCTTAACACCTGTTCCACCTAGACAGTATCTTTATTTAACAAATACACATGCAGCGCTTACTAAGTGCTTCCAACGTACTGTAATCATAGCTTTACATAGAGTACTGCCTTGAATTCGCACATATATCTATTATTCCTATTTTACGGATGAGGAAATTTAGGCAAAAAGAAGGAAATTCATAAAGCTAGCAAGTGCAGGTGGGGATTGAAGCTCAGGCAGTTGGCTCCCTGCTCTTAACCTGCCAAACATACTGCCCTACTTGCTCTCCTTGCATGTGACCTAACTTATCTTCCCAAAAAGATTATAGAGCCCTAGGAGGCAGGGGCCTTGCAGACCCTCTTCTCCCAGTGCAGACTGCAGGGGCAGCCCCTCCAATCTCCAGTGGTGCGAACACAGACAGAGCAGGGAGCTGCAAGCCTGAGTCAAACTGAGGAACGCTGCCAGTAATGCTTGGCTAGAAAAAGCCCAGAAGGAGAAAATTGGAGACAGAAAGAACAGGCGCATACAGGTGCTGTGCACCCTCCATGATACCCCTGGGGGCTGGGAACCCTTGGGAATCAGGATCCAGTGGCAAAGACCCTGGAGAACAACCCGTGGAAAAGGCTTGACCCTGATGATTTGGTGAATACAAGGGACATAAGCACAGACAACAGACTCAAGTCACATAGCCCCAGCCAGCAGAGTTCTACCAATAAAACAAGCCTACCTCCCCCTACTCCACCATCAGGTGGCAAAACCACATGCTCACAGATGACCACTACACCCCCAACCCCACGCCCACCCCCAACCAGCAGCCACCATCACTCCCTGACTCAGCTAGACACACTACGGAAGCCTGTAAGGGTCGAAAATACAAAATAAAACAAAAATAGAGTGCCCCTTGGTAGAACTTAAAAGAAACAAAAAAATAAACAGATCAACAAGATCCCAAATCATGGCAGGGGTAAAAAACCACAACACACCCTGAAACCTCAGGAAATGGGAATCACGACAAAATGACAGCTCATCAGAAATTAACTTTGAAGATACGGAGGAATGGTTTTTTCTAACAGAGAAAGAATTCAAGTCTGCAATCATAAAGTAATTCAGAGAATTAAAAGAAAATTCAGATAAACAAAACAAAGAGTTTAAACAAATAATTAAGCACCAACAGGCAGAGACTGAAACTCTACAGAAAAAAATTGACAGGAACACAGGATTTAAAGGAGATAACTCATGAAGCTAAGAATAATATAGAAAGCTACAGAACCAGAATAACCCAAATGGAGGAAAGGGTTAGCTATATAGAGGACAGTAATGCAGAAAGAGAAATTAAATGCAAAAAAAAAAAGAAGAAGGAGAAGAAGAAGCATTCAGACAACTATCTGACACCATCAGGAAAGGCGACATTAGAATACTGGGTATCCCAGAAGGTGAAGAGAAAAAGAGAGGAACAGAGAACATCTTCAAGGCAATAATGACTGAAAACTTCCCAAATCTAGAACAAGTAACATATAAACAGGTCAAAGAAGCAAACAGAACACCCAATTACATAAATCCTAAAAAAACTCCACCAAGACACATAATTGTGAAACTATCAAAAATCCAAGACAAAGAAAAAATTCTAAAGGTAGCCAGGGTAAAAAAGCAGATAACATATAAAGGCATTCCTATGAGACTAACCTCAGACTTCTCAGCAGAAACTCTACAGTCTAGAAGAGAATGGAATGATGTCTTCAAAATACTTCAGGACAAAAAAATGCCAGCCAAGAATACTATATCCTGCAAAACTCTCTTTCAAATTTGTGGGAGAAATTAAGGTTTTTCTCAACAAACAAAAACTAAGGAAGTTTGCAACCAGGAGACCTCCTCCACAAGAAATGTTAAAAGAGGCCCTACTAGCTAAACCAAAAAGGAAAAATTTCACAAAAATATAACAAAGTAACAAAGAGATCAACATATCTGGAAAACAAAAATCAAAATGACAGTAGCAAGTTCTCAAGTGTCAATAATTACTCTAAATGTAAATGGATTGAACTCATCAATCAAAGGGCATGAAGTTGCTAAATGGATTAAGAAACATAACCCAACTCTATGTTGTCATAGAGTCACAGGGAACTCATCTTAGGCTGAAAGACAAGCAACAGCTTAAAGTGGTTGGATGGAAAACACTACTCCAAGCTAATGTCGAATCCAAAAGAGCAGGAACAGCTATAGTCATATCAGATAAGGTAGTCTTTCAACCAAAGAAAATTTAAAAAGATAAAGACTGACATCATATAATATTAAAGAGATCAATACAACAATACAAATGGTAGTGAGTGTTAATACTCATTAATATTTATGCACTCAATAAAGGAGCATCAAATAAATCAAACAAATATAAACAGATCTAAGCACAATAATAGTAGGGGACTTCAATACTCCTCTTTCAGTAAAAGATCATCCAGACAGAGAATCAACAAAGAAACAAGATCTTTAAATGACAAAATAGAAGAGCTGGACCTAATAGACATATATAGAGTACTTCATCCAAAAACTATGATTACACATTCTTCTCAAGTGCTCATGGAGCATGCTCAAGGATAGACTATATGTTGGGACACAGGCAAGTCTCAGTAAATTTTCAAAGATTGAAATCATATCTAGCATCTGTTCAGATCACAATGGCATCAAACTAGACATCAATCAAAAGGAGAAAGAGAGGGAAACCTCAAAAGAGTGAAGATTAAGCAACATATTTTTGAGCATCCAATGGGTAAAAGAGGAAATTAAGGAAGAAATTTAAAAATATCTGGAATCAAATGAAAATGAAGAAATAATGTATCAAAATCAATGGGATGCAGCAAAAGCAGTAATAAGAGGGAAATTTATAGCAATACAATCCTACCTCAGAAAACAGGAAGAATCACAAATGAAAAAATCCCATCACCTAAAGGAACTAGGAAAAACAGAAGCCTAAATCCAACAAAATGAAAGAAATAATAAAGACTAGGTCAGAAATCAATGAAATATAGATCAGAAAGACTATAAAAAAAATCAATGAATTCCAATACCTTGGAACAAACCTAACCAATTTTTTGAAAGAATAAACAAAATAGACAGGCCACTAGCCAGACTCACAAAAAAGAAGAGAGAAAACACGAATAAATAGAATCAAAAGTAAAAAAGGAATAACAACAGATACAGCAGAAATACTGTGAGACTATAAGAGAATACTATATATAATTATATGACAACAAACAGAATAACCTAGAAGAACTGGACACATTTCTGAAAAGGTGCACTATCCCAAAACTAAACAGAGAACTAGAAATCATGAACAGGTCAGTCACAAGCAAGGAAATTGAAACAATGATCAAAAACCTTCCCAAAAGCAAAAGCCCTGGACCAGACAATCTCACCAGTGAATTCTACAAAGCATTCAAAGAAGAATTAATTCAAATCCTCCTTAAACTGTTCCAAAAAATAGAAGAGGGAAAACTTCCACTTTTTATGATGCCAATATTATACTGATTCCAAAACTAGATAAAGACCGCATGGAAAAAGAAAACTATAGATGGATATTCTTAATGACTACTGATGCAAAAATTCTCCACAAAATACTATCAAATCAAATTCAACGACATATAAAAATAATCATATACCATGAGCAAGTGGAATTTATTTCAGGGATGAAGGGATGGTTCAACATATGAATATCAGTAAATATGATACACTATATCAATTTTAAAAAGGACAAAAACCACATGATATCTCAATAGGTGCAGAAAAAGCATTTGACAAGATTCAACACCCTTTTATGTTAAAAACCCTCCAAAAATAGGTATAGAAAGAACATACTCCAACATAATTAAGGCTATATATGACAAGCCCACAGCCAACATTGTACTCAATGGAGAAAAACTGAAAACTTTTCCCCTAAGATCAGGGACAAAACAAGGTTGTCCACTTTCACCATTACTATTCAATATAGTGCTGGTGATCCTGGACAATGCAATTAGACAAGAAAAAGATATAAAAGGTATCCAAATAGGAAAAAAAGAAGTGAAACTATCCTTTTTGCATATGACAGGATACTATACACAGAGAAACCCCAAAGAATCAACTAAAAAAATGCTAGAAATAATAAACATAGTAAAGTGGCAGGCTAAAAAGTTGACATTAAAAAATCTGTTGCATTTCTGTTTGCCAACAATGAAAATACACAAAGAGAACTGGAGAAAACAATACTGATTACAATTTCACCAAAAAGAAAAATGAAATACCTTGGAACAAACCTAACGAAAGAGGTGAAGGACCTATACTATGAGAGCTATAGGACATCGCTGAAAGAAATAGAAAATGACACAAATAAATGGAAAGATATTCCATGCTCATGGATCAGTAGAATCAACATAATCAAAATGGCCATACTGTCCAAGGCAATATATAGATTCAATGCTGTCCCCAACAAAATTCCAAAGACATTCTTCACAGACATAGAACAAAGAGTAATGAAATTTATCTGAAACAAACAACCCAGGATAGCTAAAACAATACGCAAGAAAAAAACCAGCAATGAAGGAATCATGCTTCCTGACTTCAAACTTCACTACAAAGCAATAATAATTAAAACAGCATGGTACTGGTATAAAAACAGAAAGACAGATCAATGGAACAGAATCGAAAGTCCAGAAATAAATCCACATACATATGGACACCTAATTTTTGACAAAAGAATCAAAAACTTACAATGGGGTAAGGACAGCCTCTTTAATAAATGATGCTGGAAGGACTGGTCAGTCACATGCCAAAGGTTGAAACTAGACCATTACCTAACACCATACACAAAAGTTAAACCAAAGTGGTTTAAAGACCTAGACATAAGACCAGAAACCATTAAACACATAGAAAAGAATGGAGACAAAACATTATTAAACAAAGACCTAAGAGATATCTTTGGCAACTCAACTCCCATTGCAGCAAATAAACTCCAAAATGAATAAGTAGGATTACATAAAACTAAAAAGTTTCTACTCAGCAAAAGAAACTCACATAAAAACAAAAAGGCATCCAACCGAATGGGAAAAGATATTTGCCTCTCACACCTCAGATAAGGGGTTAATATGTAAGATTTACAAAGAACTAAAAAAAATTGGGCAACAAAAATACAAGCAATCCAGTCAAAAAATGGGCTAATGACCTTAATAGACACCTCTCCAAGGACGATATACAAATGGTCAACAGGTTCATGAAAAGATGTTCTACGTACCTTGTCATCAGGGAAATGCAAATCAAAACAGTGATGAAATATCACATCACATCGGTAAGAATGGCTATTATCCAAAAAATGGAAACAGTAAATGCTGGAGAGGATGTGGAGAAAAGGGAACTCTAAATCACTGTTGGTGGGAATGTAAAGTGGTGCAACCATTCTGGAAAGCAGCATGGAGAGTCCTCAAAGAATTGAGTATGGAAATTTCATATGATCCAGTTATTCCTCTACTGGGCATTTACCCCAATGACACAAAAACACTTATCCGAAGAGATATATGCACCCCCTTGTTAATTGCAGTACAATTCACAATAGCTAAGAGCTGGAAACTACCTAAATGCCCATTAACAGAGGAGTGGATAAAGAAGATGTGGTACATATATACTATGGAATACTATGCAGCCATCAAAAGGGAGAGATCCTGCCATTTGCAACAACATGGAGGGGAGAGACAAAGAGACAGAGAGAGGGAGAACACTACTCCAAACAGCTATGGACTCTTATAGATGAGAGACAAAAAGGCAAATCAGGGGATACCAAAGTGACAGGGGAGGGCTGGGGGAAAAGGGATGAAGGGAATTAACTGTAAATGAAGGGAGGAAAAAGAGTAGGGAGGGGGATATTAGTAAATCTACTATGCTATTTGTAAATATAAAAATACCACTATGTATACCTCCAAACAAGTCACTGTCAAAATATAATATCCCTCAATAATATCCTTCAATATCCTTCAGTAATAATAAAAAAGAAAAGAAAAGAAAATCATGGGCAACACTATATATATTCAAAACAAAACAAAACAAAACAAAAAACAGAGAATACACATGAAGAGTGAGAAAGCATGACCAAAACATACTGTTAAATAAAAAATCTCATTGCAGAATAATGCCTATGATGTGAGCCATTTATAAACGTCATAAAAAGTAGCAAGCCTATCCAAACATTTTGAGAAACATGTACAAATGTTTATTAAAAACTTGAATAATCTAAACCAAATCGAAGATAGCGGTTACTGCTAGGGTTGGGCGGTAGGAAATAGCTGGGGAGTGCTGTGGGCATTTCAACATTATGTGTAATGTTTTATGGACGGGAAGCAAATAAAACATTAACATTTGTCAATTGTGTAGGGCAAGAATTAGGTATAGTACTATTTATGTGTTCTCAGAATCTTTCAAGTTTCCTCAAGTTAGAAAAAGAAGGTGGGAGTACAGAAAAAGATTTGGAAGAATACTTGGAGATTGTGTTTACTGCTCTAAGAAAAGACAGGAACTAGGTCTGGTATATAATTCAGGCCCAAGTGCCCGCAGGTGAAAACACAGCCAGGCCTTGGAGCAGCCCAGAGCCTGGTGCTAAGAACCCGAGAAGCAATGGTGGACCCGGCGTGTCTGTATGGGAAGGTGCCCCAGTCAGTTTACAGCAAGCAGTTGCAGGGGGAGAGAGGGAAGGGAGAGGAATGAGAATGAGTTTTTTTGTACAAGTCTGCATTTGTGTAGTCTGTACTTGTCTGTAAGAGTGACTCGTGCGGGGGCCATCTTTGGTCCGGCTGCTGTGGGACAGAGGACAAACATGAGGAACAGCCTTCTCATAACAGTCTTGTCATTGGCCCGTGACTAGTGGTGCTGGCATCACAGCAAGGCCAGGCTCATAAAGCAGTTCCGTGAGGAATCCCATCACCGAGGCGGGGCAGGCCTCGGTTCTCTGACCACCTTTCCAGCCTCTGGAAACCTCAAGGGCTCTTATCCTTAAAGGAAAGAAATGCAACTGTTTCTGCCCTGTGGCAAATACCTGAGGTGAGATGAGGAGGTGCTGTCTGCAACATCCTGGGACATCCACCCCTGCTGTCTTCCCCTTGCGAGGTTAAGGCTGTCAGCAGGGAGCAGCCACGGCTGTTCTCTTGTGGAAGCTGAGCAAACCGGGGACTCACCTTTCTTGATGGCCCTCCCTCCTCCTCTGGAGGTGAGCCCAGGGGACTCCCAGCTGTGCCAGGTTTTCCCTCAGAAGCAGCTGGCCTTGGCTCTGGCACGCAAATACGCAGGGGCACCAGCACTCAGGGTCAAGTCCAGGTGCTGTGCCCGGCGGTCTAGCCTGAAAACGTGTAAGGCTGGAATAACCAGATATCCATTCCTCGCCCACCCCGCCAAAAAGAATTCAAGAATGTTTGTCCAGACTTCTCACACTTCCTGGTGTGTCCCCTGAATGCACTGATGGGAAATAAACTCCACTGCAGCCCTGTGAATGCGAAGCTGACATCTTAGCCTCAGCTAAGGTAGGCATTCAGAAGACTTGCTCTCTTCCCTTCCTCAGGGCGTCAACTAGCAAAGAGAATCACCTGCCTGTTCAGACCTCTCCAGAACACTTACTCCCCATGTAGCCAAACCTCAGACCAGGGGTGCAGAGCCAGAATGCAGCCCCCCACTTAGTAGGTGACACATTGCTTCAACTAAGCGCCAGTTTAAAGTGGAGAAAACATTGGTAAGGCCCTGACTTCACTGGGTTGCTGTGGGGAAAAGGCCTCAGAGTGCTCATGCTAATCGTAAACCGCTGTTGCAATTATTATTTCCATGGTGAGCAGTGGCCTTTCTACCCTTAGTTCTTCCCCTGCTTTCTGTCTTCCCAACAATCTCAATTCCTTTGTGACTTGACCCTCTAATGCTCACAATGCCGTAATGTGAGAGTGGCAGTGAGCTGGTCCACCTTGTGGTGGCAACACCAGCTCCCCCATAAACTTCCATCTGGACCTGGACAGTTTCCTGGGTCAGACGGTTTTGGAGATGTTAGGCTGTACCATTGAATAGAGGTGAGATGTTAACCACACCAGAAGCCTCAGCCTGGCAGCCGTGTTCTGGAAAGAACAGCCCAGTCTTTCTCCTCCCACTCCCCCTGCCATCTCTGAGGGACAGTGGAAACTGGGATTCAGTTAATCCTGAAGGACAGGCCCCGAGAAAGCTCTCTCATGCTGACTTTCGGGAAAGGACCTATGACCTGACAAAGGCTGGTTGTTGGCTTGTTCAAGTTGTATGGAATGAGTGGTTTCTGAGGTGATGAGAGAGACTCATAGGCCTCTACAAAGAGGAAGATGACCAGGCCTGCTGACCATGGCAGAGATAGTGCCCAGGGACCCTCGCAAAACTCCCTTCGTACACTTCATGGGTCCACGCTTCATGAATTATCCAGAACTAAGCGTCATCCCACAATTCACCATCCCAGGTTCCAGGAAGAAAACAGCTGGAAATAGGGTGAGCAGGGGCAGAGGAGTTGACAGCTGGACCAAAAAAACATTTATGTTCTAGTGCAAAGTTTTTTCAACTTTTTGGTCTCAGAGTTCCTTAAAATTTATCCAGGACCCAATTCTTATGTGTAGGAAATAAAAACTGAGAAATGTTTAAAATCTTTATTCATTTCTTTTGAAAATCATCATGAGCTCATGACGTTAGCCAACTAGCACATTCCTATGAAAAGTAACTATATTTTCCCCAAGGGGAAAAACAATCAGTGAGAAGAATGGCATGGTTTTGCATTTTTGCAAATCTCTAGCTTAAAAGAAGACACCTGCACCTTTGACTCTGTGCCTGCGTTTGGTCTGCCGTGGTAGCCCACATTACGCAGCTTCTGGAAATCACCTAGTGCACTCCTGAGAGAACCAGTGGGAAAGGCAAATGGTAGCTTAGTATTAACTTGAAAGTAATTTGACCTCAGAGTCCCCTGAAAGGATCTTGGGGACCCCCAAACCACACTTGGAGAACTGTGGCTTTAGTGACCACTGGAAACAACCTTCTAAGATTCTCAAGCTTCTTTTCACTTTGCAGTTTCTCTTATCTTTACTCTTCCCCTAACCCTAGTCTGTATCTTAGAGTTTTCATGAATTACAAGCCCACCATTTACCAGGCAGGCGCTGTGCTAGTGCTAAAGACACAAGGAAGAGAGAGTTGAAGGTCTTGACCAAAGGAGCGAGCAGCTTGAGGGAGGGTGGATATGCAACCCTTTCCAGCTTGAGAGCAGTTCTGTTGTCCTAAGTTCAGAGGACAAGATGCTCCACCTACAATGAAGGAGAGGTGAGATCCCCATCCAGTGTGACCCAAGTAGCAGAGCCCACAGTGCCACCTAGGACTCTTGTAGGCTGAAGTAATCAGAGAAGACTTGCTGGAGGAGGCAGGATTAACGACTAAATATGGTGCCAGCCTAAGACAAGGTGCAGGGCTGAGTTGATGAACTTGAGAGAGAAAGGAGACCAGTCTGAATGCTAAGGGCCTGACAGAGAAAGAACAGGAAGGTGCAAAGCAAACAAGAGTGGGAGGTAGAAACCTCCCCTGCGTATTGGGGACCCCTGCATGGGCCTAGCCACTTTCTCCCTGGTAAGAACTCTGGACTGTTGTGGACTCACAGAGCCTCACTGGGACCTCTTGAGCAGCTCCCCAAATCCCACAATGCCATTAAAATCTGAACTGTGAGAACAGTCAGCACTGGGAAGCTCTGCATGAGACTGGGCCCCTCACTTCTGGGTACTGGAAGCCACATGCTCTTGGAAGCTTTCTCACCTCCTTCTCAGACCCAGTTAGCACACTGCCTTAGCGACTGCTCAAGCTCCTGGGTTCTGCATCTAAGGCCAGTGTTCTTTCATTGCATTATCACTTACCTGGATGTCTATAAAAATAAGGAGGCGGGGGAGGGAAGAAAATAAGTAAGAGAAATGAATTGAAAAGAAACAGAATGAGTCAGTTAGACAAGGATCATCCTTGAGTCCTTTCTAGCTCTGATATTTAGAAAATCTTTAAAGCATGCTAAATGCCAGTCCAGTGTGGTGGCAAAGCTCTTGGTCCTCATGCCTTCTGTGACATGGATCCGCCACTGCCCTATCCTACAGCAGAACAGAGCCTCAGAGATGCCGTTAACACTACAGCATCTTCCCAGGCACAGCTGGGAGAAACTTGGTAATTGTCGTGATAAAAAATAAAACAAAACAAAACAAAAAACAGAAAATGAGATGTGTCCTTGCCCTGATAAGATGGTAGACCTCTTCCTTGTTGGCATTTTTGTTGTTGTTGTTGCTTCATCCTCATGTCCCCAAGAGTCAGGCAGGATCCCCAGGGCGAAGAGATGGACCCATGTCATTCCCTTCCCTTCCTCCCGATCCAAGACACAGGGCACCTGTTATCAGTGAGCAGTCAGCGGTACATAAAGGAGCAAAGAACTATGACAGACGTAAGAGTAATTGGATCAGGCAAGTGTGATGGGGTGGGGATTAGTGAGTTAGGACCCAAATGGGAGTGGGAGGAGAGCCTCAGAGGACTGAATGAAACTGATTGAGGTTCCAGTCCTCAGAAATCAGCCACCTTCCCGGTGGAGACTCAAGTCTGTGTGGACTGGAATATGCAGACTGGTGGGAAAGCTATCCTTGCAAGCTGGAGAGAGACACTGTATTTCACTTGTGAGATAAGAAAGAACAGCACAAAGGAAGAAATAGGTTAAGGAACAGTGGGGTCATTTGCTTTTCCACTGCGTTCTGCCTTCTCCAGGATAGCTCTGCAGTCTCCAATGAGCTCTGCGACTCGCTGAGTAATTTAACAGATTTTCCCCCTAAACTTCCTAAGAAGGAAGCTCCAAACTTCCAATAAACCCATCCTACTAAGCCAGTTGGGACCCAAGGAGGGAGCCACGAATGAGTTTGTGAAAGCACAGCTCTCTAGGGAAGTGGCCGTGACTTAGTCATTTTCTTTCCAAATGCTCCCTGCTCAGCCTGGCCAGCCACGACTGAGCCCGGGGCAGTGGGATTTTGGCCAGAAGAAGGAGATGGGGTGCAGCCGGGGTTGGAATTAGGAGCAAATAGCCTGAGTCCTGGTCGTTGGAGACCAAAGCCTTGTAATAGGATGCTGCCACAGCTGGGGGGGGAATGGTCCAGGGCCCACATGGCTGAAGAACTGGCTTATTTTTATCCTTGTAAGATTCTCTAACAAAGGAGACTGATTTGCTAGATGTAGAGTTCATTCCTCTATCCACACCACTTCCTCCCCTCCATATAGATTTCCCTAGGAGCAGACATGACGCCAAACGCTGCCAGGAGTCGAGGAAACCGGCCTCCTCATACACTGCTGTGTAAATCAGGGGGCTAATTATAACGTACAACAAAAACCTTAAACAAGCGTATATGCTTGATCCCAGATGGCATTCTGGAGAATGTATTCACAGAAAGAATCAAACAGTGCTCCAGGGTGAATATACAAGGATGGTAGGGCTTTGTTGTTCAGAACGGTATTAGGACACTGAAAAAACCTTAACCACCCACTGATGGGCTCGGTTTATTTTGCCTTGGCATGGACTGCAACCATGCGGAATGATGCCATGGACCCAACATGAACATGTATTCACAACAGGTTGTTAGATTTGAAGTGACAGTTTACAAAAGAGCTTTGCATCTGGAGTCCTTTTTTTCTTTTTGTAAATAAATATCGCACATATGCATGAAGACAGTGTAATAGTGACTATCCAGCATGTGGGGTGTCTGGCGATTGCTCTCTTCTGTAAATTTTTCTAAATGTTCTATAATGAGCATATACTTGCACATGTTTTTTTAAAGGACTAAGTGTGGGAAACTGGTTGTCTGACTGGTTATGTCAAGGATGGCTCTGCTGCTGGTCAGGAGCTGGCTGGGCTGTTTCTCATTGTCAAGTGCAGCAGAGCAGAGCTGACGCTGCTTGCCTAAAAGATCACCAGGAGACAGTCTCAACACCGCCCGCTCTAGAAAGCCTTCAGAGCATAGTCTCAGAGCCCCATGCCCTTTCCCCTAAAAAGTGAAAACTCCACCAGAGCAGAGCTCTCCAGTCACCTGTCTCACTGCCTTCAGGGGAGGCCCTCTCGGGTCCTCATCATGCTGCCCAGGAAGAAGGGGGAGAACAGCAGGTGGGTAGAAGAGAATACAAGGGGCAACCTAAACCTCTCTGATTCTGCACTTGAGAAAATCTTCTGATGCTGCTGACAAGCATTAAAAAGAGATACTGAATACAAAAAACAAAACATTTTTAATCCAACATCTGTCTGTCAATTTTTTTCTTTCCTCTATCAAGAAATAACCAAGACAGAAGTCTCAAAGGCATCTTGCCCCTTGACCTGTGGTCTTTAAGGCAGCATATGGGAACAAAGAATCAGTGAACCCAATTTATGGTGACCTTCCAGATAAATTGCACATGTCAATAGTGGGTCTTTTTTTTTTTTTTTTTTTTTTTTTAAGGAAAGGTATAGGCAGGAATCAAGGCAGATGGGCAGGCAGGCAGGGAGAGAGAAGAGGAAGAAACATTTATTTAGCCTTTCTTCTTGGTTGCCTCCCCAACCCCATTAACCCCAGGACATGTACCTGAGCCCTTGCGACACATGTGGCCAGCACCCAACAGCTGCTGCACCAACGCACACCCATTGTGTGTCTCTTAAACATAATGGAGTGATGCCTCCTCCCTCTCCAAGATGTTTTTCCCTAGTTTCATTGTGATACATTTAGCACATAACATTGTATTAGTTTCAGGTTACAGCATCATGATTTGAATGTATGTGTACACTGCAAAATGACAGTAAGTTCAGTTAGCATTCATCATCTTATATGGTTATAATTTTTTTCTTGGACTGAGAACTTTATTTTTTAAAGGAAAGGTGCAGGCAGGAATGAAGGTGAGCAAGCAGGAAGGGAGAGGAGGAAGAAGCATTTTATTTTTATTTAGTTGTTCGTCTTGGTTATTCTCTTGGCCTGGGATGCGAACCCAGTTCTTTGGGATGTACCCAGACATCACTCAGCCAGGGTGTTGAACCTTACCTCTACTCCACCAAGGCACACAGGGCTGAGAACTTTAAGATGTGTTTCTTAGCATCTTGCAAATCTCCAGTGCAGTCCTGTGAAGTATAATCAGCAACCTATACATTACATCCTAGGATTTATTTATCTTATAACTGGACATTTGTACCT
Source organism: Solenodon paradoxus (assembly GCA_004363575.1). Lineage (NCBI taxonomy): Eukaryota > Metazoa > Chordata > Mammalia > Eulipotyphla > Solenodontidae > Solenodon > Solenodon paradoxus. Next base: position 375,326 of record RJWH01001111.1, read on the forward strand.
TTTGACACCTTCGCCCATCTTCCCCATCCCCTGCCTCTGGCAACAGCTAATCTATTTTGTTTCTGGGAGCTTGGTTTTTTAGACTCTACCTTAAGTGAGATCAAATGATGTTTGTCTTTCTTTGACCTTCTCTGAGGTTCTAAGCAGCAGCCCAAGGACCAAAAGTCAATTGTGGAACCAAATATAGCTCTAAGAGTCCCTGGGTCAGCACAGGACTGCCCCCAAGGCAGAGTTCTGACAGCAGCAGGGCTGGAAAGCATGAATCAAAGGAGCAGAAATAGTCATCTCTTTTCCTTAAATCTCTGCCTAGTCTGTTTCCAGGACCTAGGGATACAGTTTCAGAGATAAAAGAGCAAGAAAAAATAGTTGTGTGTAGTGTCTCTAGTTGTGCTAACCAGGCCCCATGGCCACACTGATGCGAGGCAGGATGTGGACAAAAAGTGGGCCGTGCTGATGAATCTTTCACGTGCAGTGACCGTTTGACTCTAAGAGCCTCCCCTCCTCCTGTGAGGGGACAACCTGTACTGGGAAACATGCAGGTCCCCCACCACCCACCTGGGTGGATAGAGGACCGAGAGAACTTCTGTCCTCTCTATAGACAGAAGCTGAAACATCTGGCGAAGAGAAGTCTCCTTTCTCAACCTACCAGATGGAAAGAAAGGACTAAAGGTTGGCCTTGAGACATGACCTCATTCGTTTCTAGACCATCCCTAGTCTCTGCTGTTCTGAGGTTCCTCTGCCTTGACTCCTAGAGACCTTTTGAAGTCTTCCTCTCTGTAAACCACCTCAGCCTTGCTCCTCCAGCTCCCTAGACTGACCCCTCCATATAGCAGGAGGTTTGAAATCACTCCCTCAGTCACCCTCAGCTCATGGAGCCCTCCCTGAGGGCAACAGGCATCCAGTTCTGTCCCTCCTCCTGAGGAGTTGATGAAAGACAATGCAAGATCAGGTAGAAAAGGAGAAGTTGGGTCCAAAGTCTCAATTTTTGTGCTCAGGAGATAGTCCTAAACCCCAAAGTTAAGTTTCATGAGTGATTTCCCTCTCCTTTATACAATGAAGCAGCATGACAGATGAAATATGGATCCCTAATACCAACAGAGAATTTCCTCCTAGTTTAGAACATGGTCTGAGTCACGAAGTGCTGAGAGATACCTATTTGGAGGATCTGCCACCTTTCCTGGGAACTACCTTCTGCCCAGAGGCCCTCTGAAGGGGCAGGTTTAGATGACTTGTTTCATCCACTTCTCCCTCTAAATGTAACTGATTAGACGTAAGAGTTTATATTAGCTTGTGAGCTCGGCCCATCAGATTCTCCCTTGCAGATGCAAATTAAGAATATTTGAGAGAATGGGAGTTGGAATTAATGCCAGAGCAAACTGAAGCCACATGCAAACCAAAATTGGAGGGGAGGGTGTAATCAAAGGAAGCAGAGCAAGATGGTCTGTAACACAGGAAGAGAGAAGGAAGGAAAACAATGGGAAGGAAGGGAAGGCAGATGGAAAGAAGGTGTAGAGAGACAGAGAAACCCAGAAAGGTTAGGGAATCTTTTTGGAGCCCTGTGGCATCCTCATGATTAACTTCAGTTCCTGAATTCACGTTACTTTCATAAGAGGCTACCATATCCTGTTAGTAATTCTTTCTTTAAATTTCTTTCTTCTTAGAACCATTGAGCTTGGATTCAAACCATGACCCTAGCCTTTACGGTGGTGTGGAAGCATTTGAGAGAGCTGGGATCTGCCTTTGGACATGTCCGCTCGAGTGGAACAGGCACTTAAAGGGCAGAGCCAGCGCAGGGACTAAACGAAATCAGGGGCAGGTTACACATGGAAGTCTGGCAGATGAGCAGTTGGCATCTGCAGAAGGAGCTGGCAGAAAACTGGGTCTCTGGGCTGAAAGACAAGAAAGGGCAGGAAGGAAAGAGGACTCCGGCCAAATCAAAGTAGGGATCTAGTTCTGGAAACGCTGGACAGATTCTCACCCAAGTAGATGTCACAACTGAATTGGTGGCCAAGATGGGCCAAGATCTTGGGGATTCTCCTTTAAAGACAGGACAAGAATATCTTTCAAAATGAACAACAATAAATAACATCTTTGTAAATGTTTCTAAGTCACCCACAGTTTGAGTCTTCATTTACAGGAGGCATTTATTGCCAAGCTATTTCCTACAAGCTTTGAAGGACTCCAGCTCCAAAGTGCCTGGGGCATCCAGATAACTACACAAATTCCTCATCACATTTATGGTCAATTCTCATTATTCACAGTAATTATGTTCTGTAAAGTTATAAACACTGAATTAGCAAATACTGAAACATTGCTTCTAGGGAAAATATGGGGTTAGTTTCCTGTGTCTCTCTGGTTATAGGATTTTCCTCAATAGGTCAATAGAAAACCTTGTTACGTGTGTGTCTCTGTTTAAAGCTATCTTATTTCATATGAACTGATGATTCACTAACATGGAGCTCACAGCCAACAGCACTGAACCAAGCTTGTCCACAGCACATCTTTTCTCTGTAAGGCACACCACAACCTTCTTGTGATTGCGAACCTAGGCAGCCCCCGGAATACCCAGGTCCTGGAGGAAGAGAGTGTTACTACTTGCTAGTTTTGTCAGAGTGCCTGCCACAGTACCTGGTTCCCCGTAACAACTCATAAGTGTCTGATGAAGGAGTCATGAAGTCAGGAAGGAAACCCAGCTCCAAGAGCTGCTCTGGGCAAACACAAGTGAAGACTTTCTCTGACTCTCCAAAAACATAACTGCTACATCAGATCTGGTGCTTCTGGAGGCTGAGCTTGCAGACAGGGGTGCAGCTGAGAAAAGAGGGGTGAGCACTGTGCAGAGACTAGAAGGATTCCTCAGAGCACACAGGTGAGCACAGGTAACCACTAACTTTCAGTGAAGACACTTCCATGTCCATTACAGCTTGGACAGTCCAGTTCTAGGCCTCCGATGATCAACCAAGCTATTGAGGGACCAGGGAGGTGTCCCAGCTGGAAACAGAAGGAGACACACGTGTGCCATGACACTCACTTACGGAAAAGTACTGAGCAATTATTTGCTCTATTAACATGACACCAAAACTTCTAGGTATAACATTGGGTCGAATAAATGATAATAAACCATAGAGACAGATCATTGCTGTCCTAAATTTCTGTCTCCCTCTTTTTCTTACTTTCTTCCAAGCTGCTCTTTTAACAAATACTGCCCATCAAGTAAATGGCATCTTCAGAGACACTGTTGTTAGACTCTCAGAACTAACATTCACGCTTCTGACCACCCGGGACACCATGTCAAGTTGTTGCAGTCTAGTCAAAAGTAAATGCACTTGATACTCTGATTTTGATGGTTAAATGGCCAAATGCATGATTTCTACCCACCTTTTGTAATACTTAAATAGCTTCAGCAGAGCCATTACTAAGCATTTCATTGATCTCTTTAGAAACCTCAGATGGACATTAACTGCGTCCGCCAGTGACGCGTGACAGCGGTGTATCCAGGTGCATACAGGAGGCTGCTTCATAGGTTTTCCAACCCTGGCTCCTCCAGTCCAAGTAAAGTGACTTTCACCCTCTTGTGTTCCGTTCTCCACAGACCCAGACAATCCCCCGTAGCTATCCTTGCCCGTGACATGGTGGGCTGAGAACTTCTGCTCTTCCTCGTATTTCCCAAGGTCCCAGCACAGGGTCACATACTCACTGGGTGTTCAGTCAGTGCTGGATGATTTGTTGAATCCTCTCTGTTCAACGGCAGCTCCATGATTTCCCTGTGGGAAAACAGAGCTGTCTGACCAAGGTGCCTCTTCTGATGCCCTGGGGTGACTGAGTCCGACCCCCACCAGGAGATACAAGAAATGACTGAGCCTGTGCGAGTTCAGAGAGCAGATCCAAGGAAAGCAGTGACTGGGTGGGCACACAAGACAGATGGAGCAGGAGGCCATCTCGTTACCTCTGATTCAGTTTGAAGATTAAAATGCCATAACTCTGTTCAGATGCTTCTATAGGAAAACACGAGGCTTGACCCTTGGCAGACCACTGTTCCTTACAGAGGGACTTCCCTGAGGTCTCCTGCCTGTGGTCTGTGCTTGCTAATGCGCATGCCATACCCTTTGACACAGGCTGGGCTCTCCAAGTATTGGCTGGGCGGTGGGGGAGGGGAACGACGACGACGACAGATTTTCTAGATGATAGAAACACCTTTGGCCAAGGGCCCGGTGAGGCCTGTGTGTCGATTTGTGTCAGACAGAGTGCACTAAGCTGGGAGGCTGTGGTTCAGACTCCACTTCAGTTCCTCAGATTCATCTCACAGTGAGGCCTCACTTCCCAGGCAGGGCCGCACACTCTGATAAATGGAGTCTCCCTCTTACACAATCTCTGCTTCTGGACAGATGAATGTGACTGGAGAAAACAGCCAGCCATGCAGACTGGTCTCACTTTCAACTTATCACCCAAATCTCAAGTGGGCACTTAGCCCTGTCTAGAAGTCTTAACATTTCTCCCTCAGGCTTGTCCCTCTCCCCTCTTCCAGATGTAATTTGCTTCCTTCTCTCTCCTCCAGCCTTCACACTCCTGTCCCTGCTCATTACACTCAAGTAATACAAAACTCTTAATTTTATTGAAAGGAAAGAAAAAAAAGAAGCAGAAGAGAACCACCTTTTCTTCTTGTCACCAATCTACCAATTCAACACCTGTATCACCTGCTCTGCCTCCCCACCCCCTTACCCTCACCCTCAGAATCTAAGGCCCGCCCTCCTTCAGTGTGAGACCAACTATCTCATCTCATTTGCTTGGGTCTGAGGATTTTCCTGGGAGGCAGGCCATTCTGCACAAACAATAAGTAAGTCCTGGAAAAACCAAGATGATTTGGTCACCCTACCTCCCACGGTGTCCCAGATCCTGCCTCCTCATGTAACCGGGGACTCTGCTTCTGGAATTCTATCTTCCTTCTCCACATTCATGACCCCTCCCCCCATTTTTCTTCCTCTTGAATGAACCTCATAAGCATGGTATAAATTTGCCCATCTTTTGAAACTCCTCTCTCAGCCTCATTTTTCCCTCACTACTGCCCCATTCCTCTTGCCTTCAAAGTTAAACTGACAGTAGGCCAGATCCCAGCACGAGCAAAGTATCTTCCACCATGTATAGACCTTCCTGTGGCCACCATTCAGCACCAATGGCTGCATGACATGGCCCTTCACTCTGGCTCTGAACAGAGCCAGACCTTCCCTGTTAAACCCGGGAGTGCAGGGCCTAATGTACGGGGACCGTTTGGTTATGTGTTGGTCCCTCTGCCTCACCTCCCACGGTGAGCATTTGACAGGGGCCTTGCTCTACTCATCTTTGCAAGCCCATTGTGCAGAACACTGCTAGAGATATAGCCAGAGACGGTAAATGTTTGGTAAGTGGACAAATGACTGAACGCATGAATGAGTTATAGACCTATTTCGAGGCCCCTGATCAATTTGACCACATAGGCCTCATCCTTCTCTGAACTCTTACAGCACTTCTTGTCTTGGCCAGGTAGTTGACACTTAGCCACACTCCCACAGCATGTTTCCCTTTTAGGATGTGGTCATTTATCTCCAGTACAAACTCTCGAGCTTTAGTCTTGACCTTCCCTTGGAAATATGCTAGGCCCTTTTTGGTCAGCCTGCACCCTCAAGAACATGAACAGCATTCAATAACTACAGTGAGTGCAGTGGTCGGTTGGTACAAAGTACCTAACGGGACACTCTCCCCAGTGCTGCAGGTTATTCAGACAAAAGAAAAAGCTCCTTCATGCAGGAGTTGGCACAATAAAAAACCAAGGGATGGAATAAGAGAATGAAAGAAACTTAATCACTATCAGATAGAAACTTCCCCACCTTTTTTTTTTAACTACCCCAAGTCTCAGGAAAGATGATGCTTTGAGGCTCAAGGTGGAGCTTGCAGCCAGAAATGAAAAAAAAAAAAAAAAAAAAAAAAAAATCATTGAACAATGCTTGGGAGAAGGGTGCATTCAGACTGCCTGGGAAATCTGGGAAATAAAACCTGACTCCAGAAGGCATCACCTAGATACCCCCTAGAAAGTCTCTTCCTCATGTGTTTAGAAGGTTTGGTCTTATTATTAGATTTCCCATCAAGGACACATTTCAGCCCCTGCTCTATGAGGTCCGTTGTCTGTGATGTTTTTCTTAGAAAATACCACCCTCCCAGACCTGCAGTTACCCTCTCCCAGTCTCCAAAGGAAAATCCACTGAGTCACTGGGGTACCCGCCTTGGGCAGCCTGGGAACACTCCCCTTCCACACCCTCCACATCCTTCTCCCCTGGAAGGGCACTTGCAGTCCTGGCAGAAATATGGAAGTCAATCTGTGTGACTGGTATAAGCGTTTTAGCATATTGAGTGATCCGAATGTTTAAATATCTATGATATGGGAAGCATGGAGAACATTAAAAACCATTTTCTCCCTGCTGATTGCAAGAGAGGAAATCCACACAGTCCCCTCTCTCTTGCACAGTTGCAAAACTGCTGGCCTAATCATATTGCCTCTCTAAAGTGCTGCTCTACCTCCTCTAGTCTGGCTTTAGGTTGCATTTACTGTAAACAAAGATGTATTGGGGGGAGTCGGGTGTTGGATGGAGTTTATTGTTTATGTAAATCTCTCAGAATGTGACATAGCAAGATAGCTTCCTATGTCGTGTTGATCCACATTTTAGGCCAACAGCCAAAGTATTTTATCTTTTCCTTCATTATAGTGATCTTCCAATTAGCCGTGTTCTGTAATACCCTGATTTTGGTGGCAGTGGTTTGGACAGGATTGTTTGATAGTTCTGCTCGAGAGGCAAAATAAGGGGCCTTATTATAGAAGTGCAGAGGTTGTGCAGGAGCTGAGTTCTGTTGCAAAGTTTGCCGATAAGGGGAAAACCGGCCCTTAAGCGTCCATTCTGTTCTGTATATTAACACTTCTAATCTGCACTGCTGATAAAACTGCAAGCCATTTGCCTTTGGAGGAATTAGTTCTGCCTCACTTGTGTAACCAGGCAATGGTGATTAACCTTTAAACTGTCCAATATTCCCAGCAGCCTCCTGCTCCAGATTAGAAACTATTTAGTTATGACCAACTAAATTAACATCACTCCCTCCTCTGAAGAATGAGATTTGGAAGGTGGATGCATTTTAAGGTGGAATTGTGTTTTGAATTGGTGATCCATCCTTCTGAGGTGCTTATTTCCTCGTTGTGAAAAGTCCTGGCTGCCACACTGGACGGACGAGGCTCAGCTGGGGGATGTGGGGGTAAAAGAAAGGGGAGGGGGACCAGTTGTCCCGGTTGGGTTTGCATATCCAAGGTTTCACAGGCACAAAGGAAACCTGTTTTAGGCTTAGATTTCTTTTCCCTCTTATCATCCCAGGTTAAAAGGGGACTTTAGCTCTTCTGCTAGACCCAAGGCATGCTCACAGTGGGATTGAGCTGTCGTTCTTAATGGGAAGATTAAGGAATAAATAAAGTAGCTCCCTTACGACCCTACTCCCAATTTCTTCCTGGAGTTGAATGTCAGCAAAAGAGGCGAACTAACTTTCATGTTCCAGACATGAGGATCTGTCCACCGCAGGTGGGTCAGCCCCACTGAACTGCAGCGGAGCTAGCAATCTGCTTCAGCTCCTTCCTATCTGCCCATTTCAATGTGTCATTTATCAGTGGAAACATACCCTCGCTGGTGCAGGCCAGGCAATTATGCGATCGTGTCATGCCTTAAATCCCCAAATTGTTGGTCCTTCTTGGATAACAAATAATCAAATGGAGCACCCACCCTCACTACCCACACCCCCCCCAACCTGATCACGTTAGCAAACCTGTTCTGTTTTACTAGTTTCATATGAGCTGCCTCCTTAAAAATGGCTCATCTAGATACTGCATTAGCAGGATGTCAGTCAGGCCGCAGTCCACAGTGAAGCCTTCTTCATATACCAATTTAAATCATTCATGGTCTTTTCTTTGGCATTATTCAAAAGATCATAATAATTTTCTTGTGCCCACAGCACAAAAAAATCAATTATTTCCCCACAAAGACTTGAAAGTACTTAGCGAGTGCGGCAAGAAAAGCTGAGGGTGATATCAAATTGAAATTGCACTCATTACATACAACACAATTAGTTGCCACTAGCCTGGCCGGGCTTTAATTCTGAATGGCATATCTTTATTATTACAGAAACAAGCATGCAAATGGCATTGTTCGGGATTTGCCGAAATCAATAGGATATAGTGCTGTGTGTTTGGTGGCCGCTGTCACTCACGCTGCTGTGGATGCGAGATAATGTGTGTGTTTGAATTAATGAAGGGAGCAGGCAACATCATAAGTGACACCCAAATAAAAGAAATGGGTACATGATATTTGTAATTATTCTACTTGTGTTTTTGTTGTAAATACTTGTGCTTTTTGTTTTTTAATCAAAGGATTAATTGCATTTTAATAAGGCATTATGATTTGCAGAGCTTTAGTTCATTAAAACTTGTAGTATATAATTATGAAGTGATGCTGAGATTTTCTAAAGATCACCCATATGTTTAGAATATGGATAATTTTTCTGTTGAGCAGTTTCCCTCTCTGCCCCCACTCCCGCCTTTCTCCTTGGTCCCTCCCCCAGCCATGGAAGAGATGGATGATGTCTTAGGTGAAATGTTGGTGGTGAATTGACAATTTCAGGTGGACTTCTCTAAGTGGCAACTAGAACCCAGTGTGGGTTACTGCACAAATTCAAAGGACCATGAAGCGGTATTTGCATGATAAAGTATGGCAGAGAACTTTATAGCTGCCGCTTTCCTTCCAGTTAATCCTCCTGAGATGCAGCACTGTTGAGATTTGGGGAGGTGAGGTGAATTTTAGAATGCAAATATGGAGATTTTAGATCTGGGTGAAGCAATACCATTGAGAGTTAGAACTTTGCGCTTGGTTCTCTGCAGGTCAGGTGAAATCCCAGTGGGGTCATGAAGCCCCAGCCTAATCCTCCATGACACATAGTAACTTATTAGGGAGGGGTGGGCTGGGGAGAAGAGATGCTGAAAAGCCACGGGGGGTTTGGAACTCTCTAGTGTTAACACATTAGTAATTCACAGTGGAATCTAGCCCAGAGATGTGTAATCATGTTTCCTGTAGGTGTGTATTATGTGAAGGCTGATGGATTAATTGCTAGATAGATGGAATAGAGCTAAGGTAAAACATTATTAAAAAGTTTTAAAATCTTAATGTAACATTTTGAAGTTTGCATTGGGGAATTTTTTTCATTTCGGTTTCCTAGTTTTCCATTCTCTCTGGGATCAGCAGTCTTTGTTATCTTTACAGAAGGAGAGATCCATGGGTGGAGCGCTTAAGATGTTAAGACTGGTGTCCTCGTGAGGTCAGGCAGATACAGGGGCTGGTGGCCGGGCCCCAACATGGCCAATGATATGGTGGCATGAGTTGACTTCAAAAGGCTGGACTCCAGTTACCCTTTGGGATGTGTGTTGTCTGAACACTTGATGGCTAATTTTTCTCCCTGTCTAAAGACCCAGATGTCACAACGAGGGGTATCAGGATTCCCCACTGCCCCCGGCATGGGAATGTGAGGAAAGATAAAGTTGAAGGGAAAAGGATCCTTCAATGTTCATTCCCCAAACCTGGTTTTCCAAGAGACCCACAGGAGTGCTCTAAGGAGGATGGCCTAAAGCTGATTTAAAAAATCTAATATTCTTAGGTTGGTCATGGCTTCCTATTTTAACTCTGAAAACCCAGAGCTTAAAAAGGTGGTTCATTCAAAGCTTGCTAAAATATTTGCTCAGCAGCACAATGGTGTGTGATGGAAAATAAACTCTTGTGGCTTGCTTCATCCTATCAGCCTCGGCCTGCAGCAGGGAAAGAATGAGGGAAGGTCAGTCAATTATGTGTGGTAATCACCGTAAGCATATTATCTGAGACACAGATGTCTTCTATGACCCCACACGACATGGCTATTAACCTCAGAGCAATATAAAAATGGAGTGGGCTTTGGGGGGAGGAGTGGAGGTAAAGCAGACTTTCAGTCTAGCCTTGTCCCCAGGCTCAGAAAAAAACAAGTTGTGGACATGGAGCCTATTTTCAGGAACCCATCCAACGATCTGACCCCTGCTCATCGAGGCCAGATCCTCACACCCCTCCTTCCCCGAGACCTTTCTGTAGGCCTAGCCATGTGCGTAAGTACTTGCCTCATCTGAAAATGAGACTGACAAATTGACTCAGGAGATATCGCGAACACACAATGGCTCTGGAATGTCACTTTCTGTTTGCCAGAGAAAAGGAGAAAGAAAAAAGCAATTTGGGTGTCTGCGTGTGTGTTTAAATAAGTTCACCTCCAGCCTTGGACATTTGTGGGCAGAGAGGACCATGGGGTCACCCAGGCCTGTCAGGGCCCTGACCAGGTGACACGGGGAATGCTGTTGACAGATAGTTAACTGGTCCGGGATGCGCACACCTTAGGTCAGTCCCTGCCCTGTGAAATACCTAGGCCTGTAGAAAGGACCCTATAGAAAGGGTCCTACGGAGAAATGATGAAGGAATGATTCTAGCCCAGGTGCTTAGCCAGTTTTCCTTGAGCTGCAAAGAAAAGCAAAGAATCATAACACTGTCTTCTGGAACAACTCACCAGGAGCAGGACGCAGTCCTGTACTGCTGTCTCCTTCTCCCAGCTGGTAAGCTGCATTAGGCCCATCACGAAACTGAAACTCAGAAGACAGAGACGCATGCCCCAGGTCTCACAGCTGGTTGCTGTGGGCCTGAGATGTGATTGGAAATTTCACCCCGCTGACTCCAAACTCCACTAGAAAGGAGGACGTATTTGTCTGTCAGACAAGAGGGACAGCCTTTCAGGTGAAGAGAGAAGTGCAAATAAGGGTGTGAGGCACCTCAGGGCGGTGAGGGATGCCAGGGGCTGAGGGGCATGTCCCGAAAGCCCACAGACCCTGACCTGGGGGCTGGAGGCCCATACCACCGAGTTTGGCTTTGTCCTGCCAGCAACAGAGAGACAGCGTGATCAGATTGTGTTTCTGAGAGGGCTGCTCTTAGAGTTGCAGGGCAAATGAATTGGAGGGTTGAAAACCAGCAAGCTGAAGCCAGTTAGGGAAATACTATGGCAGGTCCAGGTCCAGAGTATTGATGCAGGACGCGATGACAAGGAAGGAACAAATGTATCAGGTGTTAGAGACGGGTCAGGAGGGCTTGGTAGCTGAAGGGAGGTGGTGATAAGGGAAAAGGACAAGTCTAGTATTATCTCCGTTCCTCGCAACAACTCTGGAGTCTCATGGTTGACACTGCTCCATCCCTCTTCTGCAATAAAGGTTTGCACTAAGGGTCAAAAGATTAAGTCAGTTACGTCACAAAAAGCCAAGCAGCTGGCGTTTTGTCCAAAGCAGGTTTCAAGCCCTGTCTCTGCAGTCAGGACTGTTGTCCAAGTGCCTTTAGCTCTCTTTGATCTATGCTCACCTCTTCCATGTATCTCCTTCCTTCCTGCTCTGCCCCACATTTTCTCCAGTGAAAAGAAGTTCAGTAGTGTATTATCAAAATTGCAGTAGCAACACAAGCTCCTTTTATATTTTTAAGCTGTGATGAGGTGATTATACCAAGTGAACTATAGAAGAAACACTGTTGCAATCGGTGTGTGTGTAAATATTATATGTATGTGTATATGTACATATATATTTAAAACTTAAAATCAGCTTGCTCTTGCAGGTATTCATAATACCTGTTTTAGCAAGTATGACACAATTGTGGAGAACAAGACTAGTACATAACTTTATTAAGTGTTATTTCACAAAGTCATACTAGACATGATGGTGTATCTTTTTAGCATCCTCTCCGCCACCCTTACCTTCCCAACAGCCTGTTTTCTCCATGCTGTTCCATATGACCTTCTGCTTCAGGGGAAGCTGGCACTGGTCCCAGCTCCAAAGGGCTAATCCTGATTGGCCTGAGATGATCATCATGGTCCCCTCAGGCACAGACAGGTGAGGTAATTTTGGTCAGAAACACCAGGATACACGTCCTGGGAACCTTCTGGGAAATGTTTCCTCTCTCCTAAAAATACCTCCTCCTCCCCAGGGAGAAATGGCTTCTTCTCTGTCTATAACTTCTCACATCCAGATGTAATGTGTTCAGGTGCTGCAGTCATGACCAAAGGGGGAGCTGGATAAAAGTAGGGCAGAAAGATGAAAGATTCTGGATCCTCAGATGATGTCACACGCCGTGGAGCTGCTCTTCCTCTGGACTCCCGGTGAGGATTTTCCCCCTTTATTTTGATGAACAAAAATAGACCCAAACACAGAAAGGAAAAAAATAAAGAAAAGCAGAAAGGAGAGGGGAGGAAACGGATAAAATGATGACAAGCTTCTACCACATGAGCGTGACTCCTTCCCCTCGAACCACCGCAGTCTTGCTGTCAAAGTCCAAAGTGGATTTTATCAGTTTGTGTTGTTTCTCCACAGTACACATATAGACTAAATCATCAGGCAGGAACGAGGGCAGGCAGACAAAGAGAGAGAGCAAGAAGAAGCTTGTTCATTTGTCGATTTTGGTAGCTCTCCTTACTACATGGCGTACACCCCAGCTGCTGGGGGTTAGCGCCTCACACAGCAGTATATTCTCGCATTCTCCTCCTTTTGTCCTAAGTGGCGAGCGTTTTCACCTTTTCATGGCTGGGTAGTGTTCCAGTGGGGGGGTGTGCCCCACATCTTGTACCATCTATCAATGGGCACTTAGTTTGTTTCCCTGTCTTGGATATTGTAAATAAGGCTACAATAAACAAGGGCGTATAAATTTCTTCAAGTTAATACTTTCCTATTCTTTGGATAAATACCTGGAAGTGGGAATACTGGGTCATATGGTTATTCTAATTTTAGTGTTTTTTTTGCGACATCTCCATGCTGTTTTCCAAAATGACTGCACCAACCTACACTCCCACTAATAGTATCTGAGGGTTCCTTTCTATGTCCTCGCCAATCCTTGCTGTTTATTGACACTTGGATATAGGCCATTCTCATTGGTCTGAGGTGATATTCCATTATGGTTTTGATTTGCATTTCTCCAATAATAAGTGATGAAGACAGTTTTTCATGTGTTGTTGGTCATCTGTAGATCTTCACTGGAGAAGACTTGTTTACCTTTTAAAATATTGGGGTAAAATACACATAGCACACACTTTATCATTTGTATCATTTTTAAGTGTGCAGTTCAGTGGCATCATGTACATTCTCACTATTGTACAGCCATCACCATCGACCACCATCTTTTCAGACTGAAGCTCTGTTCCTATTAAATTCTAACTACATTTCCCCTCTTCCCCTCTTCCCCTCTTCCCCTCAGCCCCTGCAACCACCATTCTACTTTCTGGCTCTGTGAGTTTGACTACCCCAGGGCCTCTTATAAGTGGAGTCAGAAAGCATTTGTCCTTGTGTGGCTGGCTTGTTTCCCTTAGAGAAATGTCCTAACGTTCATCCAAGATGTCTGTGTAAATCATTTTGAGACACACGATCATTCTTATCACTTCTAGGACTGCTATTAATGAGGAGCAGATAGCAGCTTTGACATGTCCTACCTGAGTTTATCTTCCTCAAGTGGCCATTAGTAGATGGAAGATCAGGAGTAGTTTCCTCTTCTACCACTGCTGTTCTGCTTGACATGAAGGTTCTAGGTCCTGTCCCGCATGTCTCAGTCTTTCTCTCGCTTGGGCCTCTCTGCTCTCTTCTGCATAGCTTCTTCCTTTTCCCTGCTCAATTCTAGAAGGACCAACTCTAGGGTCCCAGGCCCTGATGGCCCAGACGTAGAGCTGTTAGGTGAAAAACAAGAAGCAGCAAGGCATCCATATCCACCCTTCCATGGGTCCTGGGCTCAAGGAGGGATGATGTATGACCACATGTACTACGGATGACCCTTGATTCTCTGTGTGGGAACCTAAGGAGATAAGGTGCCCTGAGCATCTCAGGGGGAGCAGTCAGCTGAGGAGGGGCCACCAAGCATAGAAAGCTCCAGAGACCAGGACACAAACACAGACACACTTGCTTTGTCCACAGTCATTCTAGGGAAGGATTCCAGCAACCCTTGCTCTAAACCCCACTGCTGTCAATATAGAGGAACTTTAACTTCTTTTTTTTTAAGAGAGGAACAAGCATTTTATTTTATTTAGTTATTCACAATGGTTGCTTCCCCTGGACCCGTGACTTGAACCAAGGGATATGTGGCCTACACCCTCGGAGACAATTAACCTAACTACTAGTCCACCAGGGCACACCTACATTTTTTCAGATCTTCCATTTAGCTCTGTTTTTATTGAAGTAATATTGGCTGGTAGCACTAAGTCTCAGGTATACAACTCTTTAAATCAACATCCGTGTGTGAGACCTTAGGTTTGCCACCAGAGTTCCATGTTCTATCTATCACCGTGCGGCAGACAGCTGACCTCCTGTGCCCACTCGCCTACCCCTTTCCCCCCACTTCTGGTAACCACGAATTTATTCTTAAAGCGTAAAAGGTTTTTTGAACTTAGTTCATTAGTTTGCTTTGTTTCTTTAGATTCCATACATGAGTGAAATCATATGGTGGTTGTCTTTCCTCATCTGACTTATTTCACTCTCTAGGTATGTCCATGTTGTTGCAAAATGGCAGGATTGCATCTTTTATATATATATATATATATACATAGTTAAGTACTATTCTACTGTGCATAGATACCATATCTTCTTTATACTCCTTTGTCAGTAGACACGGGTTATTTTTAGCTCTGGGCTATGGTAACTGATACTGTGATAAACCTAGGGGCACATATGTCCCTTTGAATTAGTGCTTTCAGAGTTTTCAAATAAATGCTCAGAAGTGGCATAGCTGAATCGTGTTGAATTTTTGAGGCATCTCCAGACTCATTTTCCATGGTGGCTACACCAGGTGACATTTCCATCTGCAGTGTGCGAGTGTTCCCTTTTCTAGGGGGGCTTCTGATGCAACTAAGACAGAGGACAAAGGTGGCCCAAAAGGATAGAGGATGAGCATTAAAGAAGCAACTCTGGAGATAGAAACCATGAGTGTGAATGTGTATGAGTGAGTGTCTGTGTGTGTGTGTCTGTGTGTGAGTGAGTGTGTGTGTATAAGTGTGTATGTGTGAGAGTGTGTGTGTAAGGAATGTGTCTCCATATTCCCTATATAAGAAATAGGTCTGCTCTTCTTACATGATAAAGTTCTGGTCAAGAACAAATGAAATACATACTTCATAACAACGTATTATATAGGAACTGTAGTTGATAACACAGTATTATGGAATTGGAGAAAAAGAGCACATGAAATAATGCATTTAAATGCTTTGAAAAGAATAAAGCTATTAAGGTTAATTGCTACTAGCGTGCCTTTTCAAGGGGTAGTTCGGACCCAAGCTCCTGGTCACACGAGAAGGAAATTAACTTCATGTTTTGAGGAGGACACAACCTTGAATGGGCCACTTTCAGATGCCAGCAGAGGGGCCACAAATGGCATTTCAGGAAGCTCAGTGCTGATCTCCAGCTCTCTCCTTTACAGAAACACCTGTGTTGGCAGGAGAGGCAGGTATTCCAGGCAGGCAGCCCGGGAACACAAGATTGGACTGAAACTCTCAGGAATCAGTATTGGACAGAAAGAGGAACAGACTCAGGTTTCCATTAATGGGAGGGAAGCAGAGTGCTTCTAGAAGCAGGAGGCTGTCTGATAAACTGTGTGCTTGGTGGAGGGACAAGGAGGAGATGAAAGATTAAAAAAATGCAGTAGAAGATTTGCTTACACTTCTTGGAATGGTAATTAAATTTATTTATAGTTATGGAAAATTTGGAGAAGGGAGGAAAAGCAATTTAAATGCAGAGTTTTCACAGGGCAATGGCAAATGGCTTGCTTTAACGGCGCCTCTGAAGGTTAACAGGATGGCAGGGAGGTCAGACTGAAGTGCATATGATAAGTGACAAGTGTTAACATGGCAAATCATGTATTTAAAATTACTCTGAGCTTTATCAAATGTTTCCTCTCAAAAATAAACTATCCTGGAAGGAAAGGTTAACTGAGAAAAGAGTATTACTCTAATGTTTCTGTGATGACCGGGGGGAAGGGAGGAGGGCTCTGTAATGTAGGAGAAGTGGTGATAAATATAAATAGGTTGTTATGTTATTAACAGTGAAGAAGCAAAACTATTCCAAACTTACACTGCACTAGGAGGGAGCAAGTACATGTTCCCTCTCCTCTTTGTCTGCCCGTCTCTGTGAGCCCAGCGCTGTCCCAGTCCACCCCGGTGGGTAGGAGACACAGTGTAGGTGAGACACTGATGAAGTCGAAGCCCCAGAGCTAACCATGTGTGGCTTTGGCCACTAAGAAGGATCCAGAGGAGTCTCCGAAAACCCCCATGGACCCCTCCCTCACCTGGTCCCCATCTCTGTCAGAACTTCTCTCTGACCCTGCCTGGAGGAAAGGTACAATGGGCACCTGCGCAGAGTAGTGGTATCGCACAACTCAGTCCAACCAATGAGACAAAATAGGGACTTGGAATGAAGGTCACAGATTTCACTGCCCTTTCCCCCGGAGCCTCGGTTTTCTCCCCTGGAGAAAAATCTCAACTGGACAGATGAAACTGCAGAAGTGGTCCCATGAACATCAGAAACAAATCAGGAATGATTTTTTTGGTCATTATTATTTAACATTGTTCTGGAAGTACTGGCCAACCCAATGAGATAAGACAGACAAAATAAGGTGATCATTCTTTCTACATGATGTGATGATTTACCAAGTTGCAAATACAATAAGAAAGTCAACTCATTTGAGAGAATAAACTATTATAATTCAGTAATGTGACAGGTTTAAAATTGCTGTAAAGAAATTCATGGCCCTTCTAAGTAAATGCAGCAAGTAGTTAGAAGAGATAATGGAAAATGATACTTAAGAAAAAATAAAGCAGGGAATGTCCAAGAATTGGATTATTTTGAAAGGCTAATGAATGACAGCATGGGCCAAAAAAAGACTTGGGAAAAATTTTCTTTTACAGAAAGAGTCTACATCACAAAGATGTTAATAATATCTAAATCTATAAATGATAGTAAGATTTTTGATGAGAAGCAGAATCATAGAAATTGACACTAAATTTTACATGGAAATACAAACAAGCAAGACTAGCCATAAAATTCTAAAAATGAGGTGTAATGATAGGAACTGGCCCCACCAGATATTAAAAACTATTATAAACCTATAATACTAACGTAATCTGATGCTGGTACATAAATAAGAAAGAAAATGACAATTATAAATTTTTCATTTATCAAATAGGAAAAGGATTCAAATATATTAGAGAATGTGTAGAAAGCAGGAAATCTACATTGCTGATAGGGTAGAAATTAATACAATCTTTACAAAGAACAATTCGGCAATGTCTATCTAGAGTACAAATGTGTATCATCTTTGATGTAGGGATTTAGCGTCTAGGAAAATATTCTACTCACACATGTACACACAAGAATATTTGTTAAAGCCTATTTGTAATAGTGAAAAATGGGAAACAACCAAAATGCTTATCACTGTGACACCGGTTGAATAAATTATTATTCTTACATGCAATGCTATGGAACAATCTTCAAGATATATTTGTAAATGGAAAAAGCAAAACGCATTACACTCAACATAGATGCATCTTAAAAATATAATATTGAGTAAAAAATATCAAGACACAAAAGAGTATATACAATATGAGTCCACTAATATTAAGTCTAAAAACAGGTACAGCTAAACTTCATTGCTTAGAGAGTCAGCCAAAGGAGACAAACCTGCAAACAGCAAGAAAATGCATGTCACAAAAGTCACGATATTACTTCCCTCTGCAGGGAGGAAGGGAATGGATGATTAAGGAGGTACGAATATGCCTAGAGTGCTGGCCATGTTCTCATTCTAGCTTCAAGTGGTGGTTACCCAGGTGGACACTTTATAATGATTAATTATATATGCATATAGATAGATGTGTTTTGTTTTCTTATGTGCCTGTTAATCTTCAACGAAAATTTCCATCACGAAACTTGGATGCAGAATTTTGTATATTGTACGATGTCACTTATTTTCATAAATAGCATACAAATATATCCTTGTAAATGCATAAAAAGAGCTGAAAGGATAGGTACAAAACCGACACTAGTGTCTGCTTCTGGGAAGCTGAGGTGCTTGAGGACAGAGATGGGAGGGGGATCTACTTTCCATTGTGAGCCTTTAGTACCTCTGAATGTTCAACGTGTGCATATATTCCCTTTAAAACAAATTTGAGCATTGGATAAACTTTAAAATGATGATTATGCTATAAAGGTAGGCTATGTTTTAAAAAATTTTAAGCATTTATCTAATTTTTTCCCCCAGCCCCGGGTCTTAAATCCAGGTGTGTTACTTTTACACCCTGCGCTTTACCTGCTCGAGCTACAGGGGGACCACAAGACAGGTTAAATTTTTTTTTTTTTTAATGTGTTTTTACAGAAAGGGAACTGAGACCATAATACAACCCAATTCTAGGAAAAATAACCATAAAAAATAGTCTATTGGTTAAGGCATTGCAAAAACCATCATCTACTGAGCCAAGTATAAATAGAAAGGAGTTTCTTACAGAAAAATAGCCCACAGAAGCATTGTCCTAAAGAAAGACTCTAGGATGACCTTCCACAAACAATTCCCAAAGACACTCTGAAGAGGACCACTAAGATAGCTGCTGCCTCTTGTATGATCTGGAGTCACCAAGATCAGGAGGCTGCTGCCATGATCAACACCAACAAAACAGGGTCCTGCACCCACTCCCCACCCTCCCTGAGGTTAGGCACCTGGGGCCCTTGCAGCAAACAATGCCTCCCCAACTGTGTTTATTAGCAGGCACACAACAGAAACATGGCTCCATCTCATTCACCCTTCCAGGTGGCACAGGCCCTCTTGGCAGAACTAGCATCATATCTGGAACTGCAGGCACAGAAGAGTCTGGGCAATCGACGAACCATCAAAGTTGGTACGTCCGCTGTGCAGAGCAATTTTTCAATATCGAATTAAGTTGATATTATACCTACTGTAGGACAAAGAAATTCCACTTCAAATATTCTAAAAAAAACTTTCACAGACATCCTCTTATATCTGAGGATGTATGTGCAAGAGAGTTTATTTCAATATTATTTGTGTCAGTGAAGAACCAAAGCAAACTAAATAGCTATCAATAGGGGAACAGATCATGATACATTTTTTCCATGGATACTATACAGTAATTAAAGACATGAACTAGAACTGTTTGTGCTAACATAACTGAAAATCAATATAACCTATAATAATAAAATACTACATAATAAAACAAGAATTCTACATACATAAGGATGTCATTTATAAAAGATTATGAAAACTACAAAACAACACTACATATTAGATATAAAGATGTACATATATTGCATGGATGGAAATGATGACTGCCAAATTCAGATTACTGGTTGTTTCTTGAGCGAGAGGAAGGTGGAGTGCACAGTTTCAATTGCTTTGTAATACTTTATTTCTTTATTAAAAATCTGAGCCAAATATGACCTATGAAGCTGGATACTAAAGTATATTAATGAATTGTTCATTATTTTGTACAACTATCTATTTAAAATATTTAACAATACAAAATTTAATGCGTGGACCACCATAAAAATATTCAAAATGTAGTTTCCTAAGGAGCAGAAAAAATAAAACAAGGGAAAGTGATGGTGGTGGGTATGGTGTGTTAACTATTTGGTGAATGGCAAATTTGCACATACAGGCTTATTTTTTTTAAATCAAAATTGCCTCAATATATATACAATTAAGAAATGATAAGATAGTCTTTATGTAAGGTAAACACTGACACAAATACAGTGGAAAATTTTAGTATATCTCTATCAGAGTAATTGATTAGAATACATAAATAGGATACACATAGAGTATATAAATTATAATTTGGGTGATGAAAGGGGACATAACTACAAATGCAATAGAAGTTTTAAAATCATAATTTATAAGCCACTGTATCCCATTAAATTTAGATAACTCAAATAAATGGATAATCATCAGAAATGACTCAAGAAATAATTGCTAACTTTAAGGAATTTGTAATCATTATTAAATAAAATGAATCATCATCATTTTAAGCTCATCATCAAAACAAAGTTTTCAGAGGATAGAAAATTATTTAAAAAAAAAACAATAACAATTAGTCTAACTCATTTGTATGTAGTTAGTTTAACCTGTTATTAAGCCTTGACAAAAAGAAGATAATAGAAAATCATGACAGAAAAAAAATCATATGACAATGTTACTTACAAACATACATGTAAAATTCTAAATCGAATCAAATTCAGAAGTTTGAGAGTACTATGTTTCGATCAGGTAGGATTTATTCCAGGAATGTATCACTGAATAACTGAGGTGATGTCAGTAGGATTGACCATTTATATTAAAAGACAAACAAAAAGTGTGGTCACCTCCACGGATGCAGAAAATATTGAATAAAATTCAACACTCAATACTCTTTCATAAAAAAAAGAAAATAAAAATTTTGCCTAATTAGATATAAAGACATGCTTTAATCTGATAAAGACCATCACCCAAAAATCTACACTAACATCTTACTTAATGTTTGGAGTTTAGCAGAATTTCCTTTGCTTTCAAGACCAAGACATGAATGTCTGCAGTCGCTTCTTTTACACGGAGATACTGGAGGTCTTGGAGAATGCAGAAACACAAGGAAAACACAGTTATAAGGAAGGAAAGAGAAAAACTATATTTATAGACAACATAATTATCTACATAGAAAATCCAAAAACCAAACTTTCAGATCCACTAAGAGCATCTGGCAACACTGTTGGGTATGCGCATAACAGATGAGCCGTTCTAGACATCAGCAATCATCTATTAAGCAAGATTTAATATTCAGTGTCGCTTCAAGTGAAATTCCAATAGAATTGTTCACGGAACTTAATGATTCTAAGATTCGTTCATAAAAGTGAAAGTACATAAGGACCAAAATAAATCTGGGGGGCGGTGGTGGCAGGGTATGAGGAGAAAAAAGAAAGCTAAGGGATTTGCTGCATAATCTATCAAGACATATTATGAAGTTGGCCAATTCACCAAACTCCGATTTGTCAAATAGTCAATTCAATTAATGTTTTGCTAAAAGTCAATTTCCCAAAAGCCAATTTGCTGAAGGATTAATTACACAAATGACTGATTCACAGAATTTATAAGATGCACAAAGTAGTCACAAATGTGAGTTTTTTAGTTTTGAGTTTTAAGGGAAAGGTACAGGTAGGAATGAAGGTGAGTAGTCAGGCAGGAAGAGAGACTTGGAAGAAGCACTGTATGTTTATTTAGTTGTTCACACTAATTGTTCCCCACTGGCCCTGGGTCTTGAACCTGGGACCTTGGAATGTATGTGGGACTGTTCCCAGGGTGTACTAGACCGCTAGGCCACAGGGCACATCCACAAATGTGTTTTAAAGCAATACTGCTAACTCTAGTTATAAGTATTTTTAGCAAGGATATATTCAACTTAGTAAATCTAGTTAGGAATATATTACAGACTACATACCTCAAGGATATATCTGTCATGAATTAATCAATAATGCTTAATAATATAGTCTTTAACCTATTTTATAATCAAAATACAGGAGAAAATATATCAAATTTATTAAATTCATTAAATGTAGTCAGGAATATAGTTTTCATATCTTTACTTTTAGTAACTTAAAAAATTCCTTCAAATGCTGATAAGAAAAATATAATTTATATATATACACACACACATATATAGGTATGCATAAAATCTGTGGAAATACTTTCAAGAAGAATATTATACTTTAATATATTCAAAAGGCTGTGTTTAAAATATTTTGCTGAATTAGTAAACAAGTAGCAAATTAAACATTAGTTGAAGTGACTTAAAATTTGGCTTTCACACATGCAAAAGACGACATATTGTGTGATTCTATTTCTATATGTCTAGAAAAGGCCAGTTTGTAGAGACAAAGAACAGATCAGCAGTTGCCTAGGGCTGGGGGTGGGTGGGTGGGTGGGAGAGGGAATTAATTACAAAATGGCACGAAAAAAAGTTATGGAGTGATAGAAATGTTCTTAAACTGAATTGAAGTGATTGCAAAACTCTATAAATTTACTAAAACCATTGAATTGTGCACTTGCAATGGGAGAATTTTATGGTATGTAAATTATAACTCAACAAAGTTGTTAAAAATGGGGAAAATGGCTTTCAGTAAATTGATTTCCCGCATATTAACCTAGAACTATTATTATAAAAATATAGTAATTAAGACAGTGTGGCATTGGTATAGGAGAAGATGGAAAGAATAATGGAGTAAAATAGAAAGCTCAGAAACAGGCTCACTTATGTGGAGGCTCTTGATATATTACAGAGGTAACACTGAAAAATAAGTGGGGAAAGAACTACTAAATGGACTATTAAATAACTGATATTCTTTCACTTGGCTAACCATATAAAATATAATGCAATATCTACATAACATACACAAAGCTAAACTTTAGATTTATTAAAGAGCTAAATATAAAAAGACAAACTTCAGTCTCTTGGTTCTGGTCTGTTGCAGAAAGATCTTAGAAATCTCACACCATCCTCACAAGTGAAAAAATTGAAAAAAAATAAATAAATAACCAAAACAAAACCATCAGCTCTTCTTAGATCCGTCGGAGAAGTGAGATCACAGGACAAACCACTGAGAGGCAGCAGATATGGAGAATCACAACATACTAGACCAGAAACCTCTGTGGAACCCAGTACCTGGTAGGAAAATCTAAACTGCATTGACAAAATCCTGGAGGCCCAGTGTAGACAAACCTAAGAGAGAAACTCTCCAGGAGACTCAGTCAAAGGGCAGAGGTGAGGGCCTCACGCTTTTGTGAGTTTCGCCTCTAGGAGCTCTACAATGTCCCCAGGGGATACTGGCAAACAAACAAACAAACAAACAAACAAGAACAAAATCTCCATCAACTACCAGTCGCGGGGGTGCAGGGAAAGGAATCATTTTAAAACACATCAGTGCATCCCATTCCTTCTTCACAAGGCCTGCACTACTTTACCACTGTGTGGGCCAGCATTGAGAACATGACCCACGTCCCACACTTGAAAGTAGACTTCACACCTAGTCAGCACTGAGCATAGACCTGAATGTCACAGATGGGCTTTCTGGAATGATAACAACCTGCACTGACTGTACGGGATATGTCCTGCCCTGGAATTCTGCTGTCCTTGTCTGCTTAACTGTGCTTTGTTCTTGCCCACTTGGCTATTCCTGCTGGCTCACTACCCTCCCTCTGCTGACACCGCACTGGTGGTGCAGTTGCTTTGAACACCTGCATAACACAGAGTCTAACCAGTTGGGGTTAGGTCATTGCCTAATCTACCTGGGGGAAGGGAAATGCCCAACTCCACGTCCAGTCATTCTAATCACTCTGCAATCACCGGGGCCACAGCCTTGATTCCACTGCCATTCTAGACTTTGATTTGGAGGAAGGGAAATAAACAGTCAAGCCCACTTCTGTCATCCTTTCTCAACCACAGGGAGGAAAAACACCCAGAGAAGTATCAGTGAAATTCCAAGTACAGGGGCACAGACTTTCTAAGATATAATCATAGGACTAGAGAATGCTTCCTCCCTCCCTACACCTTAGCACTACATTACTAAGGTCTATTATCACAGCTCCTTACATCCACGGCATCATATCCACTTTCCAATAAAAAATTATAAGGTTGGTGCACCCTGGTGAAGCAGTGGTTAGGTCAATCTCCTCCATAGGAGCAAGCCACATGTTCCTGAGTTCAAGTCCTGTCCCGGGGGGAAGCAACCAGTGTGAACAGCTAAATAAAAATGCTTGTTCCTTTTCTCTCTTCCTTCCTGCCTAATCATCTTCATTCCTGCCTGCACCATCCCTTAAAAAAAAAAATTACAAGCCATACTGAAAGGCAAAATATAAGCAAACAAAAATCCCACAATTTGAAGACACTGAACAAGCATCAGAACCAGAAATATGGCAGAAATGTTGCAATTATCGAACTGAGCTTCCTGAATCTGTGGTTTGTTGTCTGACATTAGTTTGGGGACTTTGTCAGTCATTACTGCTTCAAATATTGCTTTAGTTTCTTTCTTTCTTTCTCATTCTGTCATTTTGGCATTATACTTTGCCATATTGCCATTACTCTTCTTCCAGAATATAGAATCAGAAGGAATTCATTTTAGGAAGCCAGGATTATGCTCTTAGTACCAAAAGAAAGAAAGAAAATTACTGACCAATATTTCTCATAAACATAGCAGCAAAAATCCTGAAAAAAATTAGCAAGTGAAATCCAACATTGTATAAAAGAATTGCACCCACAACCAAGTGAAATTTACTGTAGATATGCAAGTATTTCAAAATTAAAAAATCAATTAATGTATTCCATTACAACTTACCAGAAGATGCAGAAAAAGCATTTGACAAAATCCAACATCCATTCATAATATAAATTCTCAGTGAACTAGCAATAGAGGGAAACATTTTCAACTTAATAAAGAACATCTGTAACAATTTACATCCAACATCTTATTTAATGACGAGAAACTCAAAGCTTTTACACTAAATCAAGAATAAGATGAACTTTCCCTCTCACCACTGCTTTTCAACATGGTGTTAGAAGTCCTAGCTAATGCAATGAAACAAGAAAAGGAAATAAAATTTATACAGATTGGGAAGGAAGAATAAAAACTACCTTTGCTCACAGACAATGTCATCATCTATGTAGAAAACAAAATCAAAGAAGAATTAGACAAACGGAAATATTCCATGTACACGGGTAGGCAGACTCGCTATTGTCAAGATGTCAGTTCTTCCCAACTAGTTCTATAGCTTTAAAAGTCTCATCAATTTTCCAAAAAGATATTTGTGGATACAAAGAAGCTTATTCTAAAATTTATGTGGAGAGGTAAAAAAATCCAGAATAGCTAACACATTATTGAAGGAGAAGAACAAAGTTAGGATTGACACAACTGTACTTCAAAACTTACTGTAAAACTATACCAGGGAAGAGAGTGTGATATTGGCAAAAGAACAGACAAATAGAACAATGAAACAAAAGAGAGAACCCGGAAATAGACTATGTATAGTCCACAAAGGAGCAAAAGTAATAAAATGGGCAAAAGTAGTCTTTTCAACAAATGGCGCTGGAACAATGCAAATAAACCTTCACATGCAAATAAAATGAATCTAGACAGAGATCTTACACCCTTCACAAAAATTAACTCAAAATGGATGATAGGTCAAAATATAAAATGTAAAGCCATATAGCTCCTACAATGTAAAACAGGAGAAAGCTAGATGACCCGGTGTTGGCAATGACATTTTAGTTGTAATGCCAAAGTTATGACCTATGAAAGAGATCATTGATAAGCTGAACTTCACTTAGGTTACATGTTGTTTTCTCTGTGAAAGACAATGACAAGAGAAAGAGAAGACAAGTTATAGACTGGAGAAAATTTTTGCAGAAGAAGTATCTGATAAAAAGATTGTTATGTGAAACATACAAACAATTCTTAAAACCCCATAACAAAAATAAATAAGCCAGTTGAGTCCCTGTGGAGCAAGGGGCTTAAGAGGGCTGCGGTGTGGACCATATAAAGCCCAGGAATCCAGGGAAGGGGGCACCAAAAACAAACAAACTAAAAAAAAAAAAAAAAAGAAAAAAAGTACATTAAAATGCTGCTTCCTCCTCTCCCTTCCTTCTTTCCTTCAAAATAAATAACCTTATTAAAAGTAGATAAAAGACACAAACACTGAAAAAGATATACAAATGGCAAGAAAGCATATGAAAAGATGGTCAGCATCATGTCATTAAAGAACTGTACATCAAAACAATGAGATACCGCTACATACCTATTAGAATAACCAAACCTGGACATTGGATCACCAAGATTGACTTAGATAATTAAGTTCAATGGAGGAAAAGATAAACCACGGAACAAACTTTGGACTCTTCTTAGGAGAAGGGAGAAAAGTCTTATGTGTAAACAATTTACATAAATTGGGATTTAGAAAACAACATTTACTCTAGGTATTTGACAAAGAAAATTAGATTTTTATAAAATTTCCTGAGGGTTGGAGATACAGGCAATGGTCTGACAGAGGAGTCTAAGAATGTGTTGATTTATTCCTAGAATCATAAGCCAGTTGCTACTATGCCCAGCATAAAAAGGCAGGCAGGGCATCAGAGGCCTCCAGGGCCTGAGATCAAGAACGCTATAGCTATGAATCAGAAATCAGGGAGCTTGTATTGGAAATCACTGCATAGTCACAACTGCCTAGAATTTGACATCATCCAGCTGTCACCACCTTTGCAAGTATCTTTCACTAATCCCCTGCCACCACTCACATACAATGGTCTCTGGACTATGGGATCCCACTAGCAAAAAAAAGAACCCCCAAAAGTTAATGGCCTGTGCCACTTCTTCCAAATGTTGTACATAATTAGCAGAACCTAGTTTTCATCCAGAATCCTAACTGCAAGAGAGTCCTAGAAATGCAGTGTTTAACTCTCCAACCTCTGTGTGATAGAGGAAGTTATTGGAAAGAAATGAGAATAAATGCTATCAAGTGAAGCAATCAGTGTGATGCATCACATCAACAAAGTGAAAATCAAAAACCACTTGATCGTCTCAATAGTTGGAGAAAAAATATTTGACAAGCTTCAGCACCCATTAATGATTTAAAAAAAAAAAAAAAAAAAAGTCTTGCCGAAATAAGAATAGAAGGCACATAGTCAACATAATTAAAACAGTATATGACAAACCCACAGCCAACAGCATAATCAATGGTGGAAAGCCGACAGCCTTTCCCCTAAGATCTGGAACAAGACAAGGTTGCCCACCACTGCTCTTCAACATAGTTCTGGAAATCTTGGACAGAGCAATAAGGCAAGAAAAGGACATCAAAGGAATCCAAACTGGAAAAGAAGAAATAAAACTGTCATTCTTGCAGATGACATGATACTCTTCCTAGAAAACTTTGCAGACTCCATGAAAAAGCTGCTAGAAACAATAAATGACTACAGCAAAGTGGCAGGATACAAAGTCAACACACAAAAATAATTAGAATTCCTATCTGCAAACAATGAAGGAGAGGAGAAAGAAATCCCATTCACATATAGCAAGGAAGATCAAATACCTCGGAACTAACTTAAAAAAAGAGGTGAAAGACCTCTGCAATAAAAACTACATGACTTTAACAAAAGAAATAAAAGGAGACACAAAGAAACTAAAAAACATCTCATGTCATGAATTGGAAAAATCAACATAGTAACAATGACCATGCCACCCAAAGCAATATATAGGTTCAATGCAATTCCTATCGAAATCCCAGGAACATTTTTCAAGGAAATGGAAGATAAGTTTGTATGGAACCGCAAAAAGCCTCAAGTAGCCGAAGTTATTCTAAAAGTAAAAAGGAATAGTGGGAGCATCAAACTCTGGACTTCTAATTATACTACCAAAACTGCATGGTACTGAAGCAAAAACAGACACAGTGATCAGTGGAATCAAATAGAGAGTCCAGAAATAAAACTACACCTATATGGACCATTAGTCTATGACAAAAGTACCAAGTGAAGACAATGGAGGAAGGAAAGTCTATTCAATAATGGGTTGGGAAAACCAGAAAGACATCTGTAACAAAAAGAAGCTAGACTACCTACTACCACCAAGTACAAAAACCAATTCAAAATGGATCTAAGACCTGGACATAAGATCTGAAATCATAAATAACTAGAACAAAATATGGGTAAAACACTCCATGACCTCTGAACTCTATCTAATGTCCAGATTGTTGAATCTAGGACCCATTGACAAAGGGTTAAAATATGTTAGTCAACTCCAAAACACTGAAAATACTTCCATTCAGGAAAGGAAAAAGTCAAACACACAATTATACCTACACAGTCTTCTGGATTCCATGTGCTGAAAATGTCATGGGTCCTTTGTAAGCAATCTGGCAAATTGCTTTTTTAGAAAATCTCCCTTATTTCTTCATCCTTATGGACATATCTGAAGTGAGCATTAGAGAGGCCACATATCTTGAAGAACATACTACTTTTGGTCAAGTTCAGAAATTGAACCTTAGAGGCTGAGCCATCACAGGTTGTTGTCAGTATTCTTGGCATTTCTTTGTCAATACAGTTCCATTCACTGGTTTCCGATCTGCTTCTGGGGAGTTCTCTGGCCTAATAATCCTAAATTAAATTTTGTCTGAACGCAATCTTTGATTCTGAGAATCCTTGCCTCCCAGCCATGTCCAGTTTCTGTCCTTCAATCTATTGGTTTATATCTTAAGCAATTCTAAGTAGCCATGAATGCAGAGGCTCAGGAGAGAACTTGGGCGACACATGACACTTTGACCTTTCTCTTGCCGAGTCTCCCTTTTGCTTAAGGACTGACATTGGTCTTCTATTTTTTATAGGGCTTTAACCAAAAACAGTAAGACATAGTCAGCACACGCACCAAAAATTCTGAAGTTCTTCCTAATCATACAGCCTCAGTAGGCAATGGTCTATGCCCACAAGGAACAATGGGGAACACTTGTTATGAATCAGGCATCCTCCTCTATCCTACCATCTCCGCTTAGCCAATTTCCCATTTTAGAATCTGCTACTTTAGCACCCACTCCATGATAAAAACTGAAGAGAAATTATCTTTGAGGAGGTCAACAAAACACATCTACACTTAAAAGAGGTAGGGTCCAAATAGCAACACTAACTAGATATAGACCGAATTCCTTAGAGTTGCCCATGAGGAGGATAGGACTGGGGAAGAACATACGAGAACATGTTATCTGTCAAAGGCATGTAAATAAATGCCCTGGAATATTTCCTTGTTTGGGATGACATGGCACTCATTATTTATCCACTACACATTTTTTTATTCAAAATTTCAAAAAGGAGGCAGAGTCTACGATCACAGAGGAATGCATGAGCACTAGCCTAAGCGGTTAGTGTAGCACAAGAGCTGAGGGACTAGCAGTTCAGAAGGTGCCCAGGGGAGGGTATGTCATAGCCACGTGAAGGCCGCGCTTGGGATCAGAGCACGGCTGGCATCAGGTCAGGGTCTCTGCTCTGCTCATCTAAATTCTGGTCACCTTTCCAGACCCTGCTAAAGTCCCTCCTCCAGGAAGCCTTCTCTAACTACTCCATCTCACACTTCTCTCTCCCTCCACTCAACTCTCACGACACCCAAAAGTCACTAATATATCACTGGTTCTTTATTTCAGGAGGTTAGATAACCCAAATCAGTGAGGGCCAAGCCCATGAGGGCCACTGCAAAGTTGACAGGGACTGCCTGGTAAACGGACAGTCTTGGTTAGCTGAGAAACACCAGGAGACTCACTGCTTCGGATTGGGCCTGACTTTTTCTATGCCCCAGGTCACTCCCCAAACCACAGCCCATTAATGATAGCTGGCCTCAAATGTCACCTGGCTGACAGTGCGCAGTGGGCAGAAACAGCCCATTTTTCCACAATTCAGCAGGTCCGGCTCTCAGCTCGGATGAGCCCCTGTCCCCTTCCAATGCTTTTTCCTTTTGTGTGATATATGTAAAACACTCCTAATGTGAGGATCCTCAGAGAGAGCTCCCACTGCCCGTCTAAGTGTTTTTAAAGAATTGAGCTCTTACCTTTTAAAATTACACCGGGGTGGTATTGTTCAAATATGTAAGACTGACTCCTCCAGAAAGCAGCAACAACAGGATACAAGGCACTAATTTTACCCCACTTTGACTTAGAAAATATAATCGGTACTTATAAAAATTGTAAATACTAAAGAATCAAGGGAATAGGATTATTCTAAAATAGGGCGCTAATACATCAAGCAAAATAGCTTTTGCTAGTCTTAACTGAGGGCCATTATCTATCAGAGAAGATATGCCTCTGGCCTTGATAAAGTAAAGAAGCACAAATGACGGAAGAAGCTTGCCAATCTTTCTAGGAGGGGGAGGAAAGAGTCTATAACGAGACAGAAACTTGGAAGAGCTGAGGGATTCGCCAGGGTAGATAAACAGCTTCAGGCATGCCCAAGAGGGGCCAACGCTGCTGGTTCAATCACCACCCTTTCCAGCGAGGTGACAGCCCTCTCTCAGAATTGCCGACGAAGGTTGCACAATCCACGGCTTCGTCATTTACCTCTTGGTAGTTGTGCTCAGTCAGTGCACGTGTCTCCCCAACTAAATACACCCTCTGCAGGTAGAACTGTGCCCAATCTTTCTCTCCATATTCGCTTACACCAGCCTATTTCCAGTCCCCAACCCCTGAAGAGTGTGGCCCGCACAGCTGCCTTGAGCCCACCGCTCTCTCCCTTTCTCCCTCTCTCACATGCAGTAAATGGAAGGACTGTGACTGTCTGCCATCAGCCCTGGTGGCAAATTGCCACAATGTCTTGAAGGTGTGCAGAGCTGAATAGGAGGCACTTTCTTTTCTTTGTTTTTAAAAGAAAGATGCAGGCAGCAATGAAGGGGAGCAGGCAGAAGTGAGAGGAGGAAGAAGCATTTAATCAATTTTATTTTTTAGTCGTGCATCTTGGTTGTTCACTCAGCCCAGGACATGAACCCAGGTGCTTGGGCTATGTGTGGATTGCACTCAGCCAGAGGCGGCAGACCTAACTCCACAGGGTGTTTGAAGCATTCATTTTTAACCTAATTCTAAGAGGGAGAGGTGAGATCTTCTAAATACAAAATATTTCATCCAACACTATGGAGGCACATCTAAACTTTGGTGTTTAGAAGATGCTAGTTTGATTTACAGGGACCAAAACAGGTAAGAGTTAGCGGACAAGTGCAGAAGAGAAGCTCTCTATCACTTTGTTAGGAACTATAGGCTGTTTGGTAGCAAGTAGTATGTATTATATCCTTCTTCATTCATATCCTCTGTTCTCAAGGGACCCAATCTGTCAGGGCTCCCCAGTGGCCACTTAATCTATCCCTCTGCCTCTGAATATCACCACACCAAAATAATTCCAAGATCATAAGGTGAATGATCAATTCAAGTGGTGGAAATCAGTATCCTTTATACTTTCTGGAGGGAAAAATGAGTAGAAGAAACTTCCATTTAGTCATATATATATAAATATATATATTTATATATATGCTCTAATCAGAGCTTTCCTTCTCTATTCCAAATCAAGTTCCTTTTCATTTGTAGGCTCCTAGGTACAATCCTAGGGTCTACAACTTTTCTCTCCAACAATCATATGCAAAACATATTGGCTCTTGATTTTAAAAGAAAACTTGAAAAATAAAAATTAATATTTAACACATAAATGTCTATAATATGTCATTTGCCATTGTTAAATTTACTATTCATAAATTTATCCTATGTGGAAATAAGTTGTAAATTAGATTTTGTCCCTTTACCAAATTCCTGGCTAGGCATCATCTTGCTAGAAAACAATTATTAATTACAACTTAAATTAGTTACTCTAAGTCAAAGAGTTTTAAAAAGCAAATTTTTAAAATATAAAATACATTTTCTGAAAAAAAATTCATATGCAAAACAGGCACACGTGTACTTGGTGGAGGTGTGAATGAATTTTAATAAGCTAGCTGTGATATGAGGTTGGACTCCAAATTAAGATTTCCATTGTCCATGAGGATTTTAGGGCAGCCAATGATTCCAATTAGGTCTCTACTAAAATTTTCTAACTTGATTTCCCTGAAAGACTTAAGCTTCCATTTAAGGAATATGCATGTATGTGTATATATATTCATGTATAAAACATAAAGCTTGCCACTTTAGTAATTTCTTTATACTTTTAAAATAAAGGCAGCATGGTATATATATATAGCCTGTATCAATCTTTTTGACCATTGATTTACTTTGGATTTTATCTGCTAGATGAACTGACTTGCATGTTTCTAGTGTTTTCTCTGAGATGGTAAGTTTCTTGAGGTAGAATAAAGATCTCCTTTTCTTTTATGAGTTGCAGGGCTAATAAAAGGGCTGAACACTTATTAGAATTTAACAAATACCAACTGAGTGAATGAATCCATGAGAAAATGGCAGAAATCTTGACGATACACTTGAGTCAAAGCTTTGCAGTCTTGCACCAGTTTCCTAACCCTATTTTGTTTGGGGAAACCCATGAACCTACTCGATTACCACGGAGGTGCTCTGAGTGGAGCAGATGAAGGAACTGGTGCTCCCCTTTGCCTCCAAGTTCACAGAAGTTTCTCTAATCTACTCCAGACTAAAGGGATATCATTAAAATCAAAGGACTCCTGAGAAATACATTTGATTTTTCCAGCTAAAAGGTGCTTTTCTGCTTGTCTAGCTTCCATCTGTGTCTTTATAGCACAGAGTTGACCACAGTCTTGGGAATACTTCCTTTCCCAGGATACGTGCATACTTCTTATACATGTAGCTTTCCCTTGGCGTGCATCCTAAAACTACTCGTGGACATTATGCCTCTTCCAACTCCTTCCCTGTTTCTCACCATCTGTTCATATTCTGAGACCCAGTTAAGTGCACAAAGACAGAAACTGAGTTCACGTCCTGAAATCAAACTACTTGGGTCTGAATCCTAGCTCAACACCAGCTGTGTGACTTTAGACAAGTTGCTTAATTTCTCTGACTCTCAAGTTTCCTCCTTTGCAAAATGGGATTGATAATGTATAACTCACAGATATGGATTAGCTGAGGTCATGTATGGAAGACACTTAGCACACAGTAGATACTCAATCATGTTTGTTTGTTTTTTAAGGAAAGGTGCAGGCAGAAATGAAGATGGATAGGCAGGCAGGAAGAGAGAAGGAAGAAGCACTTTATTTTTATTTAGTTGTTCATCATTGGTTGTCCCCTAGCCCCAGGTCCTGAACCCGTGACGTTGGGATGTGTGTGAATTGGACTGTGCCCAAGGTCTACTAGACCGCTAGGCCACCAGGACATGCCATTATTGTATTTTTAATGTAACTTTAGTTATTGCTTCTGCATATTGTTCCTCTGATTTCCTTTGTCCCTTCTGATTCCTTATGATTTTTTTTTAAGGAAAGGTGCAGGCAGGAATGAAGGCAAGCTGAGGCAGACAAGCAGCAAGAGAGAGGAGGAAAAAGCATTTTAGTAATTTTATTTCGTTATTCATCTTGTTTGTTCCCACTGACCCCGAGACATGAGCCCTGGTCTTTGGGATGTATGTGGATTATGCTTGGCCACAAGTGGCTGATCAAACACTACTCCACCAGGGTACGCCTGCTATAATTTTTGATGAGCACACTCAGATAGTGGTCACTTCATTAACTACTGTATGTACTCTTGAAACATTTATTTATACATTTGATCATATATTTGTTACCTCCTTACAGATAGAATTTAAGGTGGTAGTTAGATTTACGCCATTTTGCTAATAACTCCTAGTGAACCGCTATAAGATTGACTTGTCTGACTTGGGAATATATTGTGCTTGTCTTGTCAATTGCTCTCAATGGAGTCCTCCTTTTCTTCTCTGTGTCAGAAGTGACATATGGCAGATATGCATGAGTTCCCTGGAGAACAATGAGGAACTTCACAAAGCTCAGTCTGGGAGGATAGACAAATGTTGCTGCTATGGAGTGATAGTCCCATGACACTTGCAAGTGGGAAATGAACTGGACGCAGAGGAAGCAAGGTCGGTTTGAGGAGAGGAAAACTTGCTTCCAAAAGGAACAAAACAAGAATGCCTCCAGTCAGGCATAATCGGGCAGGGGACTCTGTAGATGAGATGTGCAAAGTTAATTAGCCATTCACCCCTATGTCTGCATCAACCCTTTGACCACCATGGTAGGTGAAGACTGAGCTCCCCAGGACAAGATCTGTTTACTGGAATGTTCTTTCCTTTGTTCTTTTTACTTCTTTCCTTTTACTGTTTCTTTAGAGGTGGCAGTTAATAAGAACGTCAGTCCTTAAAATCTCTGATAGTGTTCAAGTGGTCATGAATTCTTCCTTCATTCAATGAACATTCATTACTTAACAAGTTACTAAGGAATTAAATAGATAGAGTCTGATTCACCAAAATAGTCGATCAACCTTGAGGGTGATAGTCTGATCCCATGAGGATCAGTATGGAGGAAAACTTTTTTTTTCTTTCAACTGTTGCCTTTATTCATTTCCTTCTTCTTTTAGAAGCTATGGTATGTAATTTAACTATAATTTCAAATTAATTCAACTCCATTCCAAATCATGTGTCAGAACCTAATGCAAACCCAGAACCCTAGCCGCTAGAAAATTCCAGAGATGCAGTTTTCATATATTTAATCTCTCCAATTACAAACAAATGAGGGGAGGTTTGAGTGAGTCAATTCAGAATATATGGCATATTGGTATGCCTTGAGCTCATGGAGAAGATTGGCTTTGAAGGAGACCTTCCCAATGTGTAAAAATTGCATGAAGAGGGAAACTTTTTGAAAATTCCTGACTGATGAAGAAGAAAAGTGAGCGAGAATAATACATGATGAATAACTTATCTAGATGGGTGTAGAATAAGCATGCTAGAAAGACAGTAGGTATTCAAATAAGGTAAGTTCTATTACCATAATCAACATATCTGATAAATGGTGATCTCCTAATCTTCACATTTTCTCCAGTTCTTAAAATCTACCAGTAGATTACCTACCACTATGGTAATTACTGATATTATCTTGTTGGTTTAATATTTTCAGAATCAGTATACAATGCCAGGAAGTGGAGAAATGCTTAAAAAACCTGGAAGAAAATTATTTTTACCTTGGGATTCTGTACCTAGACAAGTGATCAATTAAACATCAATGACATTTTCATTCATGTAATAGCTGAAAATAATTCACCTTTGCCTTATCTAAGAAAACTTTTTGTCATGAAGTTTCAAGAGTAAATAAAAAAGAGGAAGACACTGAATCCCAGAAATAGGGATTCTAAACGCAAGAGAAAAGTTGAGAGAATCACTGGGATAATCATAAAAATGATCCCAAGACAACAGCTACACAGTAGCCTCGGGAAGATGAAGTCCAAACGGAAGAAGACAGAGGGCTGTGGGATGGACATCTCTGGGAAATAAATAAAATTGTTGAAATTCCTAACATTTGAACATATGGAGAGATTTACAACATTTAGGGATGAACTAGTGTTAAGTACATAGTAAACTAAAGAGAGCAAGTTATTGACTCCACATAAACCGAAGAAAAGTGAGAGGAAATGTAACCTTAAGCTACATATATCTCCACATTAAATAATTATTTTCATAACCATAGTAATGTAAACATTAAAGATGGACCCTATTTAAAATGATGGCATCACTCTGTTGGGGGTGAGGAGGCAGACCAAGAGCTGGTGGCCAAGGAGAGAGTGTAAATGGGAGGCAGTGGGGAAGAGGAATAAGAGAACCCACACCTCATCTTCCTTAGTAGGAAGTTCATGGACAGCGTCTAAAATTGGAAAATGTAGAGCTAACAGCCTAAGTATGTTATTTAGATACATGGAACTGAATAATAGGAGGAGCTGCTAGAAGATTTGAAATTATGGCTTCTGAGAAATGTATAAAGGAAGTGGAATAAGTCCTATAGAATTACATTTTTCACTTTTAAACTATGTACCTGGGTACCTTTGATAAAAAAAAAAAAAAAAAAAAAAATGTTTCACAAGGGTTTGCAGTAAAGGTTCAAGCTTAGTTCTCTGATCACAGTTTTCCTGTCACCAAATCCCCTCAAAGTCTCAGCCTCTTCTATCTACAGGCAACTAGCTACTTGCTGGTCATTTATATCAGAACACAGACTCCCACTGGCAAATAGGTGACTTAGACTTTGTTGTATTCTGTGTTCACTGCAAAATTGAAAGCTTCAGGAATCTCTTAAACCGTTCCTATTACCAATGACCTCAGCAGCCCAGGAAAGACAAAAAGGAAGGAAAGCCATTGCAGTAGCTGATCTCTCAGTAGCTGCTTTGGTCATGAGCTGTCCTATTTAGGCTTAAAGCAACTAATGAACGTTGCGACTGTGGGAGGAAAAAGAAATCACACAATCTAAAATGTAGTTTTTGTTTCTAAGTTAAATATTAAATGATGTATTCTATCCCTTCAGAGCAATCTGTAAAAAATAATGGGTAAACCAAAAAAAAAAAAAAAAAAAAATTGAGCAGCTTCTAGGAGAAAAATCAGGAAAAAAAAACACTATAATATTTGCAGACCTTTCCCTGACTGTGTCCTCCCTCCCCATGCCTCCTTTGGGCTGCCTGGCTTTTGGAAGAGAGGGAGATAATCATGATTGTTCAGGAGGCAAGGAAAGCCATTTGTTCAACATCAGAAATTTAGGAAGTGTTTCATTTTCTAAGCTCCTACTTACTCATGTATTAAGTTCTCCGAAAAATTCACTTCATCACTTTCTGTGATTTTTTCCTAAGCAGCATAAAGCTTCTGTAGAAGGCAAAGACGTTTCCTTGTCTGAATTATTACCACCATGAAATAGATTGAAAAAATATGTATCATTTTTTCCCCACCAGCAGCATCCCAGTCCACGGAAGGGTGTCTCCGAAAGCTTTCAAGATAGTATCAGAGTATTACTCATTTCTCCGACAGTGAGAGCGCCAACACCAGCCAGCACCATACAGGCTGCAATCCCAGGGCCAGCTGCAGCCACCTAGGACAGCCACCTGCCTCCGATTCAATCTCCCAGCTTGGTGATGGAAAGCACACGCCTGCTGGCTCCTGCTATGTGGCTAGAGAGCTGCTTCCTGGCGCTGTGGCTCAGTGACCCTGACCTCCCGATGCCAGGAACTCCCCGAGCCCTGGTCAGTGCTGTCAAGAGGGCCAGGAACACTAAGAGCAGGCCATACGGAATTGCTGCAAACAACCACACACATGAGTGTGCACTGCTTTTCGAAGATGCTCAATTCAAGTGTGCAGGCTGGCTCCACGGAAAGCTGTATGACTGAGTGGATCAAGGCATCGCTTTAGAAGGACACTGGGTCCAGCAGTCAACTGTCAATTCCCTAACTTCTCTTAGCCTCTCTTTTCTCACCCGTAAAACGGTGACAACACTAGTAGCCACTCGGAGGGGTTTGTGAGGATTAAATGAAGCCACGTGAAAGAGCTCTGGCCCAAGGCTTCCCTACTTTAAAAATCCAAATGGTGCTATCAATCATAAACATGGAAACTTAAAAATGGGCGCATTTAGTCCGTACTTGATAATTATTTGTATTGACGGCGATATCCATTATGGGGCAGATACCCCTTCCCTTCTGGAAGAATGAGACTTCCCGAAGCCTTCTGGGAGCAGGGGTTCCTGGTGTCCTTCCTCCCTGCTTTCAGATCACTACGCATCTGACAGAAAAGTGGGAGCTCTGAGGTACAGAAAGGTTTCATAAGAAATTAAATAGATTAACTCTGAAAAGATAGGGCTTTGCTTTATAAAAACTCCTTGTACATCCAGTGCTAGGAGCTTGTCAGGGAGTTCAGTAAGAGAGGCTCGAGGGACACAGAACCACCGGTTGTGATCTCCCTGAAGGCAACCTTCTCCTATAAATAATAGTTTCTCGCAAAAAGGTACATGAATGGGTCCCACGGCCGCTTTGATCATTGTCTCCCGTCCTTGTGATCATTGAGGCTTGCCTCTACTGCTAGCCACTCTCCACAACTCTGTCACCACGGTTCTGAAAGAAGGTGGGCCAAACAGCTGATCCCTCTGATGGATTGTCTCTTTCCACTGGAGAAAGGCTCTCCACATTCAATATTCCCTGCCTCACACCAGGCCCGGTGTGAACGGACTCTTCAGAGCCCATACCATATTTCCCTGAGGAGGTACCCTCTTAGCCCCCCACCCCCACAGCACAGAGTGTGACCACATCAGGGGCCAGGAGTAGAGAGAGATTATCTTTTTGACTTCAGCCAACAAAATGAATTTTACAGAATCAGGCAGC
Source organism: Solenodon paradoxus (assembly GCA_004363575.1). Classification (NCBI taxonomy): domain Eukaryota; kingdom Metazoa; phylum Chordata; class Mammalia; order Eulipotyphla; family Solenodontidae; genus Solenodon; species Solenodon paradoxus. Next base: position 413,269 of record RJWH01001111.1, read on the forward strand.
GGCCAGCAGAAGGAGGTACCAACGCGCCATGTCTGTGTGCTTCCTGATCCAGTCTGACTTGCATTTTGGCACTGGATCCCATCACCTCACACTCTATAGGGTGGGTTGACTGGGCCTATTTCACATAGGCAGAGATGCACATTGGTGGAGGAAGGCGACACAAGCTAGTTAAGGTGATACAAGCTAGGTTGTGCCCTCTCTTGGCCTCTTGCTCATGGGTTTTTCCACCACTAGTTTTAAGATACAAAACTAGTCCCTTTCTCACCAAAGGTAAGGGCAAATCTGGGCTGGGAGTATAAAAGGAAAACAGAGTTCCTGCCATCGTGCATTTAACAATTTACCTGGTAAAACACAGGAACAATCCAAAGGAGAACTATCTGTTACTCAGCTTCAGTATTCTGGCCTCAGAGAAATGGTATGACTGAGGACTCAGTGGGAGCAATGCCCATCTGAGAGCCCATCTGCCCTCAGGCATTATGTTCTAAATTATCAAAGAAGGCAAGTGCCGGCAGAGGGTCTGACAATGGGCGTGGCAGAGAGGCCTGGAGCTGGTGGGCTTCAGGAAGTCATGCAGTTTGAAAGGGGTTTTGAAATACAGCTAAGTGGAGAGAAGCTTCGAGGAAACTCCAGGTGGAGAAGAGATCAGTGGGTGTAGTTCCTTGCAGTTGGGAGTAAGCAATAGGTCCACATTCTGGGTCTGGAAAGTTCTGTGAGGAAGAAGTGGATGATGAATGAGGAAAGGTAGTTGAGACCAGACTGGGGGGCAGCTGTGAAGTCTGATTGTCATCCTGCAGGCACTGAGGGCTCCTTGAAATTTTCCAGCAGGGACCTGGAGTAGGTGCAGTGTTGAATCGGGGGACAGTCTGGGTCATTGGAGACAGTTGGGGTAGTTGAAGAGACAGGGAAAAGGCACACATAGTGGAGAGGATGAGGAGGATGAGGAGCAGAGCTCTGGGCCAGATGGATATAAATGGCACCCTTGTCTGTGATCCTGCACTGTTACTTGACCTCTCCTAAAAACACCAGGGGAGTTCACCTGGGATAAAGAGTGCCTAAGGCAGTGCCTGGCACACAGGAACTATTTCAACCCCCAAACTACTACCATTGTTATTATTTGTATGCCTGTAGGGCAAAGGAGAGGGAGGAGTTAATGCCTGGAGACCAGGTGTCTGAGAACCTGAGGAGTAGGAGTCCATGGATAAGACTGGACACAGCCTCAGATCCCCGTAGGGAGGCAGGGCAGGGGCCCCCTTCTGCCAGCCTGAACTCTTTGGGGTTACCTCTGCCTGCTCCCTGCCTTCTCCTCCCTTCCTTCTCTCCTATATCCCGCTGCCTCCAGCTTCTAGAAACCAGACTTCATTCCCAGGAAGAAGGCAAATAAGACCTCTTGGGGGATCTAATTTACAAAGAAAGACTTCTTCCTTTCTGGGTCTGCCTCTCTGTCTAAGACTGGGGAGCAGGCAGTGATTCAGGGGGTCCACGAGGCCTAGGAACTCGGAACCCAGGCTGCCCCCTCACCCCTGCAGTGGCCCTCAGAAGCAGCAGAAGCGCCAGGTCCAGGGCTTTCCCTGTGAGAATCAGTTTCAAATATGAGGTTGATTTTATTTTCCCCCGTTGCAATTAACTGAGAAAAAATATTTCAAAGCTGTATAATTAAAGGCCGGCATTTTATTAGGGTTTAAAATAGTCGCTATGAAATTTGCTCCTGCCACCGGTAATTACAACGTACATCTTAATATCCCCTGCTTGCCAGCCTCGAGATAACAGCGCTGTGTGTGCTGCATTGGGCTCTGCAGAGAAGGTAAAATCCTTATCTTATCTCCATCTGCACACAACAACCAGCCTCTCTTCCAATTCAACCTTAATCTTCTTAGTAAATAATACTGATATTTTTCACCATAACAAAATGGAGCTGGTGCCAGATTCTCACTGATAACACCTCTCGTTTACACACCATTCTCTGTCAAAATCGGCCCGATGTTTCTTAATCTCTTTAACTTATCAAAAAAAATACTTTTTACATTCAGCCATAGTAAGTTCTTTTCTACCAAATAATAATATTATAAATAAATCCCTTTGCCTACAGCTGACTCATTGAAAAGATACTCGGCCTCCTCATTTTCCTCATGAATGGGGAAACTGTTCTGCTCTTCAATTTTCCTCCAAGTTTGGGGTCCACCCCAAGTGAATTGTTCCCAGGCAGGCTCTGAGCCATCTTTGTATCTCACAAGGGGTCAGCTTGGTCCAGGATGTGCATGCTTGTTCTTTCTTTTCATTGTCCTGGCCATGGTGGGTTTTCTCTACCCCCATGACCATCCAGTTCCATCTTGGCCATCCCAGGTGCCAGGGAAAATGCAGAGATTTCAGATGTATTCTGGCAGGCTCTTCTCCAACCTGTGGTGACCCCCTACCAACCATCCTACACACACACGCACGCACGCACGCACACACTGGGACAGGCCTTGGCTCAGAGAACCATCTTGGCAGAAACTCAGACCCAACTACCTTCTCCTGCTGCTTTTCAGTGTGAATCTCAAATTGTCACACAACCCGGGGAGGCAAAACTGAGAAGTGTTCATCACACAGCAGGTTTTATTGAGCACTTGCTGTTTGCTCATTCTAGGCTTAGAGTGTTAGGGATTCCAGAGACAGACAAGCACAATTTGGGCCCTCCAGGAACATATCACCTGTGCCATAGGTCTCTACAGGCATGAAGAACTCTTCTGATGCAGGGGGATTGGGGTTTAAAAATGCAAGATGTAATGGGAAAAGTAGAGAACTGGGGCCAGGAGGTTGAGAACAAACCCTCAGAAGCCTTACGAGTATTTATGTAATCACCAAGAGAAAGCAGAAAGAGAAGATAGTAACAAAGACACTACTATCAATAACATTTTACACAGTTCAAATTAATAATCATCGGCACTGTACTGGGAGATTCCAATTACCATTTCCAATTTCCTCATTCACTAGAAACTTTCTGTGATTTCCCTCTCCCGCGGTTTCCATAATATGCTTGTAAATTTGCTTTGCTTTGTTGCAGATAATGTACACCTACATCTAAGAGGAGTTTTATTTTTCGCTTCTGTCCTCCTTCCAAATGCCCAATACTTTCTCATTCCAGGACGCCTCTGTCATGGGCAGCCTTCTCCTACGGCTGGGGCCTTGACTCCTTGTGGGTAGGGCTTCTCCTCCCTCCCTTAAGATCCTGATGAATCCAGAGGCTCCCGACAGCAAAGACTGGGAGTGCCCTGTGCTTACAGGCATTCCTCAACCCCACAGGGTTCCTAAATACCCAGGATTGTGGAGTGTGGGTTCTGTCCATGGTACATGTCTTGCCGAAGCATGTGGCACTAGGTCCTGTGACCCCTGTGCCTCCTGCCTTTAAGTCCAGGGAGTGTGATTCTACAGCTCTGTTTACTCCCCTTATTTTTCTTTATCTTTCCAAGGTGGCATTGAAAACCCTTCCTTTTTCTCTTTTTTCCATCTGCCTACCTCACATGCCTTTTTGATTACTGATGCCCAATTGCTTCAACATCTAGGAGGCAATTAGGAGGAAGGATTAGTTATTAAGAATAAGAGTCAGGTACGCCTGGATGGAACTGTGATTAGGTCAACACCTCTGAAGGACGCAGGCCATGTACTCGTGGCTTCAAGTCCTGGGCCCATGGGAAAAACAACCAATGTGAACAACTAAATAGAAGTGAAATAAAATGTATGCTTCTTCCTCCACTCTCTTCCTGTCTTCCTGCCTACTCACCTTCATTCCTGCCTGCACCTTTTCTTTAAAAGAAAAATAAGAAGAATCAGACCAAAGTGAATTTTAGTCCCACCTTTGTCACTTGTTCGCTGTGTGACTTTGGGCAAGTTACTTAACCTCTCTGGGTCTGAGTAGCATTATCTGCAAAATGGATATCATAATAAACAGATTGAATAGGATCACTATAAGCTATTTTAAAATCTGATTCTATAATCTACATATGCACCTAGATCATAGTAAAGGCTTCATAGATATGATTAATTATGAAACTAAATGGAACACAAAGAAGGGAGATAACAATGTAAATATCCTTGACTACGAATCTACCCAAGGTCATAAAACACTGTGAGAGCTGATCACAGAAGACCCGGTAAGTTCTTATAAGAAGCCTCTTGGCATTTTGTTCTGGAAACATCTTCAGAACTCGGTGTTTGCTGAGCCCCCTGACCTCTTCAGAACAGCATGAATGGTACGGACTGTTCAATAAACAACTCTGTGCTTCAGTTAATACTAAAGACCAAAAATGTGCAAAATTAATTTTTTGAAGTGAAATTCTTCCTGATCATGGCAAGTGGTCAGGTTAATCCGAATGTTGTCTACAGCATTCTCTACGATCTCAGGACTGCTGTTTACCTGGACCTGGTCAGCAGTTTTTGTGAAATGATGACTAAATCGAGAGAGATCTTGGTGCCAGATGGCTCCCTCCTTCATCTCTGAAGAATACACACTCCTAAGTGTGGCCACCCTGTTGATTCCAATACCACTGTCTCTTCAGCTGCTCCTCTGAGAGGCCCTCCTCCTCCGGTTACAGCCCTGTGTTTAAACAGCGGATAATCCAGTGTGTCAGCCTCTCACCGGCAGTGTGTTTGGACATGGAATAAGTGCTTACTATGCACCAGACACTCTGCTGGACTTTTACATATTATCTCATTTAACCTTCCAACAACCCTGTAGGCAGGTACTGTTACTATTCAACTTTACCAATAAGAAAACTGAGAGGAATTTGCCCAAGACTTTGGGGCGAGTAACTGATGGAGTCAAATTGATAAGCAGATTCAAAGCTAGTTTATCTCAGCAAAGATGGAGCCTGTCTAGTCCTCCTCTATCTAGTCCCTCCTATATTTCAGAAATCACATGGCTCCTTCACTGTCCCTTCAAGACCCCACCTTTCAGTCTAGTTTAATTCCTTTCTTCCTGACATGCTGTGTCTGCACAGTAGGCATTATCTTCCCCAAGCTCCTCTTGGCCCCCACCCATCACTGAGCCTGTCCTCTCCACTCTGGCTCAACCTTCTCCTGGTCCTCTGGGGATTTTCCTCCATTTTTGAAGGACTTTTCATAGCCCATGGACTGGAGGAAAGACTTTTAGACCTTCTCCAACTCCTCAGGCCTCTCCCTCATGACCTCTCTCACTGCATTTACATTTAAGCATCATTAGAAAGTGCATTGTCTTCTTTTTTCCTAAAAAGATTCTGAGGTCCTTTGATCACATTGCAGAATCAATGATGACCAGGGCTAGAAGTCATGTTAGAAATCATTCCACCCAACACTTCATTTTATCGATAAGGAAATAGACATCAGTAGAGATGGAATATGCTTTTATCTGTATTCCCTATGACACCCACTAGTGGGCAAGCACATAGCAAATGTTAAAAGGGGATGAGGCCATTAGTTTGGGTCTAGTATCGCTCCAGCATTTACTATGAAATCTGGTGCAAGCGTTTTAATGAACCATCTTCACAAAACATGTAACTGACAGATATCCAACTTTAAGAAAATCTAGCATGGCAACTTCCTGAGTCAGACAAACTAACATAAAGCATTCATTCTAAAAACTGTTTCCTTTAAATAGGTACTCTATTTATGATGACTGGATTTTCGCACTGAATTTTTTTTTAAGAGAGGAAGGCAGGCAGAGGTGAAAGAAACATTTTTTTTTTAAAGGAAAGGTATAGGCAAGAATATAGGTGAGCAGGCAGGAAGAGAGAGGAGGAAGAAGCAATTTTAGCTATTCCTTTTTAGTTGTACATTTTGGTTGCACACACACACAAAAGACACACACCCAACCCTGGGTCATGAACCTGGGTCTCTGGGGTGTATATGGATTAGGCCAGCCAGAGGCCACAGACTTAATTGTTAAATGACCAGGGGATGCTGAAACATCTTTCTATTTCTTTGTTTATTCTTGATTTTTCAACTGGGACCTGAGTCTTGAACTGGGTCCTCGGGCAATGTATGGGTCACACATCAGTGTCTCACCCACCTGAGCCACAAGCACCCATCAAGGATTTTAACATTGGCTTTAAGTTGAACTTTTCAACCACATGAATTGGCGCTCTTGCATTTTTCTCTCAGAGTATAAGGCCCTCTTGAACTAAACTTGCTGCATAAAGTAAATCTCCAAAGGAACTGAGAGTTGACAGATTTGCCCCTGAACCTGAAGCTTGGTTGGTGAGTCATCGCCAACCAAGCCCGGCTGGCTGAGTGAATGAGCTGACAGATGCGACAGATGCAGGCACGGGCCCCAGTAGCTCTGGGGAACTGATTTCCAGGTGAAAAGGTGAGAGGTGGGAGGCAGTGAGGTCAGCACCCTGCCCGCTCAGCAGGGTGCAGGGCTGCTCCTCTGCACTGGCTCTCAGACAACGTGGCAAGATCTGGGCTGAGGCCCAAGCACTGCCATCCAGCCTTGGCACTGGTCATTCTCATCTCCCCTCCTAAAATGTCCTCTTCCCTCTGTACTCCCTCTCTCCCATCTCCTGCTCTCTCGAGGTGAATGAATATGAGTGGGAGAGGGGAAATAGCCATGTTCACAGTAGATTTCTATTATTTAGGAGGTTCTTTAGTATTTGTCTGAAGAAGGACCTAGCCCTTAAGTCAGGAGGTATCAGAACCTCTTGTAAGCATAGACAGAACAATGCTAAGATTAATTGGGAGAAAACAGCTAACACAGAGTCAATAAGTGCTTCTATGAATTCCCTGCCCTTCTCAATTATCCACCCTGTAGGAATGCCTATTCTATTAGGCCGTTACGATAGACAGACCCCACTGCTGACCTGATTGCTGGAGCCCATAGAATAAACGCGAGGTCTGAGCACTAAATCTGTCTCCAATGCCCAGCTACCCCTAGAAGGCACTGCAGAGACCGAACATCCTTTAGCATTGACACACAGCTGTTTTTATGTGACATCCGCCTCTTCCAGGCAGCCTTCCTGGCTCATCCCCTTGCCCTTTGGTTATCTCCCCATTCCCCGCACACACTGCCACCCCTGCAAACTTTTCAGCACCTCAGACTGAGTCATACTTCAGTGTTCTTACACTCACTGCCATGTTGTTCCACAATTATCCCCTACTGTTTCACATGGGTGTGTTTTCTGTACTAAATTCCATTGTTAGTTTAAAAATAATAATGTAGACTATTTATTTCTAAGGACAGGAACATGTAGCAACAAAGGCAGCAGGCAAGCAGGCAGGAAGAGAGGAGGAAGAAGCATTTTTTTAAACTTTATTTAGTTGTACATCTTGGTGGTTCTTCCTGGTCTGGGATGTGAACCTGGGTCCTTGGGATGTTTGTGGACTGCACTTCAGTCAGGGGCAGCTGACCAAGCCACTACTCCACTAGGGTTCACTGGACCAATTATTATGTGACTTTTACGGACTGACACTGTGCTTAGCATTTGGCACATATACTCTTATTTCATTCTGTCTTACAGGTGAGGAAACAGGATTAGAGAAGGTAAATCACTGAGCACTGCGCTGCACGTCCTCCCACCGCCACTGCAGGAGCCGGTTCAGGCTCTGCCTCCCACGCAGGGCTCAGCACATCACAGTCCTCTGGCCAACGCCACTGCTCAGGAGTTGCCTGTGTCTCCCTCGTCCCAGGGCGTTGAGCTTTGTCTCCTCTCGGACAGACTGTGGGTCACTGGGTGTCTCCAGCCCTCCACACTCGCCCATTCGAGTTGAGGAGAGTGTGGATTCTAGGGCGCTCGCAGGACCAGACAAGTCTGTAGAGCGGTATCGGGTGGCTGGGAAGAAGCACTGTCCCAGTGTGATGCTGAAAAGTGGCTGGAGTCGCTGGGGTTTCCTCTGCAGCAGCTGAGGCCACCCCAGTCTGGGAATGCTGGTTGCGGGGCTGGAGACCCTCTCAAAGTCAAGGGCCAAACCTCCCGAGCACAGGCTTTGCCTGCCAAGTATGGACCCACCCTGCATGTGGCAGCCTGAATTGGGCCCTTGTTTATTATTGTAATGAGGATCCCTTTTCTAATGTGTTTTTTCTAGCCCTCATGTGGCTGAACTGCTATTTTTCTCACTTGACTTTTTTTGCCAGTGAAATGTTTTGGATAAATATGCAGCTGAAATGGCTTGTTACTGACTGTGTACATTTTTGGTTGAATGAAAAGTAAAGAAATACAGCATTTCGCATATAAAATATTCTGTTAATGTTATATAATTTGGCCGCGGAGTATCATTTTGCTTTTATGAAAGGGTTCGGTGAAACCCTCGGGAATAGCAGATGGCTAACATGCAATAATTACCGCTTACTAAATATCACTTATATCATACTGATTTATTCACACAAGTATAACCACGTTGAATGTATATGTATTTTTAAAGACAATATGTAATGGGCGTGCTTGACACAAGGGCAGGGCTTGAGTAAAATGGAGGAAGCCACTGAAGGTGTAAGCGGTCCTAGGGGCTCTGTTGGGGCTCCCATGGCCCCATCCCCAACACACACTGCCCTCTGCTCTGGGTTTTCACAGGGAGCTGGGCTCTGCTGATAAACAGCTGGTCAGGGCAGGAATCCGAGGGGGTTGTCATGTGGAGTTCAGCCCTTGAGCAGATGTTTTGAATTCCCTACTTGGAAGCTGATGTTTAGAACCAGGCATGACAGCCATTCTCAGCATAATTTCTGTTTGGCCAGGAGTCAGGGAGAACTCAGGGACCCCTGAAAGAAGACTGACTTGGTTCAACACTGAAGCACCCTGCAGGGTGCAGATCACATGTATATGTCTTCTCTTTGATGCAAGATCCATAGGTGATTCTCAGTCTCCAAACAACTCCCCAAAAAGCTCACAGACTTTTGTTTCCCTGTCGCTTTGTTCCCAGAGAATGAAGATCCAGATCAGGTAGTTCAGCTAATTGTTTTGTTGGGAAAAAAAACAAACTGCTGTATACAACAAGGGTTTAATCAATGTTGGCTGCCTCGCTGGCACAGAGAAGTCACTTCAAAAGTACACTGAAGTGGTTTTAGGTTGTCTTCTGGTTTAGAATTTTTTTTTTTTTTTTTTTAAGGAAAGGTGCAGGCAGGAATGAAGGTGAGCAGGCAGGTAGGCAGGAAGAGAGAAGAGGATGAAGCACTTTGTGGATTTTATTGAGTTGTTCATCTTGGCTGTGCCTCCTAGCCCTGGTGCGAACCTGGTTCCTTGGGACGCATGTGGACTGCACTCAGTCAAAGGCAGAGGTCCAAACCGTTTCCCCAGCAGGGTGCACCACTGGTAAGTGATCTTGTAAAAGACATCCCAGAGAGACTTCCTGCCCCTTCTATGATGGAAGGACACAGAGAGACAGCCATCTTCAAACCCAGAAGCTGACCCTCAGGAGAAACAAAATGTGCTGGCACCTTGAACTTCTCCGTCTGGAAAATGTATTTGTGTCCTTTGTAAGTCCAATCTATGGTATTTTGTTATGGCAGCTCTACTTATCCTTAGATGTCACCGCACTGTCACTTCCTCAAGAAAATTGGTTCTAACTTCATTAGCTACACAGCATAGAGCTTAAAATGACAGGCTCTGGGTGCACCCCGATGGCCTAGCGGTATAGCACACCCTGGGAGCAGTCCCACATACATCTCGAGGTCCCGGGTTTAAGACACAGGACCCATGGGGAACAATCAATGTGAACAACTAAATGAACAAATAAAGTGCTTCTTCCCCGTCTCTCTTCCTTCCTGCCTGCTCACCTTCATTCCTGTCTGTACCTTTCCTTTGGAGGAAAAAAATACAGGTTCTGCGGCCCACTGTCAGGGTTTGAATTCTGATCCAGATATTTAGCTTTGTGACTTCAAGCACATCACTTAACCTTTTTATGCTGCTGTCTCCTCATTTGTAAAAATGGGAAAAATAATAATACCCACCTCAGAGGATTATTGTAAAGAGGAAATATTGGTACTACTTACAACAGCATCAGAGTTCAGTCCTTCAGATTTAGCTAGCTGTTAGCATCTCCAGGCCAGGGTGCTGCTCTTATTTACCTGCCTAATCCAAGTATATATTTGCAGTGGGGGATATGGGACTATCCAGTCATCTTGGATGGGGAGGCCTCCTGGGAGGCTGACTCCTCCCAGGAGGGAGTGCTGACAGTTCTGGAAACACTGAGCCCCCTTCTAGATGTTTTCTACTCCAGCTGATAGTCGTGCCAACATTGCTACAAGAGAAAAGGGTGGGGAGGAGGAAAGGCAGAGGGGAGGGAATAAAGGAGAAACAATTTGGAAAAGCGAGAGAAAAAACTACAGAGGGCAGGGAAGGAGGAAATAGAATTAGACCACCTTTAAGAATGTGGTACTATGGAGGATGAGAAAATTATACATATAAGTTAGGCAAAGAGGGAAAAGAAATGGAAGGAAAGTCTACCACTGTTGGATGGCCTGGATATCAGTCCAGGGAACAAGGAATCAGAAGCCTGGATCTCAGGGCAGGTTGTTGGTGGAAGCGCCCTGCTTGCTGGCTGACAGCGTGGCCTCCATGGACATGAGCTACCTGAGTGCGAGGGCTAACTTTCCACATACTGAGTAACCTTGGTAAAGTCACTTTTCTGAGCCTTGGTTTCCACACGTCTAAGACTGATAAAAAGGACCCATTTCCCAAAAGCATTGTATTCCTGAGATAACCTGTGTGAAAACGTTAAATTTGTTGGCACACAGTAAAGCTCAATGAACGAACAATACAAATTATTCATATCAGAAAATGTGAGGTGGACTTCAGCATCTTGAATCCTTCCCCCTTGATCTACGGTTTCATCATTTGCTCTAGCACAGGAGGCCTGAACTCATGGTACCTGGAATTAACTCGCTTCGGCACCCTTTTACTGAGCTCCTCCTGCTCTTCTCTGTGCGGGGCCCTGAGGACACAGGAAGGCTCTGTGGGCCCTTGGTACATAGTGAGGCCCATTCTCAGTCCTGGGAACTTAGGCCTCAGAGCTCCCAAAGCAAGTCTTCATCTCTGAAGTAGGAAATGAGGGTCAGAGATTGTGAGCTGACCTGCAGACACGGGAACCAGGCAAAAGGTAGAAATGAACTCACAATGAGAGCTGCCAGATCCCAGGCCCAGTTCCTTAGTACCACTGTGAGACCCTGGGAGAACGTAACCTCTCTGGACCCTGGTTTCGCACTCTTTTAAGTGAAGCAAATTACACTTTGCTGCAACCTACTTCATAGATCACAAGTCTTTTAAAATCGTGGGGGTCTACTCAGATGTCCAAAGGTTTGTTTTTCTGGCTTAACTGAGGTATCCTTGACAAACAAAATTGTGAAATATTTAACGTATACAATGTGACGATTTGACATACATACACATTGTGAAAGAATTCTCCGATTGAGTTAATTCACACATTCATCACCTCACATATTTACCTTTTGTTTTGTTTTGGTGAAGTTCTACTCTCAACACATTTCAATTATACAATAGAGAGTTAGCAATTGTAGTCACCAGATTTTTGCTATTGTAATCATTATCTGTGCTCCAAAAGATGATAAAATATCAAGCCAAGATCGAAGATCCTTCTGGAGGGCTGTTTTTTATTTATGTTTTAAGAAATATAAAAAGATCCTGACTAGTATTAGAAAAACAATGAGGAAGGAGCTCAGGTTGGTAGAGGGAATAAACTCTCAGGGGAGACGTGCTTCAAGCCAAGGAGGGGACCGGATGGCCTGTAAATGGTGGGACCCGGGTGAACCCTTGCCCCTCTCTGAACTTCCTCCTTTAGGGACTGGACAGGAAGACAAGATCCTGAAATACCCTAAGAATGGTGTTTCTCATTCCTCTCCAGTCCAAACAAGGAAGCTGGGAAATCTTGCAAGGGCAGGTTTCAGTTCAAAGGCCTCAAGTCCAAAGAGCAGAGCAAGTTCATCTGGAGTCAAGAACCAACCTTGAATGAGCGATGATCCAACTCCAGGCCTCTGAGTCTCCCCAGGACACCCTGGCTCCTGAGAAGGCTTTGACTGGCTATTCCCAACTGAGTTTTGACCACGAATATTTTGGTTGACTCAGCATCAATCAAATCAGAAAGCAATGGTTGGCCATCAAAAAACTTGTTTCAATAAGTTATATAAATCATTGAAAAGAGCGTATTTATTCATTTACTGATTCAACAACGATCTATTAACGAATGTTACGGACTATAGAATTTTAAAGACTAGTAGCTGAACGGAAACTAAAACAAAGTGGGGCTCTTTGAAGAGTCTATGCTCTTGTGGTCACAACGAAATTTTTTTTAAATGGAAAGGTGCAGGCAGGAATGATGGTGAGCAGAGGCAGATAGGCAGGAAGAAGTATTGTTTATTTAATTTAATTGCTCATCTTGGTTGTTCTCCACAATCCAGGGAGACTGCAAGCCCAGCTTCTTGGGATGCGCGTGGGCTTAGCCTGGCCAGAGGCAGCAGACACAACTGCTACTCCACCAGGGCACACCAAGAAGTGGAATAAATTTAAAATATCAAATAGTAACTCTATTTTGTGTTTTCACATTTCAGAAAAGATTTCACTGGCACGCCCTGGTGGTTAGGTCAATCGCTTCCAAAAGAGCAAGGCACATCTCCCTGGGTTTAAGTCCCAGTCTGGGGAAAACAACCAGTGTGAACAACTAAATAAAAATAAAATAAAGATGCTGCCTCCTCCTCTTTCTTCTTGCTTTCCTGACTCTTACCTTCATTCCTGCCTGCACCTTTCCTTTAAAAACATTTTCACTTCCAATCACTTTTCAGAAAGGTTATAAAGGCTCATCATGCGCCCTCCAGTCACTATTACCTCCACCTCCACCAGAAGGTGACCTCTATCCCCAAGGATTCATTTTGTCTGTTCTTGACCTTCATATAAATGGCATCATACCTACAATATGTACTCAGTATTTTTTTTCTTTCATTTGTGTTGCTATGTAATATTCTCCTGTGTAAGTGTACCGCAATTTATTTATCCATTCTACTGTTAACGGACACCTGAGTTGCATTCAATTTAAGACTATTTTGAATAAAGTTGCTGTGAATGTTCTTTTAAGACTCTTTTTGATAAGAGAAGTACTCGTTTCTGTCAGGTACATACTGAATTTTGCCACGTTGAAATAGATCTTCATGGGCACTTGATTCAAGCAATGCCTGTATTCCCAGCTAAAAGCAGCATCTTTGGATTCCACTGCTTTTGCGATGTCAGAGAGCAGCCATTTGGCTTGAAGACTTTCCATGTGGTTTTCTATTCTGTTCTACCTACCTGAAACTACAATCAACTTTTCTTAGAGCTAAGTGTGCCCAGCACACACTCAGGAAAACAGTGACCACTGCTTCACACAGAATTCCAAGTGTGTGAGACTCGGAGAAATTTAAAAATCAGAGTAAAAGCCATTGTTTACATCAAGATTCCACTGACCTAGTGAAAGTAACTTTAGAATGTGACCCCCCAAATTCTGAGCAGTTAAAGATTCTGAGCAAAATTCCGAGGTCACCTCTGAATAAACCCTTACTACATTGTTGAGGATGGAGAGCCGGGGAACCAGAAATAAAGTAGGGTCGGGGTGGGGGGAACTGCCTACTATCTGAAGCAAGGTTCTCATTTCTACTTACAATTCTGTCCTCATTTATATCATTCAATCCATTGTGGCCACTGTCCTCAAGGGCAGAGGGCTCGCAGATAGTCTCATGCACCTGCAGGACCTGGTCTGTAGTAATGGCACAACTTGATGTGAAAACCTTCTGTTAATGATTGGGACATGTCATCGTGCTTGTCTTCTCTTTAGATCATGATTTGGGAGACGAGCAATAGTAGCAGTTGAAGCAGCTGTCGTCTACCTAGCATTGGCCATTGTGCTAAGCACCTCTCTTTGCTTCTCTCCATTCCGTTAGCCCTACTTTACCAATGTGGAAAGTAAGGCTCAGAAAGGTCAACTAACTTGCCCAGGATGGAACTGTTAGTAATTTGCAATGCCAAGATCCAGAACCAGGGGTGCCCGATGACAAAATATAGCTAACCCAAGCTCTCTCTTCTACCTCATGTTGCAACTTTGCATTTAGACCTCACTTCCCAATTTGCCAACCATGTCTTCATACCTCTATGTTATTTAATTTGCATTACCAGCAGAGCTGGGTGCCTCCTTTTCCACTTAACAGTGTCAGACAACTGGAAAGTAGCAGAGCCAAGATTTGAAAAGAACCTGGCTGACACAAAGTTCATTTTTATTTCCACTAAACCATAGCTACTTCCAATGGACAGACTTCTCCCAAAGTCCAAACATCTTGTTTCAACACTCTGCGTTTGATGGCGACTCAAGTTACCTAGAAAATGGGGAGAGGAATTGCTTGCTTTGAGAGGACAGCACATTTAGAAAACTCTAGGCTCTCGACCGTGCTAAGGGTTAGAGGACTGTCACCCCCACTTGGACCAAGGAGTGTGGAGTAGTGGCATAACTACAAGAACTAGGCCTGGGAGCAAATGAGGTGATCAACAGAATAGATTTTCCTTCCGCAAGAGACATGCAAAACTTGTCAGGAAAAAGCCCTGAGTACACCTCCTGCTCCCCTCCCTCCCTACCCCAATCAAAGATTGCTCCTCTGGCATACTGTTCTGTTTTCATCCTTTGAAAGATATTATGTGTTGTTCATTGAAAGGTGCATGCTTTTTGAAAAGTACAATGTTCCCTATAAATGCAAGGCAATGGTGTCCTTATTGTTACCGTGATTATTTCTGCAGGGGGAAGAAAGAGGGGCTAGTGGGGCTGAGGTTCCTTCCCCAGCCCCATGCCTCCTGCAGTGTCTGCTAACTGATCAGCAGGATGCCTCTGCTAGGTTTCGATAGAAGAGTCAGACCAAAAGAATTGTCTGAGGACACCACGAATAACGCAGGCAGAATGATTCAAAAAGAAATCAATGGTCCTAAAAATAGCAAAGAGACTTTCCCAGAATAACGTCTTAATGGGAAAAGGGAGGGTTGGATGATGTGTTGTATTGTAAAAAGTCAAGTGTTTTTCAATGTCTATACAAAAAGATAAGTGATCGGCTTATAAAAGGGAGAGAAAAGACCTGGTGACATTCAGGCTGAGAGGTCCCTGGACGCAGGCAGAGTCCCCTGGGAGAAGACTTGCCTTACTCCTGTTGGCTGTAACTTCTTCCCACTACCTTGGAGGAAAGAGCTGTTGATGAGAAAGCTGATAATCTTCTGATAATAAAAACACCCAGCACTAAGGAGCTTGCCGCTGTGGTAGGTTTTCACTAGAACCCATGGCCATACACCCACACCTGGTCCGGTTTTGGTTGTTGGATTCACTGTGTTGTATTACATTGAGCTGTATTATAGTATGTGGGTCTGACTGACCTTAACTGAACTGTATTGAATTCATAATTGTCCTCAGTGTGGATGTCAGGCAGAGAGATAGTCACAATTTCAAGAAAGGGGAGAGACCAGCCTTCAGACAAAAACTGTGAAATTCAAAGCTTTGCCAGCTTGATAGAGCTCTTCAGGACTCTCTCTAGTCTTGATCTCTTGGGTAGTGACTCAAAACATCAAAGAAAATGCCAGTGGTGGTCCCCACAAAGAGTACTCTGATGAGGCTCTCAGAGTGTGTTATGCATTCCAACCCCACCATCACCAGAGCCCCAGTGAGTCTCTGTTGAACCATTGTAGGATCTGGGTTCAAGTTTATTAAGGGAAGGTTTATTTTTATCATTGATCATGACCATAGAAGACGTTTCCACCTATTACTCCTAAATATTCTTGTTGCCAAGTTTGCTAGAATTGTGGACCTTAACTGGCATTTGTGACCTACTCACCAAATAGGGTTGAAATTTTGTATTGGTAGCATGCGGGTCTATGATTGCCCATATGGAGAGGCTTTTGCAACATGGAAAACTTCCATCTCAGTTAGGAAACTTTTGTTTTCAAGTAACAGGCGATCTGGCTAACACTAGTTTAGTGAAAAGGATGTTTATTGTCTATGTAAAAGAAATCCAGAAGTTAGTGGTCCCAGGGTTGGCTTAGCAACTCAGTGCTATTATCAGGGGATCAAGCTCTTGGCATTCTTTATTTCATTGACTTGAACTTCTTGGCTTTATCTTCAAACATTGCCTCATGGTTACAAGGAGGCTACCACTGCTCCTTAGCACAGGAACATGCAAAGGAAAGGGCCAAAAGGATTTTCTTGTGCTGCTCATTTGTCATGGAGGAACTTTTTCCTAGAAGACCCAGTGGATTTCCCACCATATCTCAGAGGGAGATAGGAGAGGATAGAAGATCTGTGACTCTAAGCTCACACAAAACTCTCCATGTATTATCTGTGTGAACCTGGGAAAATTCTCTGTATCTCTATTTCAATGCCCATAACATCATCATAATAATAGTGCATATATTATAAGGTTGTCATGAGGATAGAATGAGTCAATATATACAAAGTTCATACAATAGTGACTAGTAGTATATTGTGAGTACTCAATACACACTATTATTTTTAGCCACCTCACCATCATGTTCTTGGTCAGATGGAAGTCATGCACACAACAGTATCTTCCAACTCAGAGGCTATGAAGTTACAGTTATGAGGAAGGATTTGAGTCATTTGTTAACAACCATATATCACAGACAAACACCTTAAGTGTTTATTTGCTACTCACTGGGTACTAAGCTGAAGAGGAAAAGATAAGAAAGAGACCTCTGGTTGGTGTAGCAATCTAAAGAAAGGTAAATTTGAAGCCATCTGGTCAAACCTGGTTAACTTTAATGCTTTGTCAAGAGCAAAGGAAACATTCATAGGACACACTATCACCTGACAATATGACTATACTTGGTAAAGTTATAAGGATAGTACAATTTTTACCTTGACACTAATTCAAAAGATCATAGGAGGCCAGGGAGACCCAAAGACAATATTCACCAGATCCTCATGAACATAAATCTTATAAGACCAAGTCCAGTTATTTAAAAGCAAAGACCACTGATTTCCATTCTTCGACCATCCCCACAGCACTTTAAACAGCACTAGGCACAGATACATAGATTTTCAATAGTAACCTGATGCTCAGTGGTCATATTCTTCCAAATAACAGATGTCCTGGATTTCTATGGTGAGCACCTGGTGCATTGGAGGCCACCGTATGTCTACTAGGTTGGATTCATCTCAATCCCGTGGGAGTTGAGGGGGAAAGATGATTAAGAAATATCAATATGCCAGACACTTTCAAGTCACCTGCTGACATTGTTTGTTCACTTCTGATAACAATCCTATGAGCTAGATATCATGATCCACATTTGAAGATAAAGAAGCTATGATTCAGGAAACTAGTTATATGATTTCAGAGTTAATAGATGTGCAGTCAAGATTTAACCTTGACCTGTCTCTCTCTAAACACAGATCTCCCCTAAGCTGTTTCCTGTGGATGCTCCTGTAAAAAGCAAAGAAATCTCACATTTGACTACATACAAGTAGAGACCTGTTTTCTTGTGTCCTGAGACCACGAATGTTAGTTAAGCAGAAGTGATCAGGAGACATGCTGTCCAGGAACCCTGTGAGCTCACCTTCAGATGCTGTCCCCAGAACCAACTTCATCCAAGTACATCTGTTGGGCAGTCCTACTCGTGATCTCCACACACAGGTCTCCAGTTGTTCGGACCTTCAGTGCAGTATGTGGTTAATGTGCAGCTTGGCTCCCAGGCCGGCAAAACGAGAGCCACCTGTTGTTCCTGCAAGTGGACACTGAATTACATTCTGAGCCCCATTCCACCCTCAGCAGCAGATAAATCCATTGAATTAAATTAATTCTGTCCACAGTCCAAGTTGTTCAAGAAGAAACAGACTTAGACCAGGTCCAAATGACTGGTTTGGAGGTGGTTCAATCAGAGAAGAACTCAAGATTTTCGTGTGATTTGGTGATTTTGACAGACGACCTACCTCTTCCTTGAAGTGAATGAAGATGAAATTGCTTTCATTGCTTCTGCAGCCATCTTGTGGCCATGAGGGAAGCTAGCCTCATGCCAACCCACAGAGGAGATTAAAAATGAGAAATTCAGAGAAATAGTCAATACCCTAATCAAACTGCATTTAATGCCCACTCTCTTTGATTTTATATGAAACCATAAATTCAAGTCATTTTTTTGTCAAGTCGTTTGACTTATTTCTCCTACTTGCCCCCAAAAGCATCCTCACTCTGTATACCCCTGCCATCTTATGCACTTACCTCTAGGTTTCAACTGAAGGCTTAGTCACTTCTGGTTGCCAATACCAGAGCAAGAAGCATACCTAACTATTATATGGAGAAATGAGTCAAAAGGATGGGCCCTATTTGGAGGGCTAGGGATCTCCTCTCTATCACAGGGAATTGAGAAGAATGTAGGGTAAAAGGTGAAAGGAGATGGGATGGAGCTCTTTGTCTGGGATAGTCCAAGAAGTCAAAGGGAGGGAGCTCAGACAAGAAGTCAGTGAAGAAGAGCTAATCTTGGGACTCAAGTGAAGAGGAATGTGATTAAGAAAACTGTTGGCTGTTTTAATTCCTTACACTTTCTCTGCTTCTTTCCTTTCCATCCCCTTTCAATTTGCTGAAGTCTTGGAATACATCTGTCTGTCTCTGCCATGTTAAGGGTTAGAACAAGAAGACATATAATGGGTGGCACTCAGCATCTATTCCCACTTCTTCTTTCACAAATTGTGGAGGCTGATAAAACTAAGTCACAGATTTCTTTGCAGCTGGGGTTATGGGTGTCAATTACATTTTGCCAATTATATGCACTCTCGTGAGATTTGGAAGGCGAACTGGGGAGGAAGGTATCATTCTTCCTTTGGCTATTACTCCTGGCAGGCACAGTCATAGAAATAGTAGACCTTTCTGCAGTAGATCCCCAGTGTCCAATCATGGAGCTAAGAGGCAGATGTATGGGAGGATGCTCCCTGATTCCTGGCTCTCACCTCTATGATGTGTTCTTGGGCTGATTCCAGGGCTGGCCTCCTGATTCTCCACTCCCCGGATGGTGGCAGAAGCAGCAGCTACCTGGTGGGTCAGTTCTGTAGTGGTATTCTGGGAGTCCTTCCCAGAACCAGGCTAGACAGAGCTGCTCCTGCAGGCCTCCTGCCGGTTTCATAAGCACCCTGTGTGTTAAATACCTTTCTGCTTCAAATCTGCAAAGTGGCTTGTGTCCCCTCTCCACTCTAATAGCAGAAACAGAGGTGAACAGGTTGTTCCCACTGAGGACAGAGCATCAAAGGGCAGAAGCATTTCTCAGAGCCTCTGTCAACTCAGGGGGACAGAACTGGTAAAGAGAAGTCGTCTGGCAGAGTTCCCTTCCCGCACGAAATGGTCGAAGGTCTAGATTTTATTCACTAAATAAACCCTCATCCCTGCACAGAAAATAATTAGATTATGAAGTTTACTGCTTGTGTGGCACTTCACCTGCATGTCCTCGATTGGTCATCACTTGCTATAACTCAGGAGTAAAAAGTAACTGGATATTATGACCCCAATTTCCCACTTAAGACAATGCTGTTCAGAGAGTATATTTCAAGGGACCCTGGGAAACAGCTGACTAGCCCCAGTGTAATATGTCTCAGAGTCTTAACTTTTCTAATGGCCATTTCTGCTGTCACTTATCTCTCTACCTCAAGATGAAAGAAGGTCACAGGTTTGCGGCAGGGGCAGCCATAGCAGCTGTGGGGTGAGGAGTGGATCTGAGAGCGTGAACCTGGCACAGGAACCAGCCTCCTTCCTTTGCCATGGCGTTTGGCAGAATTAGGCCCCTAGAGAACCCTGTGTGTTCCAGGCCCTGACGAGGACCCTGGAGCTAGAGTGGCAAAATTACCCAGCGAGGTAAAGAGGCGAAGCGAGGGGAATTTACCTTGTCAGCAGTCTGCTGAATGGCTTCCCCTTGCTCAGACAAGGTTATCACTAGAAGCAGCCTTATCCATCTCCAGCAGGCCTCCCGGTTCTGGGAACTGCGAACTGTGTCTGCCGCACCATGTCCTGCCTGCCACCAGCTTGGCTGACAGAAAATTCACAGCGGTCGGCGCAGAGTCAACCAGGAGCCGCTAAACTCAGGACCACGCAACCACAGAACGAATCCCCGAAACTTCGTCTCCCCCTTTCTATATGTTTTCCAAAGGCAGCACCAGACAGGAGTGGCTGGCAAAAGAATTTGATAGGACGATGTGACACCTCATCTTAAATTCTTTCATTGCATTTCTGAAGTTGACGGAAGTGTCTGGCAGCGAGGCTGATAAAGTCCACGGTCCCCTCCAAGCAGACTAGTCAGACGTGAAGTCTTGGCAAGAGATAACCAGGTTACAGGAGAGCCAAAATGACATCACATCAACTCTACTTCAGTTCCTGTACTTTCCAGTGCCTGTCATCACTCCAGGTGCCCAGCATCCTCCACACACAAGGTATTTCAGACCAGGATGCCTGTCCCCTCCTTTACCCTTTAGCTGTCACTCTGGGGTACGCTGGGAACAAGTTTGTCACTATGTTGTCAAGCCACACACATTAGGGGCAGCCACTCTGGAGGCGAAGCCTGCTGTGTAGCCCTCCTCCCCTGCTCTGACCAACGTTGTAACAGAAGGACCTTGCCCAGGGCATCCCAGGGGTGTGCCTTCCTGCACCCATCCCCAGAGAAGAGGATGGGCTTTCTATCGGAAGAGTGTTCACGTCAATAATGAATTCAAATAATGTATTCACTTCAGGAGTAAGTGGCGGGCATACAATCCTTAGCAGTGGTTTGCAGAGATAATTGATTTCATGTAGCTTAAAGATGGGGAGAAGAAACATATGAAAACCGAGGTGGGTTTGGAGGCATCGCCAACGCCCTATCAGTTTAATTATAGTTCCTCCCTTAGCTGACTTGGGCTCTTTCCTCTTCCAATTAAAATATCCAAGCAACTTGAAATGTAACAGTGATCCATTTCGCCTGTTCTGCTTTCTACCTTGCATCCTGGCTCGGGGCAGGCAGAAGCAGGCTTGCAGCTTTTTTCAATAGATAGTTAACTCGACAAGCAAGAGTCGCCTGCGTGACACAGATAACTCGGGGGACCAGCACAAAGTAAATGAGATGCATTAGTGTCTGGATGGGAACTGAAGATAGAAGTTCTCAGAACTTCTTGTTTAATTTATAGAAACGGATTTCCCTTCTGTGCTTAAGATTTCAAAATAGTAATCATATTCTGAAGAATAGATGTTCCCACTCCAGGTACTAATATCAAAATGTAAAAGAAAATCATTAACTAGCTCTACCTCTCAGCAGCACCTATTATCTGTCAACAAGCTAACTGAGGTGATAAAACAAACTGTTAGTGGAAATTTAATTACTAGCCATTGAGATTTGGACAAGGACTGGGGATTCTAGATTCATTTCTCTGGCACTGGAGGCTACTGGAAGTAACGGTTTGCCCAGAACAAGCCTTTTTACTAGGTGTTTTCCTTTTCGCTAAAAACCTCAGAGCACCCAAGGTCAAGCAGGAACTTTCAAATCTGGTTCTTCAGGGACAGCAAGGGTGCTGTGGAGTAGAGCCCT
The DNA here is from genome assembly GCA_004363575.1 of Solenodon paradoxus. NCBI lineage: Eukaryota > Metazoa > Chordata > Mammalia > Eulipotyphla > Solenodontidae > Solenodon > Solenodon paradoxus. The sequence continues at coordinate 434,763 of RJWH01001111.1, forward strand.
GGAGGTTGGGGGGCAGGGGAAGAAAACGAAATGATCTTTCTCCAATCACTTGTCTGGTCAATTTCAGGGATGATTGGGAACTGCAAGCTCATTTTTGAAGTGTTCTGCACATTTAATTATGTCAGATTCCCAGCCGATGACCACTTTGCAAGCTGTCATGATTTGTCATTTATAATATGATACGAAACAGGTTCCCACCCTCTGTGAAGCTAGTCAAGCTGGCTTGCCATCTTCAGACATCCCATCTATGCCAGTCAAGCTGTTCCAGCCCAGTCTCACCACAGAGAACCCCTTCGAGATGCCTTCACAGCAGTGAATTCCTGCTCTTCCTGCAGTGACCACGGTCACTCACCCTGGGTATGAGGCAGTGCCTGCAAATAAAAGGTGTCCAATGAAAGGGTCCATAAACAGTAGCGACCAGTGGGACTCAGATGTCACGTGGGAAGCCACCTTGCTCTGAGGTCTAGGTAAAAAGGGTATCAAACCTCACAATCCCACAAGTCCCAAGTCCTCCCACACTACGTGTGCAAATTCTCGGGAAGCTTATCATCTCAAGGTCACCTCTGCTTTGGAAACTTGCTGGTGTCCCACACTGTCTTAACCCTGGAGTGAAGCTTGGCCATCCTTTTCATATGCCCAAGAAAAAAGCTGTTCATATCATATTTTGAACTGGTGAACTCTGATGAAGTTGTCGATCGGTGGGACCGCAGACCCTAGTCCCCCACCAACTTGCCTCTTTACTCCCTTTGCTACTTCCTTGGCCCTCTACTGAATTCAGAGAAAGTTCTAAATTCTGTTCCTTCCATGACGCAGAACTGAGTCAATCAAGCTGGGTTGAGGGGAAGGGGTATAGTGACCAAGTTCCCAGGTTTGATTGAGACTGTGGGTGTTCCTGGAGGGCCGGGACGTCATTGTTGTGGGTGGTTGGTCACTGTAGAGGAATGACTACCCCAGCACAGATAATGCCAACTTTCTCCTCCTTGCTATAAATGACCTTCTCCCTTCTCATCTGTCCCTCCTCATCTTAAATGGGCCTTTCTAGATCATTGTTCTTCACTTGAACTGCACCTTAGAGTCATCTGCGGAGATTTAAAACACCTCAGTGTCCAGGCCACATCCCAGAAAGGTTGAATCAGGTTCTCTGGGAGTAGGTCTCCAGATGATTCAAAAGTTCGGCCAAGGTCGAAAACGGATGCATAGGAGAAGGGCTCTCAAGGAGCTCTTCAGATAGGGCTCCCTTTGACTCTGTCTGTGCAGCAGCCTGAGATGTCTTAGAAGTTCAAAAAAGTCCGTGTTTTGGTAAAATGAAAAATGTCTAAATGTGTTTCTATCACATTTTTCTAACTGTAATTTTTTTAACCTTATTGAAACAGCTATAATGATTTTATCATTCCCTTACTCCCCCTTTAAAGAAAGTCTTAGGCTTGCAACTTTCTTGGCAGGTGGCTAGAACTGATTGATAGCTAGGCAATCCCAATGCAAATGATATGAAATTCCAAGGTCCTGCCACCCAGTTTTTCCAGGGGTGATGAAGACTGCACTAAAAATAAGTATTTAGCTACCTAGGTGACCTTGACAAGCACAGAAGTAAAGGGCCTACAAACCAAGGCTAAATAATCTTCTCAGTCCTTTTCCTGCACAGAACATCTGAGCTCTGGATCTGAAACTTCTTTTTTAGGCAATGCCACTTAGACACTAAGATTTGAGATCCCTGGCTCATACTTTTTAGTAGATGCTTCTGCTTAAACTTGATGCTTCTGCTTAAACTTGATGCTTCTATTGTTGCCGTAGATAAGTATAAGTACCAAGAGAAGTTTTCAAACCAGTCAGGTGAGTCTTGGCCTCGCAATCCCTCTGTGCTTCAGTTTCCTCACCTGACATATTAGATTGACAATGATGACCCTGCTTACATGAAGGTGGGAGTGGGGAGAAGGGTTGTGATAGGGACAAAGCAGTGTCTTTCACATATTAATTTCAGAAACATGTCTTACATGCTTAGGATAAAGACAAAGATGAGTAAGAAGTGGTTCCTGCCTTCAGGGGAGCTTACACTCTAGTAGACACCTACTTCAAGCAATCAAGGGCTCTGCATAGTGAAAAGTTAAAAGATAGTGGTGTCATTAAAAATAAGCCTTTAGTAGTTGATGTTGTCTGTGGCAACAAAACCAGATGAATGTTATCCAAGTGAGTAGAATAATGGCTAGCCCTAGAGCTGCTTGGAAACATCATTTAAAAGAGAAAACATCTACCATTCACTGAGTGTCTAAAAAGAGTTTGCAACTCTTTGTCAGTGTGGTGGGATGCATGTGTCCATCTAATACGTCATAAATATTCACTGCAGCCTTCTGTTGAAGGCATCTATAACCATGACTGGCATCATTGTGTCCATTTCACAGATCAGCAATCTGAGACCAGGAAGGAAGAAAAGGTGGTAGCCTGAGAAGAGAACTCAAGGGAAAAGTTCTAACTTTCCAAGCCAGCAACTCTGAGCTTCACAGAGAACCTCTGTAGCCTGCTCTTTTCCATCCTGAGACCACAGGCCCATCACACTAGAAATCCACTCTTCCTTCTTCCTTCATGATTCTGGCTCTTTTTGATTCATGCCACTTGACTTCAGGTCTCAGCACTGCCATCTTACCAGCTCGAAGAGCTCTTTCCAGCCTCCCTAGCTCCTCACAAGTTCCTCCCTAGTTCCTACAAAATCATTCTATTTGTATTGTTTGTCTTCCTAGCACATATTACTGTCTGAAACGATCTAGTTCATTGGTTTGTATATTGTCTTCTTCTCCTATTATAATGGATCCTCTGTGGGTCTTACTCACTGCTATGGCCCTTATGCCTAGAACGGTAGCTGGTCTATAATAGGTGCTTAGTAAAAATGTGATGAATTAATTAACCTGTTTGCATTCTCTCTGAGACGCTGATGACAGGAAGACTAGCACAGAGTGGAAAGGTGTATCCCACCTCTTCCAGCAAGGCTGGCCAGTTGCCATCTCTCAACCTCAGCTTTCTTGCCTGTCAAATCGGACAGCTACCCCCACCAGAGGGACTGAGAGTAGAGATGCTATGGACTGAATGAGAAAATGATGGTGAGAGTGCTTTGATGAGTGAAAATGCAAGGTAAGTGGGAGATGTTATTATCTTTTGCCATCTGCTTTACTGTAATCTTTTTTTTTCCCCTCAGCAAGCGGACCTATTGATTGTCACTTGCTGAAGGAAGCTCTCACTGTCTAATTACTGCCCCAGCTCAGCCTGTCACTGTGTCCTCCATAGTCAGCATATCCTGACACTGACCCCTGATACCACAGTCCTTTGCAGATGGCCAGTTCTGGGCCTCTATTCACAGCACGGAAGGGCCAGCTCTCCTCATAGTTGCTGGAGGGCTGCTCTCCTCTCCTAGACCTGAAGCCCTGGCGAGGCAGACAGCCCAGCTGGGGAGAGAAGTGCGCCGGTGCTGAAGCAGCCCATGGTGGTGGGCATGAGATTGTTCCGCAGAGCCACAGGCCTCTCGCCAGACAGGGATGTGTCCCACCATTACACATAGTTCTGAGCATTCTCAGATCCTGGCTTCCAGTAGAATGTTCTTTTCAAATTGTTTTTCTGCACTGAGATATTATTAGTTGGGGGTTATGGTATAAGAATAAATCATTTCTGGTACACCCTGGTGGACAGATGTCGGATTCATTCAGCCAACATTCCAAGGTCCCTGGTTCTAGTCCTGGAGCTGGCAGAAACAACCAGGATGAACAACTGAAATAATATAAAGTGCTTCTTCCTCCTGTCTCTTCCTGCCTGCCTCAACTCACCTTCATTCCTACCTTCACCTGTCCTTTAAAAAAGAAAAAAAGAGGAATAAATCATTTTTAATGTCGGACAATAATAATTCCTTTCCCTTAAATTATAGACAGTTTCAAAATGTCCAGGGTATTTTCATGTGCTTTCTCTCACTTGACCCTCACAAGACCCCTGCGATGAGGGCTTCTTGTTTTTCCAGGGGTGGGATATATGGTCTTCAGAACTGAAGGTTGTGATTCTCCCAAGATCAAATAGTCAAGGGTAGAAAGGGGAATTAGAAACCAAAATGCCTAACTCTCAGTTGAGACTGACAGCCTCGTCCCTCATAATACTGGTTATAGACAAATAATTTGACTTGAAACAGTCCTTGAGAGAAATTCCCACAAGGTATTGGGACTTCGGATGTGCTCTTAAAGATACAAATACTTTTTTGGCCAGCAAAGAGAAAGGGGAATGTGCTAGAAAGATGTGTTCATGTATGCCTGTCATTTGGGGGCAGGGGTGGGGAGCAGGAATAAAGAAGCAAGCAGTACAGGATTCTTTTTTTTAATATCGGATAAACCACAATTTTGTCTTGGGTTCAGTGCCTCAGGAAATAATTGAGTCAGGTAACTCCCGGGTTAGGAGAGTGTCATATAAAAGATGCTTGGCAAGTATCTGTTGAGTAAATAGATAAATAGTGTAAGTAGTCTGTGCTAGTTTTTTACTCATCCTAATGGAATATAAAGCATTTTTAGCAGATACAGATTCATGAAATGCTCCAACATCGGTATACTGCTTTCCTTTTTAGCTTAGAAGATCTTTCTTATATCATCTCAATTGATCCTGAAATAACATTAGGAAACAGACAATTCTGTGGATGAGGAGGCTGAGGTTAGGAAAGGCCAGGTGTTTGCCCAGGCTCAGAAAGAGAGTGGGTGGCGTGTCCATAATGTTCAGTGAACCAGACACTCTGATTAACCTTCCCAATGAAAACAACAATGAAGTTTAGATAAAAATAAGAACAGTTTTAATATAACAATGAGTTGGAAAGAAACTAAGGAATATTCAGTGCAAAAATTAGATGTAAAAATTCTGAGAAATAGCGGAGCACTGAGGTTGGCTTTGGCCTTGAGGGCATTTGCTAAATTACATGCAAACTTGATTTCAGTTTTCACAGCTTTCCAAGGCAAGGGGAAAAAGAGAAAAGGCCTAAGGCTTACTTACGGTGGGTAATAAGAGATCCCCTATGCATAGAACTGAGATCTCAAATTGCTGTACCTTCAGTGAAGTAATGAATAAGAATAGCCTAGAATCTATTCACACCAAATTAACTACAATGAAAATGAGGTTTCCAATGCCAACCCTAAATAGAGAGGGAGAATTATTCTGAGAACTATAACCACAAGCTACATCTCCCGTGGGGGTTCGCACATCAAATTTATAGTCCCTAGGTGGTCCAAGAAGCCTTAAACTAAAAGTTTAAGGAAGAAAATCTAAATTAGTAGTGCCCCCAGGCACTTAGGGAATAAGAGGCTAACTCTCTGAAGGAAATTCAATCCAAACTTCAAAAAATTCCCATAGATAAAATTTCAGAAATATAAACACACAGTCAAAAACCACAAGGCATTCATAAGCAATTATATTGTCCATCAATGGACTAATAGATTAAGAAACTGTCTTATGTATGTATATATAAATTATGTAATGAAATATTATTCAACCATTAAAATAAGGAAATACTGCCAGTTGAATCAATATAGTTAGAACTTGAAGACATTTTACTCAGAGAAATATGTCAGACAGAGAAAGGCTTGTACACTTATATACAGAAGCTTATATCAGAAGTAGAGAATGGATTGGTATTTGCCAGAGATGGAGGAATAGGAGATGGGCAAAATTAGTAAAAGATGTCAAATAAGATAACTTATCTTATTCAGTTACAAGATAAATAGATCCTATAGACATAATGAATAGCATAATAACTTCACTTAACAATACTCTAGTGTATATTTGAAAGCTACTGGAAGAGTAAATCATTAGTGTTCTTATCACAAGAAAAAAATTGTAACTAGGTGTGGTGATGATTGTGGTAATCATTTTGAAATATATACATATATCAAATCATTTTGCTGTATACTCAAAATTAATGCAGTGTTATATGTCAATTATACCTCCATTAGAAATTTTTAATTACAAAGCATCCCAGGAAGTACAGTACTATGAGCAAGAGTCAGAAAACAGCAGAATCAATAGAATCCATAGAACCATCAAATACTGAAATGATCAGATATATATTATACATATAACTATGTTTAATATATCTAAAGAAATAAAGGATTAAGTATGATTAGAAGTTAGAGACTTCATAAATGCCTAAGCATATTGGAAAATAAATTCAAGCAAATAAAAAAAAATAGAGTTGTTAAAATTAAAAACTCAACAGGTGGCTTCAACAGATTAGACATTCTGAAAAGAGAATGATCTGAAAAAATTACCCAGAATGCAGCTCAGAAAGACAAAGTTAAAAATAACGTCAAAGAAATGTTAAGAGGCATATAGGAAAGAGTGAACAGGCTTTACCTACATCTCAGAAAAATGACAGGAAAGTAGAGAAGTGTAGAGCAAAAGGTATTTGAAAAGATGAGAATTTTCCACAGATTCTCAGCTCCAAAAATTCCAAGAAGGAAAAACAGAAGATAACATTCCATGGCAGAGTAGACTCAATATCTAGTTTGACTTGCGACGATATTTGGGTCCCATACCTTTGTTCATATCACAGGTTTAAGCCCAAGTTGCAGTGATTAATGAGAATTGTTTCGTGCACAAACATACTCTTTCATACTGTACTGAACTGCGTTGTCACACTCTATCGTGTATAACACCAAGATTACACATGAGATAGAGGTGGGAAGGGGAAGATATTTTCCCAGAAAGTCTGATGCAAATTTCATTCATTTAAAAACAACCATCTACAACGACGTATATCTTTGTTAAAACTGGGATCCATATCTCATATCTCTCTCTCATTCTGCTGGAATGGTCTCATTTGCAAACTTCCATCTGTGTTTCTTTAATACTTTCATCTGAATTACTAAACCTATATCTGATGTTTCTATTAATCTGCCCCTACTACTGACATTTATTAATATAGTTCAATATCGTGACCTTGTGCACACCCATACATATCACACTACAACTGCAGAACACAAAAGACAAAGAGAAAATCTTAAAAGCATTCAGAGAGAGAAAAACATTATTTTCAAAGGAATGATAACTAGAGTAGCAACTGAATTCCTAATAGCAACAATGAAAGTCAGGAGGTAATGGGAAAAATAACTTAAATGTGCTGAAAGAAAATATTTAACAACCTGAATGTCTATACTTAGAAAAAAGAGAGTACTAAAAAATATCAGAAAAAAAATATGATTTTTTTACCAACAGAAACTTACTAGGGAAGATTAGAAAATGCTATAAGATAAAATACATTTCAAAAATTATGGGAAGCAGCTAAAGTAGTTCTTAGAAGAAAATATTTACCTTTAAATAAAAACGTTAGAAATAAAGAAATAAAGACTATGAACTAATGAGCTAAACATCTGACTTAAGAAGACAGGCAGGAGCATGGAACCAACTCCCTGATTCCTCGCAACAATCTGTGATAACGACGTCAAAGACGGAATTGTGTCTATGAGCACTCACAGCAGTCCAGACATAAGAGGTGAAGAAATTTTGAAGACCACACAGGCAGAATGATACTTTCCTTTCATGTTCCCTGAAATTTGGATTCTGGGAATTGGGGAGGCAAGGATGAACACAGGGGAGTCTGCAGCTGGAGAATAGAAGCAGGAACAGAACAAACTCTCCGTGCCCTTCGGCCCTTGGATTCTGCCTGTGTCCTGGCCTCTCCAGCCAGGTGTCTCAATCTACAGGAGTGAGAAGAGTTAGACTCTTTTTGTTTTTTAAGGAAATGTACAGGCAAGATAAAAGCAGTTGAGTAGGTGAGCCAGCAGGAAGAAAGAGGAAGAAGAATCACTTTTATTTATCTTTACATAGTTGTTCATTTTGATTGTTCCCTCTGGCCCCAGAATGCAAACCCAGGTCCTTGGGTTGTGTGTGCACTGCGCTTGTCCGGAGATGCAGACCTAACTGCTACTCCACCACAGTAAGGATTGCATAGTAAGGAAACTAAACAGCTTGCCACTGCACTTAGGAAAAATTGTCTCTCAGTTCTTTCTTTCTTTCCTTCTTTCTTTCTTTCTTTCTTTTCTTTCTTTCTTTTTTTGAGGAAGAAACATTTATTTTATTTTATTTATAATCTTGTTTGCTACCTCTGGCTTGAATCTGGCTCCTTGGAAATTATGCAGACTGTATTCAGTTATCCTATATATTAGGCCACCAGTGCATGCCCTCTCTTTCTTTCTAAATAAATTTAATTTTGCTTTCTGACTTTGGGTGGAAAGCAGTAAAGGAGGGAAGCATCCTGACATGATTCACAAAGTCTGAAAGATGCAGCTGACAGGGGCTCTTTATATCTCTAATACCTATGCCCTGGGTATCCCAGTCTTGTGTCTGATACTGATTGGCTGTGAGGACTTGAAAGAAACTGTCGCACTTCCCTGGGACTCCCAGTCTCAGTCTGAATGGTGTCATATGAGTAGAACTGAGCTGGAAATGTGCTTTGGTGGAAATAGTTATAAAATATAAGATGTTGACTGTCACCAAAGTCTAACCTCTTTTAGGAACTTGGTAAAAGCTCCAATTCTCTACTGGCATCCTATCCTGAAAGATTTCCCTCCCATCAGAGGTGATGGTCTGACCTAATAATTTGGGTTAGGAAAAGAAGTTCGGAAAATTTCATTCAGTACAGCCTTGGATGATGCACATTTCTCTGAGTCTCTGAGTTATTGTCAATGTTTTGCTTATTCGTTTAATGTTAATTTTTTGTTGCATGTCTACTTCTTTATTTCCTTACAAAATAGAGGATTTGGAGTCAAGGACTGAGTCTTAATCTTGACCTCATTTAGAATCACCTGGGTAAATCTTAAAACACACTGATGCCTGGGACCCTCCCAGGCTGGTGGAATCAGAACCTCTGAGAGCAGGGTCTTGGCTCCAGCATTTCTGTAAATTCCCCCAGGTATTCTGATGTACATGAGGGATTGAAGCCCCATACTCGATGGTGTCTGCAGTCTCTTCCAGTTCTCTGATTCTGTGACCCATGCATCTATAAGGCGACCATCTGTATCCCCTTGGGATGCAGCACAGACAAGTTGTCTGAGTCACATCACAACCCTTGACGTTGGTCAATAGTCAAGTTTCATTAACTCAGACTCATCCAATTTCTGCAAACCTGTCCACTGTGCCCCAAATCAAAATAAAAATCCTGGCCTCTAGAACCATTCTGGTAAGTTAAAGCACAGGAAACCAAATCTACACTAGTAACAGAATGATTTCTATGTCCCAGGTACATAACTGCTGATCCTCACAACCATTCTTCAGTACAGGATGTACTATTTCTATTTTAAAAGGAAACGAGAGGCTGGGGAAGTTGAGTGACTTCACTAGTGCTAATCCAAGAGTTGGCAACTTGGTGGGGCTGAGATTCAAGCTCAGATTCACCAGAATTTAAGCCCCACATTCTTTCCATTTGCACTTACTTATCCAACAATCGTGCCCTGGGCCAGGAAAGGCAGAGGCTCCCTAAAGCAGAGCCACAGAGGTTCAAAGTCATTGGCTGTCAGAGATCTCAGGAGAAGACCCTTAATCAGCTGGAAGCCAAGTCCCAGGGTCTGTTCAGCTCCAGTCCTCCCTGTGTGGGGAGACAGTGCTCTTGACTAACACTCATCAGGCTGCCAGCCTCAGTTTGTATTTTTACAGTCCACTAATTAGGCCATTTTAACTAATTTGTTTGCATTTTGTATGAGCAAGTTGGGCTTTTGGATTGACTAATGTAATTGCAGCTGGTTTCTGCCAAACACAAATTACTCAGTCTAGTGTGGGCTAGAGAGAAAAGCAAATATTTAATAGACATCAATACCCTTGTAGCTTTTTAGTGGAGCCTTTTTCCCCCCTATAAAAGTTGAAATAATTTCTCCAGTGTTTGAACTTTCGTGCTAGAGAATTACTTTTTAATCATTTTTTTAAAAATTATAAAGCAAATGCTTTCAATGGTTCTGCTGAGGTTTCTCTCTGATGCGTTTATCCTAAGTTCAGGAACTTAGGGGGTTTTTCCATTTCCAAGCTGGCTTTTCACAATTTATTTCTGGTTAGCTCAGTTTAGCAAACACCAGCTCATCTGCATCACAGAGGATCACAACTAGAAGGAACCTAAGGAAGCATCTAGGTCAATGGTTCTCAAAGTGTGGTCCCCAGACCAACAGCATCAGCATCACCCAGGAATTTGTTAGAAAGACAAATTCTCAGATCTGCCGAATCAGGAATTCTGGGGGTAAGGCCAAATAAGCAGTATTTTAGCATGCCCTACTAAAGTCTGGATGTATGCTACACTTTGAGAGCCATTGATTTAGTCCACCGTTTCATTTTATAGATGAGGAAACAAGTACCAGGAAGAGCCTGGGCAGACTGTCTGCTTCACTCCTTTAGACATCCCCCAAATTTAGTTTCATGCCTGCTGTGGTATAAATGCTCTATGAAGATTTGCTGAATGAATGATGGATGGAATGAATGAGCCAGAGCTAGAAAGTCTCTAAATTCAATTTTTCTCCACCAGTGCTTTCTCTTGCTCTGAGAAATAATGGAGAAATGGGGAAAGGACTATTTCTTGATTACTGCTTTGGGAAAGGGGCAACAATTGGGGCTCGAAAGCATTGTACCTGATAGCTTGGCACTTAGCAGGTTGGCAGCTCTAGTCCCATGGCCTTGCTCCCAAACTATTGGCCAATCTGGCTCACTTGTCCCCAGCTCAGTGGGTTGACCTGAGCCAAATTCCACTCAATTATTTCTGTTGCTTTCCTAGACCCTAACATTGTCGAGGTACAACCAGACTCCTTTGTCTGAGTGTTTGATTCCTTGACCAATAACCTCAGCTCAGCTAGTAAATAACAAGAATGGAATTTAGATCTGATTCATCAAAGAAGAAATTTCTTTCTAAGAAGAGGATGCTAAGAAGGTGGGTACTTTGGGTTTAACTACCAGGTCCTGTGAAGAGAAAAAAGTGCTGGTCTTCAGAGCTTCTGGCTGGAGATCTATGAAGCTCATTGCCTTCGTCTGAATCCGCTCCCTGCATCTCCCAGCTCTGGAATGCTGATCTAGGAAAAGAAGGGGAAGGCAAACAGTGCTATGAGCTTTCAAACAGACAAGCAGAGGAACTTCCCCAGACCATGAAGCAGAGACTTCTAGAGAAGCCTCCTGCATCCTCAATCCTGCTAAATTCTTTTCTGAACTAACTAAGCAACTAAAAGTACCAAACCCTTGGCCCTCAAGATTATATTCTTCTAACCTCAAGTTCAAATAACTCTCATGACAGAGAGCTGCCCGAGTCCCTTGCCTCTCCTCATCTATGTGCCTTGTGGAGCCCACAGAGAACAGTCCTATCTTTTCCATCCTCGTGGCACCCTCCTTGCCCTCCCTTGGGCACTCAGGGTCTTCAGAGTTATTTCCATACCTTCTGAGACCTATCCTCAGGAAATAAAGTCATTCACTTACAGGTGGAAGCAACCAAAAAGAGTTATCCCTCCACCCCCATAGAAGAAGTTGGGTGTGCGCTGGTGACCTAATGGATAAAACCACCATATGTAGTCCACATACATTCCCAAGGACCCAGGTTCAAGACCTGGCACTAGAGAAAACAACCAAGATGAACAACTAAAATAATAAAATAAAGATGCTTCTTTCTCCTCTCTTCCTGCCTGCTTGCCTACTCACCTTCTTTCCTGTCTGTACCTTTCCTTTAAAAAAAAAAAAGAAAGAAAGAAAGAAAATGTAAGATGAAGATTCCATATTCCAGTGCTAGTTATCAGTTCCTAATTTGCTGCAGACTGTCTAACCCACAACTTCCTCTTCCAGAACAGGTCACTGCCCACATAAAGGATCAGTCAGCATCTGACCCCATAAGCCAAATAGACTCTCGCTCTATTTGGAGTTTGGAGTTGGCCACTGGAGAGAGGAGTCATGTCTGATGGTCACACGAAGTGAGGAAAGGTAAGTGCTAGGACTGAGGGGACTGTGAAGTACCATGCACACAAGGAAGCAGGGAATACCAGTCAGCAGAGAGGCAAGAACTGAGCAGAGGCAAGTGGGAGGGAGGGAGAATGCCTGCGAGCCAGTTTGTCGGGTCAAGAACAACGTACAGCCTCTTACAGGGTAAACAAAGGCTGCTCTGTCAAAATTACAATGAGATCTCAGCTATGAGGCATAGGCAAGCTGGTAGCCAATGAGCAGGAAAGAGAAAATAAAATATGAACCAAAGGGAATAGAGTGAAGAGGAGTCTTGAAGATGGGGAGAGACCCACCCAAATGTCCATGCTGCTGCTAGACCTGAACTGGATTTGGGACCTCATTGCTCACTGGGAGAACTCATTTGCTCCCAGGCAGTGGTAGAAAAAAGGTGGGCAATTGAGGAGAAGAAAATTTTCCTGGAGAACTCAAGAGAAAAGGACCTGGCCAGAAAAGGCCTCGAATGAGGACAGGTTCTGGTTAAACTCGTGTGCCTGTGCAGAAACACCTGGGCTCTGCCTGTCCTTGCTGTCCTTGTCATTTCAAAGCAATTACTCTGCACCCTTACCTATCCTCCCGCTCAGGAAGTGTGGCCAATTTTCTCAGTAAAGACTGGAAAGTCACAATACAACCACAGCAGAGACATGGCCCCTGGTCCCAAGGAACAAACTTGTCATCTGGTGGCAAAGAGGTTGCAGCACGTTGACTAAGCACTTGGTAGAGGAGATGTTTCAAGATGTGGGAAGAAGGAAGGGATTCCCAAGGGGATGAAGATGAGGCGGGTTTAAAGAACAAGGGTTCGAAGAGAGGGGTCAGAGGGAAGGGATCAACACCAGCAAAGGCCAGTTGTTGGCAGATGTCTCAAGAAGGTATTTTACAGTCCTTCTCTGAAGTTCAGGACAGAAGTAGAAACCTGGGTGGAGAATGCTGGCCCAGCCTCCGCCTGGAGGTAACCTTGGAGGGTGACAGGCAGCCGACCAAGCTCCATTCTTAGTAGACACAGCTTCACTGCACACAGAACAGACCCAATCGAAGTGACTTCAGCAGAGCTCTTCCTGACCTGTACTTTGAAATAGTTAAATGAAAGGAAGAATATCTAGAATTTATGAGACTATCTAAAAATGTAACTATTAATTATTACATGCAGACTACAATTATGGATTAAGAGGAAGTTTGTTCTATTTGTCAGAACACTGGGTGCTAGGCATCCTTACAGCTTCTTGGGTTCTGAAAGGGCCCCCCCTCTTCCCCACTCCCACCCTGCCTGAGCTACACCCCCACATGTGCACACATTCATGCACACACTCACACACACACACACACACACACACACATATATATGCACATTATACCTTTTCTCACTGTACCTAGTCAAAGATGTCATCTGAGGTCAAACACTCAACCGAGGTGTTTTTTAAATCATCAAATAAGAGATAATGGGATCTTCATGGCTTTTGGAAAGGCCTACCTAAGCTTTTTTTTCCTCTCTCTAAAGGAAAGGTACAGGCAGGAATGAAGATGAGTAGGCAGGCAGGCAGAGAGAATGAGGAGGAAGAAGCACTTCATTTTTATTTAGTTGTTCACATTAGTTGCTCCCCCCAGTCCCAGGCCTTGAACCCAGGACATTGGGATGTATGTGGACTGTGCTCAGGTTGTGCTAGACCACTAGGCCACCAAGACACGCCTATTTTTAATGAAATAATAGAACAATAGAGTAACCCAAAATGAAACAGGATATTGCAATCTCCTATCTTTTACCCTTTATATCCAAAATAGATTATATAAATACAAAAAATACAAAAATCACCCCCAATGCCCAAAGTCACCACTTGGGTTTTTTATTGAGTTCCAAAACTAATTTATTAGCTACCCTGCTCAAGTTACATGGACATGTCACCTCTTTTTCTGTGATGTGTCTTGGCCTGCTAAGAGCGTTTGTCCTGGACATACCAGGACTTGTGTCATTCCAGTGCCCATGCCATCTCTAGGCAGTACCTGTGACCCTCTGCCCTCCACAGCGCCTCAGCAGACAGGTGTCTGCATTCTTTCTGCCTGCCATGTCTCACCACTGGGGCCATAACTTATCCTCAGTTGTGAAAAAGTACAAAATTCTGGTCCCAGTTCTGACATAATGAGAAGATGAGACCTAACAAATACAAAAACACAGAAATGGAGGCAATTACAGATTTTAGATTGTTTTAGACTATCAGACTGTTGAACCCCTATATGGCCAAAAACCTGAACTTGTTGGAGGGGTCTTCAAGGGCTAGGAGCTGAAAAGAATAGTTACTCAACCCCAGAGACAGGAGGCCAAGGCCAAGGTTGAAGAAAAGCAAAAGATAATGTTGGGGGCAGGGGAACAGGAGAGCCCAGGAGATACCCAAACCATGGGTTCTAGAAGCAGACATCTAGATTAGAGCTTGGCACTAAAGGGCCGGGAGTCAAACGCAACATCCCAGTCTTTAGCATCTGGCCAAAGATGAACTTGGCTGGCACAGTTTCTAGTGGGACAGGTTCTTCTCCTTGGCTTCAAGTTACCCACTTTCTCATTTACTGTGACCTTCAAACATTAATTGTAAAATCAATGTTAATTGATGATGGTGCATTCATTGGAATACATCTCAGACAAATGCAAACTGGCAACTTCTCCCCTAACTACAGTGGACAAGGCTGACTCCTCCCTTTGAGTATATGCCAGGGATTAGAGACCACTGGGCAAGATAAAACCTGGGAAAGATAGTGGGCAAGTCATATTCAGGAGTGAACTGGTCCCTCTGGACTGCTCCCCTGAGAGCGTTACGACATGGTAGGCAGGCATGCAGTCACGGGAAGGAACCAGCAGGCCTCTTCTGTGATGATGTGGAACTCAGTTATCTGGAAGGATGGCCAGGCATTCTGAAAAGGGATGACTAAAGACACAGGACAAAGGACTCTTCTAGCCAGACATCTCAGATGTCTCAGGACTACCCCATTATGGCCAAAATTTAGGGGCCAAGATTTGTGATTCAGAATCAGTGTTTTGCCAGGGAGAAGTACTAACGATTTTGAGTCTTGCAGGAGAAGAATAAAACTATTATGGAGAAGCCTGGGTATACAAGTGGATTATAAGCTTGCGTGGGGCTAAGGGGAGGCGAGGGGCTGTCACCCACTTAATTAGAGTAGCAGATTGCTCATACCTGGCATACTCTCTGAGTAGGAAAGGAAGTAGCAAAACTGGAATGAGAATGAAAATAAAAAGAATGAGCTGATATCAGATGTTTTCTCCTTAGTTTCTGCTTGCCCAGGTCTGACGTGCAGCTTATAATTAGTCTCTGCTTGCAGATGTGTGGTTCCAAAGACTTGTGGATTAAGGAGAAACTCTAGAATTTCTCAGTACCTGACAAGTTGTAACGTGAAAAGCTACACTTAGTCCATTAAAGATTTTTCACAGTGACATTTGAGTGCAGCTTGAGAAATATGCCACCTTGCCATTTATCATTTTCAGGGCACGGGTGTCGGAAAGGAGGTTGCTATGAAGAACAAAACAAAATGGATTGCGTGTGTAGAGGTGAGCTAGCGAATATAGATAAATGTACTTCACTGAATGTCAGCAAATGTCACTTGAGAAGCCATTTGCAGCTACCATAACAGCCTCCCAAACCCAACAAAGAGTAGCAAAAACAGGCAAAATGAACTGGGCGTCTTGCTTCCGCATGAATAAGCAATCAGCCCTCTCAGAAGTTACACCAGAAAGTTGTTAAACTTGATAGAAGAAGCTTTTTCACCCATACTGAAGCATACTGTAGATTGCTACAAAGGCTTGGAGACCTTCTGAGAACATGAGCGATGTGGCTCAGGGCAAGACTTAATAACCCCTTCTTCCCAGCGGGATGCCTTCCTTTTGTGCTTGGAGAGAGACCTTCATTCTAGGTTCTTCCTGCCCCTCCTCTTGCTGCTTTGACTGATTCTGTGGACCCTTGCTCCCTAATCTAGTTCCCTTACAGTGTGATCCAGGAGTGGTTGAAGAAGGACTCAAGGATGCAGCCCTCACATGCCACCATACCACCCTTGAGGCTGGTCTCTAGTCTCTCATTCAAGAAAAGGCTTTTCAGTGTGTCGCCTGATTAACTTGAAAATTTGAGTAAAGGATTCAGCTTCCATTTTAGTCTTAGTGACTAGACCAAAACTTTGCTTCCATGTGACTTAGAAGTCTAGAAGCTAGGGCCAAGTTTTCTTCAGAACTCAAAATATTGATGGTCTTCTCTTTCCCTTCAGCTTGGTGAATCTCCATACTTTGGTGCAGAGGAGTAAAGGGGAAAGAAGATCATATTCTCAGAAAAGCTCTCCAGGGAAATATGAGACTAATTAAAATAAAATTCCAGACCCTCTTCATTTTCTAATCTCAGAGGGCTCCTCCTCCTCCACACATACACACAAGGTTATCCAATACTTTTTTCCTCCTTTTTACCAAGAGACAGAGTAGCTTGAATTCATCTGACCTTGTAAATACACCACATACACGCACAAGCACATTGCCACACAAATTGAGGTCTGTTCAGCTTTCACTGGGGAGATTCTATGGTATAGGGCTCCCACACAAGAAGCCCTTTGTAGAACATACATCCCAGACTCCCCTTTGAGTGTGCTAATGGACACCTTCCCTCTTTACACTGTTCCACCATGTTTTGCTCATGTTCGGTGGCAATAAACACTTTTTTCAACCAGGAAAAGATGGGCTCTTAGGAAAGTGAGCTTCCCTTAGATGAACTTGGAGGGATCCTACTTGGAGGAAGGGTGGGAAACAGGCATCTCTTCAGCCATACTTATTGCAGAATCCTTTTTAATCCTGAGTGTTTCTGCCTTTTGAATTCAGTACTTCCCATGGAAAGACTTTTACCTGGGTCTTGGGAACTCAAAAGACATCTGTTTATTATTGAAACTGAATTACCCTCAACTTGTTGACTTTCATTCTTAGTTTAGGAAGCAGTGGCTCATTTAAGAAAAAAGAAAAGAAGAGTCAGAAGGAAGTCCAGTTTCTGGAGCAGAGGTAGAGATGAGGGAAAATGGAAGAGATGTTGCAGGAAGAATAGAAGTGTGCTTCTGGGACCCAAGTGTGCAGGGACCCATGTTCAGCCTGGCACTCTTGAGTCAGCCAAGAGCAAAACTCTTCTGTGGCCTAAGGTGGATTGTGTGTCTCAAACCCTAAGACCTACTAATGCATAGCAGTGCCTTCTAAAAGAAAAGCTATGGGTGTTGATTTCCCTTGTCAGAAGTGTTTATTTTTATTTTATCGTATTTATTGTTCTGGGTTGTTACAATTTTAAAATTTGTGTTTAAAGCTCAAATGAATAAACATCTGTTCCCAGGGGAGAAAAAACTGCACATGGTTGATTAATAGTCCCTTAATCCAACATTTGCTGGAGGCCAAAGCTATGCAAAAAATCCTACCTTTCCATTTGTTTTGTCTTTAAAGAATGAAAGCAAGCACTAAGGGCGGCCAATATTGCCCCTGTCTCAGATGAGGAAAATCGAAGCTGGGTTGGGTGAACTACTTTATCCACCCACTAATTCACGGCACTACCGGGCTTCCTTGATTCTAATCCAGAAGCCATTTCCAGTGGCCTCTCCTGTGCTCTACGTGCAAAATCTTAACGTTCTGCATCCCAGAATATTTTCAACAAAATATTAAATTGGTATCATAAGAGGAAAGTTTGTTAAAAATATGAAACACCTTAGAATAAAAGAATCCCCTTTTTCTCACAAGAATGTAAACAGGACAACAAAACAGGAGATGTGTCCTTGGAGAGGTCTCCTCTGGCTAAGAATCTCTCCTTCCTAGTGCCAGCTTCCTAGGGCATTGTCTTGAGGTTACATCACCATCAGTAATCTCCACCTGTGTTCCTTGACCTTAAGGAGAGAGAAACAACAGTAAATGGGAAGAGAAGTAAGGAAATTTCAGGCAAATATCACAGGCAGGCCATCCTAAGAAGAAACGTCTAGATAACATTTGTTATTATGTTTCTAAATAATTTTATTAGCTGGATACTATTTTCGCTTATATGTGGCTCTCCTCGCCATCTTGAATTACAAGTAATCTTCAAGGCTCAGCTCAGACCCCATCTCTTCCAGAATGCCTTCCGGGATTTCTTCCATGCTTCTTCCTGTGTGCTCCCAGCAAGGACACTGGAAGGACAGCGTGGTCTGTGCTGTCCCCAACAAGTATCAGCTCCCTGGAAATAAGGTCTCCATTTTATCTCTGCATCACCAAGATGGCCCTCCCCTAATTTGGTTTTGAAATGGGATTTAAGGTGATTGAAAGCAGATTTTTCCTTCCCCCAAACTGAGATTTAAATCACCTTGATTTAAATATATGGGAAAGACTCTGCTCCTCCTGGGATATTAAAAATATGTCTTCAACATTGAATGAAAGAGAAAGACAGAGATGAGGGAGAGAGAAATGGGTGACCCAACTAGATAACATGGGCACTCTCAGCAGTGGAACCAAAATCAGACTGGTAATCTGGGGTGAGTAAGAGGAGCTCAATTACCCAAATAATCATGTTGATCCAGCCTTTGTCGGCAAGTGTCACCCTTTTTGATCCACTTAGGTATTTAAAGCAATTTTCCCCACCTCTGTATCAAATATGCTATACAGACTTGAGGGTTGACACCTCATCCAGATATAATGGGATCGAAATTGAGAGAGTTAACATTTTTTCCCCTAGAACTGCCAGCATTGAGGCACAGAACTTCCTTCAATACACTGACTTTCGATATTTCCCTGAAAGAAAAGTTTGGAGTGAATCATTACCCTTTTCCCTCCTTTCTCTATGCTCAAGGAGACACAAGTTAGAGAATACCTAACCCCCACCAATACAGCACAATAAAGTTTACTATTAAAATTAAGATTTTCCATGAGGTTTACAAATGCTCCTTGTGACATTATATGGAGTAATTTTCTTGATTAAATCAGGAATTCCCTTCCTTCCAATATGTGATTTTTATACAGGCCTTTCAGGGAAGCACCTTTCTTAGAAATTTTCAATCTTTTTCATGCAAAAATAATTCCCCAAAGCAGACAGAATATAATATGTCTGAATCAAACATCAGGCCAGAAGAAGCTGTGGTCTGAGTCCCTTGGTAAAAACAGAATTTAACAGGCTCATATAACTACTTTTTCCCCCTGTTGGGCACTTAAAAAAAAAAAAAAAAAAAAAAAAAACCTATCAAACATAATTTTTTTTAAAAAAATCTTCCTTTTCATTCCAAATGTTTCCAATGAGTTTCTGTAATATTTATTTGTTTCTCTACCCAATTGGGGGGAAAAATCTGCCTCCAGTTTAAGAAGGAAAGTTTCTAAATATAAAAATGATTGAAAAGTATTTTTCCTCTCAAAATGGCATTCAGAAAAATATGTTTATATATTCATTTACTTCTGGTGTGAGAATAGAATTATCATGTTTGCTTAAAGGAAACCGTTTTTGAAATGACACAAATCTATATGTGTGCGTTTTTAGAATTCATGCGTTTGTATTCACTGTCTTGATGGGATTTCCTACTCAGGGAATCTGCTCTGGGAGAAGGACCCAGTCTAGGGAGCATTTAAGGAAATTTTAATATCCACACAGAAAGAGTATTAACGTTGCAATCCTCCCCTTCCCCCAGAGGAAAAACAATTAATAATTTGCATATGCTCAAGACACAATTAAAGACAAAGGACCGCTGGAAGGCAATGGCTACTCCTAGCCTCAGCAGGCTGCGTAGCCCAAGTCCAGCAATGTTCTTGCTTCTAAATGAATAACATTAAGCACCCAAACTAGAAATAGTGGTTCTGGTTCTTCTGGCCTATTCCTGTTGTAGAACTGTTTCCTCATTCAGAAACATCTCCCGTCTCTCCAAGAACTTCTAGGCAAAAAGAATGTATAGTTCCAAGGAGAAAAAATAAATATATGCTTTGCCCTTTTAATTTTATGGCCAAACATTGTAATGCTAGCTAAATAGAAATTCTTGTCTGTTAATAGGTTCCTTTAGTTTGTAATAAATAGGAATGCTAATGACTAAAATTTGGTATTTGGTATGCATTAGCTTTTGTGAGCTTTTCTTTACAGTCCTCATTGACATGCAATATGGCAAACTTCCTTTGAAACATATTTATAAAATAACTACAGTATAATTAAACCAACAAAGCCATCTTTTAAGCAAGCTTAATAGCTCAGTTTTTTTCACCTCCGTAAAAATTTATTTTAAAAAGAAAAGTAGTTATGCCTCAATCCCACTCTATATTTTATTCTGTGCATCTAATATTTCCTTTGCATCTACAATCTGTGCATATCTAATTCTTTTTGACAACTATGATTATTAATAAAGTGCTCATGAAAGATATGCTTCACAGCTTCTTCAACGAGAATGTTTTTTTGTTAATGGAAATTGTAACCTATCTTGACAGACAATATATAGATCTGCCTTTTTTCTTAATTGTTAATATTGCTGTGTTGAATACGCAGGAGCAGATCAACAGATACGGCAGGTAATGATCAGAGTGGATGCTGTTTTAAACAATGTAACTAAAAATATTTTAATGATATAAAAGCAATAGATAAATAAAAGCAATTATGCTTAATTTTGCTTTCTGTATGCGAACACTTTTTGGTGTTGGTCGCTGCTGCCGCGGGTATGTTGAATACAGGGAGAAGCCCGGCGCGCAGCGTGGTCGGTTCCGAGGCGACCTTGCCTTCCATCTGCGGGAGGGCCCTGCTCGCCGTCCTTTCTCTGTTCTCAGCTGCAGCAGCTTGCCAGGGGCGCAGGGCCCGGCTGAATGCTAATTCGAAATGCACGGTGGCTCAAGTTCACCAAGTTTTTCAGTTTTTTTTTTTTTTTTTTTTTTTGTCCCAAATCATTCCTCTTTCCCCTCTCCTCGAGATTTAAGACCACGCGATTTCCCAAAAGGAAAAACTCAAAAAGACACCAGGCGCCGGACGAGAACTGCCGGCGCGGGTTCTGGCTGCTTCTCCACCTCCCGGGCCTCTGCCCGCTCTGCTCTGCCCCAAGCGTCCAGCTCCGTCCAGTCTGAAACTCCGACCCTCCGCCGCCGCCCGGAGGTTGCTGGGGCCCCGACCCGCCCCCCGCGCGGAAAATAAACACAGTTGACACCACTGCTATAATCTTTATTTAAAACTGTTTCCAAGGTTACAAATTACCGTGCTCGTATGCAACAGGTTCCTCCGAAGCAGTATCATTACAGATTAACAGTAATGTGTAGGATTAGAATAAAAGCATAAGGGATTAGGTAAAAGGGGAGAAGCGGGAGAAATAACGCCCGAGCACTTCTCCGCTGCGCGTAAACCGGCGGAAACTGCGTAGACTACGGAGCCAGACCCGGCTCCTCCGCTCCCCGCTTGGGCGCGACCGGGGGTGGCGCCGGGGCAGGGCTAGCGTGTCTGGAGGTTGTGGGACGGCGGCCTCGGGAACCAGGGATCGAGTCCCTGAGCTCGGGAAGGCAAGGGGCCGGGAGGTCGGAGAGGCCGAGTGCGCGGGCAGGCTTCTGGCCCGGCTGGGGCCGGTGGGTAGCACCGCACCTTGGACGCCGTTTCGTCGCCCTTGAAGAGCCTGGGAAGCGGCGAAGGGGACAGCAACAGCCACGAGTGGATCGCCGGGTCTCTCAGTGCTGCAGACACCGCCTTCAAAGTCCAGCCCGGATAAGGTGTCCTTGTCTAGCCCCTGCACCGCCACCACTCTCCCGCCCGGCTGGGGCTGGGGGCCAGGGCCCGCTCGCTGTCGGTGGGCCGCGGCGAAGGCCGCTGTGCCCTTCTGAGTCTAGCGCTTGGGCCTTCGTCGCCCGCCGAGGCCGTGCGCCCCACGAGGCCACCATCTCAGCCCCAGAACTCTGGAAAGCCTCCTTCTCTCCTCTCTCCGCTTCCTGCAGGACCAGAGCTCGCCGCTCTGCCACAGCACGATCGGGCCCACAAGGGCCGCCGCTTTGGGCCGCTGACGCAGCCCCGAGGGCTGTTTGTGTGACCGGGTGGAGGGCGCGGGGCTGGAAAAATAAACAGGGCCGGCGCGAAGGCTTGGGGTGGGGACTGGAAGGAAGTGCATGGTGTGGCAAGGGCTCGGAACAAAGCCCCATCGGGAGCTCGGTCACCCCGCAGTGACCCCAGGCCCGCCCCGCTGAGCCGGGGCTCCCACCCTCAGCCTCCGAGAAGGCCGCGTGGCTTGGGGGTCGCACGCCAGGACTCCAGGGCTCCGCCTGCACCGCCGGAGCCCAGGGTCTCCTGGCCGCCTGAGCGCAGCCCACCTGAAGGCACGAAGGACAACTCCGCGACGGTTAAGCCTCACCCCGACCCGGAGCCAAAAGAGCGAGTCAGAGAGGCCACTCCATGCTGGTGTCCTCGGTTAGGAAATCGGGTAACTCCTGGGCGCGCTGGAGCAGCACTTCTGCCAGCATCCCTGGAAGGGCCAGAAGAGGCTCCCAACTGGACGGAAGTGGGTGACCAACTTCGCCGGGACTTGTTCTTCCCAGAGAAGGACCCTGGCTGTGGAGGCGGCGGGAGGGGACCGTTGCAAACAGCTGTTCCTCATACATATTTCATTACACAATCAGATAATGCGTCCCACCACCTTCTCAATTATTCACAGATAAACATTTTCAAGACGTTTTGACATCTGTCTTAGTGGCTGCTATTAATTTAGTAATCACTGTAGTTAAAAATGTATGGGATTTTTGCCGTCAGAGCGCCTCCTCTCCAGCGCGTGCGCCCAGTGTTGGGCTGCAGCTGGAAGCCCGAGCCCTCCGGGGGTGAAGACACCTTTGGAGGTGAGACAGCCTCTCCAGCGCATTGACACTGTTAATGGAAGGGATTAAAGGGATATCTGGTTATTTTATTTTATTGTTGAAAGCGATGGCTGTCCCCTCCCCCACCCGCATACCAGTACCCCCCACCACTTTCCTGTCCCAACCCCAGACGGGAGGACAAAGTTCAGCCCTTTGCCCTGGGCAGCGGAAATGGTTCGCTTCTATCCAGGCGGTGGGGTTTCTGCTGAGGAAGACGCGGGCAATTCTAGTTGGCATCTTGGGGAGGTGCGGGGAGGTGGGGGGTGGGGGGAACCAGAGAAAGAAAAGAAAAGGGAAAAACTTACACAATACCGAGAATTCCTCACAACAAAAACCTAACAAGACAGTGCGCCCCACTCAAGAGGTCGCAAACATCCCTGGTTTTGTGGCTTGGGCAAAGGTGACAAGGGCATTTTGGAAACAGCGAGAATAACAAATTCGCTCCGGTGACTGTACACAGGGCATTTGGGACTGTGAGAAAACGAGCTGCTTTTCTGCTTAAGTGATAAATGTTGCAAGAAGCTTAGCTGTGTACATGCAGTTTTACAACTCAGACAAGCAAGAGACTGAATGATCGTATAGAAATCATCTGTAATAGCCAATACCTCCAAGTCTAAAATTCTGGTTGTTGTTTATTGTAAGGGCTCTAGATAAACTACCCAAATAGGAGGGAAATGTCTGAAGGCAAAGAATTTGCCTCTTTGTGTTCTGCACCTCAGCTACTGGGAATGGGAGTTTCAGTTTGGATTGGGGAGTGGCGGCTCGCTCTCTCCCTCTCTCTTTTTTTCTCTCTCCTGCTGCCTCTTTTCAGTGTAGGTCAGCAGGTGAACACTGAGTAGGGAATAAGAGAAACAAACCTAGGTATTGGAAGAAACTTCCTTTGCAAGGAAGACTGACTCAAGTGATTTTCACTCTTTATTGTTCAAAAGATCCACAAGAACAAACCCTTGTTAAAATTTCCAGAAATCAAACATCTTAGGGGACACACAATGATTGCCCCTCCAAAGAAGAGATTCTTCCCTACTTACCCCCCCTACACACATCTCCTCTGTTTCTAGGGCAACTACATCTGTTGGACCATGTCCTCCTGTGGTATTGTGTCAGATGCTTCACCTCTTTACAACATAAAATCTCTCTTGCTCCTTGGAGGGTGGTGGGTGGTCCTCTGACTTGCTGGCCCAGAAAGTTATCTTTTTTCTACTTTCCCCGACCCCAAAAGAATCTTCCTAAACTTACCCTCCACTTTCAAAGAGTTAGGGAGTGAGGTGAAGTAGACTACCACTGCTTCCAAGCAAACCTGCCATGGTATCTGCTGTCAAGAAAATTCACCCAGTCTAGGCAAATAAACAGACCTGAACCCAAAAAATACTCTGCATTTGCTCTGGCTTTGCCAGAGAGGAGAACAATTCTGGGAATCCCTTTCCTGAATTCCCCATGTTGGCTTGGACAGTGAGCTCTGCTTGAGATCAGGGACTGGGGAGCAAGAATACCCCAAAACCTCACAGGGAAAATCAGTTTAATAAACCAAATAATTTCATGTTTTGGGGTGTTCTTTTGTGAACTTATTTGATATAAAAGGAATTGGATTAGAAGAGAGAGCAGGAGGGTGTGAAGCTAAAGTCCTTTTTAATGATAAAATTTAGGATGAGGCACAAAAGAAGCAAAATAAGGGTCCTCCAAATTCTTGAATCCTAGTTAGAGCTGAACACTCCCATTAGGAATTAGGAATCTCCCCACACTGAGTGAGGCCTCCTACACTAGCTCTCCCCCCACACCCCCATTCCCTCAGAAAGCAATTTACTAAACTAGTAATAACAAAAAAACAATCCTAGCCCAAATGAATGTGAGTGGCTCCAGCTGAGTTGAGAGGAAGAGGAAAGGATTGGCTTTGGGATGGATGAGGCACTTTCTGAAGAACTTGACCTGAAATCTCTCAACCAGTCAGCTCAACAAAGTTTCTCCTTCCCCAACCAAAGCCCCTCCAGCAAGAAACCCTTGGTCTCTTGGTGGGCACCCTCATTCAGCCCACTGTCCCTGGGTGTCTCTTCCTGTACATCAGCCTGTGTGGATGGGGTCACTCCACATGGAAACAGGCTTTTGTCTACACCTGGACAACTCTGGGAACTTCTTTATTCCTCAAAGTTAGTGTTCCTCTAGTTCTGTGTATATTCAGATACTATCGCATGTATGTTTCAGCTTAATTTTGAACTCTTACGTGAGCGACCTTTTGGGTCTGTGTAGGAAGGAGGAGGTGTACAGGTGCGAATGCCTGGCTTTGGATGGGGTGTAAGGTTGATAAAGCTTCCGGCCTCTAGGACTGTCACAGATCTTCACCGGCCTAACTTTTTAACCTTCCAGAAGGGAGACCCTCCTAGAAGTATCGAAATAGCCCCTGGGACTTTTTCTGGTGGATTTTGGCCGGGCTGACCTAATTGTGTGGGGGGTGGGGCGGGGGCAGGGTCGAGAACGAAGGTCATCCCCCTCCCTACACTCAGACCACCAAACCTCCGAAAGCGCTGGAGAGCGGGGAAGATGCGAGACCCTACAGAGGAAGGCACAGTGCCTCGGAGCTAGGGGTAAACGCGCGTTCCAGGCGGCCTATCTCCTCCGCCTCCCCAGGACCGCGGTATTTATAACTGGGAACTGGCCTGGGCCCGCCCCCTCGGCCCCTCCTCCTGTCCCCACCAGGCAGTGAGCTCCAGCCGCTGCCCGCTCTCAAGGCTGGGTCTCCCCAAAATACCATGGGGCCAAACCATTTCTTAGAGCTCCAGGAGTGGCTTCAGGACCTGGAGCAGGAAAGAAGTGGTCAGAGTAGGGTAGTCGAAACAGTACAGGGACGGTCTTGCTGTGTAACCCTTCTCCCCGAGCTGCATTGCCGCCCTGCGCGCCTTCTAACCCCCGAGGCCCTCGAGACAGCCAGCCTTCGGGGTGCAGAGGTGGGCATGGGGTGGGCACGTGCTTGCCTGCGGCTGGAAGCTGTTCTCCAAGGAATTATGTAGGGGATTTCTGCGTTCCTGGAATCCTGTAAACGTGCTTTCTGGAGAGTGTGAAAAAGATGTGGATTTGCGGCTAACTTCAGGTCAGTAAAAGGCCATTGACAGACCATAGGTCGGTCTGCCTGTCTCTCCAGAACATTCACATAAAGTGAGACCACCTCTCTCCTACACTCCTTGCAGCCCCACCCCAACCCCGAGGGCGGGTCACCAGACCGAGGCCCGGAGATTCTGAGGCCTGGTGGGATGAGGCCTTTGATGTGCACCCCAGTATCACGATCCCAAGCCCAAAATGCCCAGCTTCAAGCCAGAAAACCTACGTGGGAAAGAGGGACTCAGAGAGCTACGCTAAAAGCCAAGGCAGGGTCAGGCTGAGGGCTAAGGCTCGGTGTGCTGGACCTAAGATCTGGCGTCTCACTGAGCACCTTGCACGGGATCCACATTGGCCTTGGCCGGGAGAGGGAATGTGGTGAGGGAGTTGGGTGAGTACCCAAGGGAGGTAGAGATGGAAAAGGGGGGGAGCAAGACTGGGTGGCGGTGCGGAGACGTGGAGACTGGTGAGGGTGGGGTGGGCATGGGAGAGGGTAGCCTCGGGGTGCTTCTGCTTGTCATTTAGCTTTGGGGAGGTGCACCGTTACCTGCCCCCCACACCGGAAAATAAAGCTAATGATGTAGTAATTTAGGAGGGGGTGAGGGGCCGGACAAGAGGAGGGAAAGAGGATGGGGAAAGTGCACCCCCCACCCCAAGAACCGAGACACACAGCAGCGTTGGCGCTGCCAGAAGCTCAGGCTTCCCCACGGGGTAGCTTGAAGGGGATCCACCCGACTTTTCCTGGAAAGGGTGGGGAGGGGGAGACTGAGCGAGAGGGGAAGAGAGCCTCACAAGAGGACAGAGGGAGGGAGGAAAGACGCGTGAGAGCGCGCTGCGCGGTTTAAAAGGAGACACTCACACTTCCTAATGAATATTTATCCGCCGCTGCTTCCAGCTCCCGGCTTCCCTTACCTTTTCGCAGGTAAGATGCTCCCTGCGCCCCAGCCCCGGGGACCCTCCCAGCTCTCCCAGCCACTCTCGGGGCTCCGGTGGCCGGGCGGAAAGGGCTCTTGGCAGCTGTGAACTGGGGGGCGGTGGGGGGGGTGTTGGCGGACAGGGCAGCTGGGCTCCTGACTGGACCTGGGCGCTGGGGCTTGGGACACCGCACTGCCCAGCACCGCGTGTCTGGACTACCTGTGCGAAGTGGGCGTGAGTGTGAGTGCGTGTGTAAGCGTGTGAGAAAGAGGCTGTGCGGCCTCGAGAGCGCCTCTGCTTCCAGCGCACTCTGAGGACATTTTCCGACTTTCTCACTAGGACGCCCCAGATTTCTTGCCTTCGCCTTTCTCTGCTTTCCCTCCCCCTCCTCCCGCTCCCCGCCACCCGTCTCCACCCCGGCTCTAAGCTGCTCCTCCGCGAGCTACACAGTACGTCGGCGCGGGCTCCCCCCGGCCGGATCCCGGTATCTCGCGCTCGCAGAGGAGGGTTTTAGTTGGGTTTCTGTCACACAAAGACTGCCTGGCCCCGGGGTCCCCGCCCCCCTTCCTGCCAGTTACACTCCTGAAGTGCTGCCGCCTCCACTCCACAGACATACACACCTATATACACATCTTGGGGAGCCGGGGCCCACAACTGGAGCTGGGGGTAATTGAAATCCTGTACTGGGTGGAGCCTTACGAGAGGCCGCTGTCCTGCGGTCCAGGGCTGGAACTGGAAGTCGGGGACCCCCAGGGGGAGGGCGCCGCTCCCCGCCTCCTTCACATCCCTCTCGAGCCTAGGACCGCAGGAGCCGAGGGTCTTCGGGGCGCGGCGGGAGGGGGTGGGAATGGGAAGGGGATGAGGGGGAGGGAAGGGGGCCGGGGAGAAGCTGTCGTTATTATCCGAGTTCGTTAAACGGACTTACCCGGCCACCTGTTGAGAATTCATTTGGGGTCCGCCCGCTCCGGAGCTGCGCATGGAAAACCAAAAGCCGGAGTTGGCAAAAGAAAATTCTTTTCCCCGACCTTGTCCGGTGCGGCCCATCCGGCTCCCTCGAAACTGTGCTAGGGCCAGGCAGCTGGCTGTAGAGTCAAAAGCAACTTTGCAGGTGTCCTGCCACCCCAGTGCCCCGCCCCCGCCCTTATCTCGTACTTCCTGGGCTCCAAGGCCGGCGACTGGGAGCCTGCAGACCCGGTGCTTAGGGCCCAACACCGACAGTTCGGCTTAAGCCGGGGCAGGCTTTCTAAGTCCTGCTCAGAAGTCAAGAGCAGTAGCGCCGCTGCCTTCGAGAGGCCTTTCACGACTCCCCCGCTCCTTATTCTAGAGC